>JAJOZX010000981.1:0-600000 GCA_023014485.1 Bathynomus jamesi
GAATAGGTTATAGAAATTTTCTGTTTTGTTTTTCATTCAATATTGATTTTAATTTCACATTGTTATTAAACAGCCTGAAGATGAGCGTATTGCTCGAAACGTTGCATTAAAGAAGACTTTTCATGGCATTTACATTTCTCCTTGTCATTGGATTTCTCCTAAATATATATATATATATATATATTTCAACTGCAAACAACACACAGTATAATTAACGTAAAGAACGACACTTGTATAGAAGAACATTCCGCGCAAGATGAGGAGGGAGAACGAACAAATGAAAAAAAATGAGGTAACCACCCGGGAATCGAACCCGGGATCTTCCGATTGCCGGTCAGATATGATAACCACTACACCATGGGCCTCACTCGATCAGAAGTCATAATTCTCCTACATACGCGCAGAAACCATGCCCCGAGGGGGCACCTCTCGCATGCCGCACATATATGCATTTCAACTGCAAGCAACACACAGTATAATTAACGTAAAGAACGACGCTTGTATAGAAGAACATTCCGCGCAAGATGAGGAGGGAGAACGAACAAATGAAAAAATGAGGTAACCACCCGGAAATCGAACCCGGGATCTTCCGATTGCCGGTCAGATATGATAACCACTACACCATGGGCCTCACTCGATCAGAAGTCGTAATTCTCATACATACGCGCAGAAACCAATGCCCCGAGGGGGCACCTCCCGCATGCCGCACATATATACATTTCAACTGCAAACAACACAGTATAACTAACGTAAAGAACGACGCTTGTATAGAAGAACAGTCCGCGCAAGATGAGGAGGGAGAACGAACAAATGAAAAAAATGAGGTAACCACCCGGGAATCGAACCCGGGATCTTCCGATTGCCGGTCAGATATGATAACCACTACACCATGGGCCTCACTCGATCAGAAGTCGTAATTCTCCTACATACGCGCAGAAACCAATTCCCCGAGGGGGCACCTCCCGCATGCCGCACATATATACATTTCAACTGCAAACAACACACAGTATAACTAACGTAAAGAACGACGCTTGTATAGAAGAACAGTACGCGCAAGATGAGGAGGGAGAACGAACAAATGAAAAAAATGAGGTAACCACCCGGAATCGAACCCGGGATCTTCCGATTGCCGGTCAGATATGATAACCACTACACCATGGACCTCACTCGATCAGAAGTCGTAATTCTCCTACATACGCGCAGAAACCAATGCCCCGAGGGGCACCTCTCGCATGCCGCACATATATACATTTCAACTGCAAACAACACACAGTATAATTAACGTAAAGAACGACGCTTGTATAGAAGAACAATCCGCGCAAGATGAGGAGGGAGAACGAACAAATTAAAAAAATGAGGTAACCACCAGGGAATCGAACCCGGGATCTTCCGATTGCCGGTCAGATATGATAACCACTACACCATGGGCCTCACTCGGTCAGAAGTCGTAATTCTCCTACATACGCGCAGAAACCAATGCCCCGAGGGGGCACCTCCTCAGAAGATCCCGGGTTCGATTCCCGGGTGGTTACCTCATTTTTTCATTTGTTCGTTCTCCCTCCTCATCTTGCACAGATTTTAGTGATGAACACAATACAAACTTTTACACTGAAAACACTTAAGTAAATAAAGCCTATCAGAAATTAACTTGACAGTGCACCACGCCAACGGCTATAGTTATACTGATTGGTTCACAATTAATTACGAAACAAGTGCACATCAAATCAACTGGCAACTTAGAAAATTTTAATTTTAGCGAAAACATATTGCTCAAAATTAATTACAATTAAATTCTCACGAGTAAAATATATGAGGAGTTCCAAAAAACCTTAGCCCCCCCATTTGCAGCTTACATGTTTACTTATATCGAAATAGTTTTTAGTGATTATAAAAATATATAAAATTCTTTATTTATTGCAGGTATTAAAATTACTCTAGCTGATAAAGTGATAATATAATGGCTTCTCAATTAATTGGTGATTCGGAGAGGCAACGTATGATAGGTCGCATACGAGCAATAACATTTCGGGAAGCTCGTAATGCTGGAGCCACCTTTATAACACGTTCATGGGTTGTCAAAAAGTTGCAAAGAAGTGAGGACTTCGTCAAAAGAAATTGGAATAAAACTTTGGAGGAATGTGAAATGGATACAACCAAATCTGGGCGCCCAAATTTGCCACTCTCTCAGGAAACAAAGGACATCATTGAAAACGGTACGCGTGAGCGGAAAAACAGCTGTGCTAAACTTTCTAGAGAGATCGAAGTGTTGAGAGGAAAGATCGTTAGTGGTAAGATCATTCGACTGTACCGTCATAGACAAGGTTTAAAGCCTTGGCATGAACTTCCAAAGCCAAGAAAAACTCAACTTAACATCGATAACAGAATGTGGTTTGCCCATTATCTTAAAGATTGGGATGTGGATGATTTCATGCATTTAGCGGTCTCCGATGAATTTTTTGTTTACGTAACACGTCGGCCTAACTACCAAAATGATCGAGTGTGGGCCACAACACCAGATGAAATCGATGACAATGAACATTATCGCGAATTATTAAAAAGTCCAGACTGTGTTGGTGTGTTTGTTTTGTTCACTGCAAAGAAGTTCATGTGGGTGCTGAAGCCAAATGGTCAGAGTTGGGATGGACAGTATTTTCGTAATATTATTCTATCCCAGCATGTCATTCCTTTTCTAAGAAACCCAAACAATGTTATGGATGTCGATCGGGTCACACTTCTGCACGATAAGGGCCCTTGCTTTAAGGCATTAGCCACTCAACAGTTGTTGCGGAACCATGAGATCGATTTCTTTGGAAATGAAGAATGGCCAGGAAATTCTCCTGACCTGAACGTCTGTGAACACATTGGATCAGTTATAAAGGACAAGGTTGAATGTCTCTTGTTTCAAGAACCTGCAGCAAATCGATTTTCGAAGGATACAATGACGCAACACATTGAAACTGTTTTAGCAAATTTGCGTAACGATCAAGATCTATTCACGTCACTTTTGGCAAGCTACCCAAAGCGAATTCAGGCTGTCTTGGAAGCCAATGGCGGGAACACCAAGTTTTAATTGTTTCTCATTAAATGCAGGATTAAATTCTCTTTTGTAAGGTATGTTTAGTTTTACTGTACCTCTAATGGTTTAGACCATGGGCAGGGGGGGCTAAGGTTTATTAGAGCCCCGTATATTGAAAGGAGCTATTGAAGAATAGGGACCCCAGCCTTCTTTAGTTAGGGTTATAAGGCTAACTAACGAAAATATCACAACCTAACCTAACCAATCGTTAGGTTAACTGTACGCCCTTGACGATTGGTTAGGTTAGGTCATGATATTTTCGTTAGTTAGCCTTATAAAGCCAACTAAAGAAGGCTGGGGTCCCTATTCTTCAATAGCTCCTATTAAAATTTGTCATAAATAATATGACAAATTTTAAATACTATGCCAGAATTTATATGATATTTATTTTAAAACAGTACTAATAGAACGTCTTTTATAAAATCGTTAAAATTAAAATCTGCCAAATTACACTTTTGCAGTAGCCGAGTAGCGAAAATTTATTTACATATACTTAGCAAATTTTAATTTTAGCGAAAAATATTTAGTGATCCCAAATCCACGATAGTACCATTTCAAGTCAGAATAAGAATATAAAATATTATTTAACAATAGACCTTAATATTAAGACCTGATTAGACTGATTAGAAAATGTGTCACGGAACCCTTGTTAAGCCTCCGTGGAACCCCAGGGTTCCGCGGAACACAGTTTGGGAACCACTGCGGCATAAGGTATTAAGTTTGTCCAACGCGGATTTACCTAACGCGCCGTTCTCGAGGAACCTAACCCCCCCCCCCCCCCCCCCCCCCCCGTTGGACGAGGGTTTACTCTATACTCATTAATAGACTTGAATGTTACCTGTATACTAGTGATAACCAATTTGGTTTAAAAAAGAAACACCGTACTGATATATGTGTGTATGTATTGAAGGAAATAGTCTGTAAATACCAAACTCTAGATGCTAATGTATTTTTGTTTTTCCTGGATGCCTCTAAGGCATTTGATCGTGTTAATCATGACAAATTATCCATGAAACTTGTAAATCGTAATGTACTTGGTTACTTGGTCCGTATATTAATATTTGATATAATCACCAGACAATGATTGTAAGATGGGGTGGGGTTAATTCAGAGCCATTCTCTGTGACCAGTGGTGTCAGGCAGGGAAGTATATTATCCCCCTACATATTCAATGTTTATATGGATAACACTGGGGAACAAATTTCAACTTTTTGTCTATTGAATTAGATTTGACAGTTAGTTCTAGGTAATTTGGGTGCGCTGAGCACGAATTTTTACTCGGTTTTGCTCTATCAGGTCCTGATTTTGCTCAACACCCCTCCTCTTTCGTCGTATTCATAAAAAGGTTTTTTTCTCAATACTCGCTAAGTCTTTTGCAGTTACACATTATGCAACTAGGTTTTTATCTAGGTATTTGTACCTATTGTTATGGTATTGTTGTATTATGTATATTTTTATATGTAACACCCTAAAAATATTTTTAATTTTGTCATTTTTAACCCATTTTAATATTAGTAAATTAAGCTAAAAATATCATAGAATTCTAAAATTTTCTCGAGCGTTCCTGTTCTCTGTAGAGTATTCTAGAGGGACAACTAAAATATATAAAAGCGACTCGTTTCCAGAGTTAATCAGTCAATTCAATCAGTCAGTCAGTCAGTCAGTCAGTTGAGTTAGTTAATTAAGTTTGGGCATTAACATAATTTTGAATTGGCATATGATTTAGTGAGTAATTTTGTCATCGTGATTTAATATAGTTGATTTAATTAGACGTAATTTATATTGTACCTACTCATCCGTGTTTCTAGTTTAATTTCATAGATTGTAAGTACCTATTTCATAATAAGTACCTATTTAAACTAATTTTTGTGTTTATATTTCAGATTTTCTTAAATTTATATGAATTAAGGGCTTTAAATACCTTTACAAATTGGCAGAACATTCAAGCAATATGTCATCAAGCACTAGAAAGTTCAAATGCCAAAAACAACCCTGATTCCTTCTGTTATATATGTGGAAATTTTACACTTCCACATCAACGAGCAAATATAACTGACTTCGTAAAAAGAGCTTACTTAGCTTATTTTGGCATAAAACTGGGGGACCAAGATAAATCGTGGGCTCCACATAAAGCCTGCACTATATATATGCATTGAAAGACTGCGACATTGGACGAAGGGTTCGGATTCAAAAATACCTTTTGGAGTTCCGATGGTAAGTTTATGATTTCATAAAACTACGTAATTTAATCACTAGTATACTGTAACTTACCTAAATGTAATTGTAACTTAGGTACATAAACAAAAAATTACAGAAAATGTTTATAAGAATCTCAAATATTGCTGCGACATAGTTGGTTTGTTAAAGAAGATGGGGGTTGAGTCTTACGATGCAAATGATTGGCGCTTGTTTTTAGACAGTTCGAAAAGAAGTCTTAAGTGTGTGTTGTTGCATAATGGCAATCTATACGGCTCGATACCGATTGGGCACTCAACAAAATTAAAAGAAAAGTATGAACATATAGAAAAGGTTTTAAATCTTATCAAATATAGGGAGCACGAGTGGATCATATGTGTTGACTTAAAAATGGTTAATTTTCTGCTAGGACAACAAGGAGGGTATACTAAATATCCCTGCTTCCTTTGCTTATGGGACAGCAGAGCCAAGGAAGAACATTATTTCAAACAAATCTGGCCAGCACGAACATCACTTACTGTCGGAGAAAAAAACGTAATTAATCCACCTTTAGTGAGCAGAGATAAAATCATATTTCCTCCTCTGCATATAAAACTAGGCCTCATTAAACAATATGTAAAAGCTTTAGATACGAACGGCGAGTGTTTCAAATACATAACTTCAAAATTTCCAAGTTTAAGTTATGAAAAAATCAAGGCGGGAATTTTCGACGGTCCACAAATAAGAACAATGATTAAAGACAGCAATTTTCCTAATGTCATGAATGAACGCGAAAAAAATGGCTGGTTCTCATTCGTGGACTTGATAGAAAACTTTTTAGGCAATTATAGGGCAGATAACTACGAAGAAATCGTAAAAAAACTTTTAAGGGACTACAAAGAGTTAGGTTGCAATATGAGCATAAAAATGCATTTTTTGAATAGCCATCTTGACCAATTTCCAAGTAATTTAGGTGATGTAAGTGACGAACAAGGGGAGAGATTCCACCAAGATATCAAAATTATGGAGGAACGGTACCAAGGCCGCTGGGATTCCCACATGATGGCTGATTACTGCTGGTGCTTGAAAAGAGACCTGCCATCAACAAGCAAATACGCTAGAAAGTCTTACAAAAGAAAATTTTTGCCACAGTGAAAGCTTCATATCTGTTTGTTTTTTTTTTTAAGTCATTTCTATCGTTATAATGTAATTTTACTGTAGTTTGAACTGCTTGTATTCATGAAACTTGAAAAAAAAATTAACACATGACTTAATTTTTTAGTCCTAATTTGAAAAATCTGGAAAATGGCACATAGGCTGTCGACAAGAATCAGGACCTGATAGAGCCAAACCGAGTTGAAATTCGTATTCAGCGCACCCAAATTACCTAGAATCAAGTGTCAGATATCATTCAATAAAATACGTGTTGCCCAGTGTAATCTATCTGTTTTGCTGAACACCTGTAAAATAGGCTGCTATATTGGTACAATGATTGTTAATCATCTGATGCATGCAGATGATCTAGTTCTTATTTCTCCATCTGTAAAAGGGCTCAGCACACTTTTGAAGGTGTGTGAAAGGTATCGGAAGGATAACAACGTAAAATATAATCCTCATAAAAGTCATGTTATGATTATGAGGACCAAGGCCTCCAAGTATATAAAATTTCTTGAACTTCAATTGAATGCTATGGTGCTGTCAGAAGTAACCCAGACTAAATATCTTGGCTACATACTAACGAATACTCTTTCAAATGACTGTGATATTCTAAGGCAATATAGACAATTATATGCTCAGGGAAATACTTTGGTTAGAAAATTTCTTATGCGTACATTAGATGTTAAGTTGATTTTGTTCAAAACTTTTTGTACTCCAATGTATATAGCTCATTTGTAGTGGAACTACAGAATATATAATATGAGAAAATTATATGTCGCATATAATAAGATTTTTAGGAGTTTATTAAGAATTCCAAGATTTATAAATGGTGCTCCTTCTAGTATCAGATGCTGTTTGTAGTCAATAAGGTGCCTAACTGTGCTAGTGTCATTCGCAATTTTGTATTTAGAGTTATCACTAGGCTTTGTGAGTCAGTCAATAAGATAATAGAAGCCATGGTTAGTGGACTGGTCTCCGATATATTTTATAAATCTCAAATCTGGAAGCATTGATTCACTGGCCTACTTAGTCAGTGCTTCAGACAACTATCTCTTAATCTTCTATGGACCACTTCAAGTCCACTTATACTGTATAATGTTTGTCCTGTTGAGTCTGAAATAAAGTGTTTGTTTATTTGTTTGCATCCAAGTCCAAAATATTATCACTGACTTTAAATTCCCTGAATGCCCTTTCTTATTTTTAATCATTTTAGCTATTTCCCTATTCCATCACAAAGGTTTCCTAATCTTGTTATTCCTAACACTTCTGAAAGGAATACACCTACGTTGTCCATCTAAAATTTCTTTGAATCTAGACCACATCTCAATAACATTTGTATTGGCAAATTCATTATCCCACTTTACTGAGCCTAACAACTCCCTAAATCTACTATAGTCACCCTTTGAGAAGCAAGGAATTAGATGGGCAATGTTGACTGGATCCCTATTTAATTCTATCTTAAAACGTATGATCCACTGGTCACTATTTCCTAATGACTCTCCTACTGCAAGTTCCTTAATAAGTTCATGATCATTGGAAAGAACCAGATCTAAGATTGCTTGATCCCTAGTTGGTTTGTCTACAAATTGTCTGAGGAAACAGTCATTATAGCAGTCAATGAAGAAGTTACCTTCCCTATTATTTCCTTCTAAAAGGTTCCAGTCTGTATGAGGCAGGTTGAAATCTCCCATAATTACTGTTCTAGCACTACAACCTTTATTTATTTCTTGAACCAGACTGTCATCAACTTCCTGTGTTTGGTTTGGAGGTCTGTAAAATGCACCTATCCGTATATACTCTTTGCCTGAGTATGGGAAATGTATATTCTTAGATTCTTTAGGGGGAAACGGAAGGGGAGGCAGACATGTTTTAGGGGAGGCACCCACTTCCCCTCGACTCCTATTGGCGTAGCCACTGCGTGAAAGTCTAAGATTATTTGCACAAATGTTTGCAAACGATGAGACTTCAACATCTGAAAGTTCGTGAAAAACAAAAATTGCGTTCTGAAATAAGATTATTGTTCGTTTGAGTTTCATAAACGTTTTTTGTAATTATTGGAAAACGAGTTAGGTTTATTCATGCGATAGTTAAGTTTTGAATATATACAGGGCCGCCGAGAGCTGCCACGGGCCCCGGGGAAGGATTGGTATATGGGCCCCCCTGTTTACTCAGTATTTTATTACGAATGTTTTTTGTGTACATAACAAGCAAACTGATTATATGTTCAAGTCACTATTCAAAACATACAGTATGAATAAACAACTCAGAGGAAAATGACTATTTTATTTTTAGAATCAATTATATTAATTCTATCACCATACAATTTACAAATGCAGTACCAGTCCATGCAGGCAAGACAATTGTTTACTGCAAGATTTTCATAATAAGAAATGTACTTTCTTTGCCTTCTTTCTAGCAAAGTGGTAAATGATTCTGATGAAATTTAAAGTACGGGCTAACTGGCTTTCAATTACAATGGTTCCCAGATCTGTCAGTCGGTCTTGAGCATTGGTGGACCGCAGATAATATTTTATCTGTTTCAGTTTGACTATGATAATTTCTATAAACAAAGAAACAAAACATCTTTGTTGCGGATCATTCACAATCCATAGCCATTTAACCTAACAAGTACAATCTTACGTATTATATATACACTGAACGTAATACAAAAATAAGGCCAACATAGCCATTTAACTTAACATACAAGTACAAAAATAAGGCCAGCATAGCCATTTAACCCAACATACAATATGCATCTATAATCTTTGCTACATGACAAAAATAAGGTATTGTAAACCAGCAGTTGTCTGAACCAAGACTGCTATATAGGTGAGAGGTACACAGTATCTGAAGACAGGACATTGCACAATAACACATTATAGATGTTTTGGACCCTAGTAATGAAATTATATATATTCTTCCGGATTAACATTTGGCTGGTGGGTAGGTTACGCGTAGTAAACATAAAACTGGGACTGCACCATTTTGGTTCTCGACACAGCATACGAAAAATATTATTATAAGCAACAGAGAGTTTATTCATAACCGTTTTTGTATAGTTCTACCACAGATGGGATGTATACAATGCAGTACAGTAAGTTCTGAAAAGATAAGTTTTAACTGATTCTGAACACATACCAAATTTCCTTACTAGCATGTTACCTTGTACATACAGCTTTTTACGTTGCCTCTCAATATCAAGTTTATCTCGCAGCTCGTGAATAATTATATGACCTAAGTATTTACATGTGTTTTTGACAGGTATTGTCTGACCATTCATTTCAAAAGACCCACATGATACATGTTTCAGTAGATTACACCTAAAGATCAAAATACAACTCTTTGCCCCATTATAGGTGATGTTATTTTTTATAGCATATTGTTCACAGATCTCTAATAGTACTTTCAGCCCAGGGGGAGAGGGTGACAGAAGAACAAGGTCATCAGCATACATTAAATGATTAATTTTTTCCTCTCTACTGTAATCACACAGCCAGTACGTGCAGTTTTTAGTTCATTGGTAAGGTCATCCATGTATATACAGAAAAGATAGGGTGATAATATACCTCCTTGCCTAACACCATTAGTTACCTTAAAACCTGATGATACAGTGCTTTTCTATCTTACAAACATGGTCTGCTCTGTATACCAGAATGCAAGTATCCTAAGTATATATTTAGGTACCCCTCGACACAAGAGTTTCTTGAAAAGTTTGTAACGGTTAACTCTATCAAATGCTTTTGATGCATCCAGAAAACAGGAATATACATTGCTACTTGACATCTTGTACTTTGGGACGGCTTCCTTTAGCATATAAATACACATGTCAGTACCATGTTTCACTCTAAAGCCAAACTGATTGTCATAAGTCTGCAAGTAAGTACTTATCCTATTATAAATGACATATTCTAACACTTTAGAAAGTATACTGGCAAGTGCTATTGGCCTATAATTATTCTTATCACCAGTGACGTGCACAGACTTTCAGAAGGGCAGGGGCTCAGTTGAAAAAAGGGCACTCCCCTAACATTTTTAAAAATGAAATCCGCAATGCCATATAGGCTATATATATGTATACACACACAAAGAAAAATTTTAAAATTGTATGTGGTAAATATTCTTAAATTCCATTAAATTCAATGCATTATTTTTGTATATAAAGCTGATTAAAGAAAATAAATGAAAATTTGTTGTAAAAAGGCGAGGAACCATTTCGACAAGGTTGTATTGCCACATGCTAAAGCTTGGAGTTCCTGATCTCTCCGTTTCTTAAGCCTTTCCTTGCGTGGCATTTTTAGTTCTGAAAGTAAAAAAAAAATTGCTTCAAAAATATATTTCCCTTCACTTTTATTATCTTAGGCCTAATCTAATCTAATCTAGGCAGTAGACCTAATTAAGCTTTTGTTAACCAAATTCACAATATTTAATAGCATGCAATTTCTAAATAGTTACTTTACTTATAACTTTTATAAGTATCAATCAGCAGGATAAAGGGCAGAAGGATCTACCGTAATTGTCGTCCTTGCGGAAAAATTGCATCGTTTTATAATAAATAATCTAGGTATTTTTATTCACTTTTAATGAAAATTGTATTGTTTTTAAAAATCAATTTCATATTAAAAATGAAAAGGTTATGATATGTTGTTTAATAAATCATTTATTAATTTAATGAAATTCATGCCAGTACTAAAACCCAAAATCCATCGTTTGACACACTGGTGTACTGATGGGCCTAGCCTAGTAGGCCTAAGACTAAGTAGGGGACGTGGACGTTTTTACCAACTTTACGAGTAATGTCATACAATATTTTTTGGAGTAATGTCACACTGCTTTGGATTCCAACTTACCATAATTATCAGTGAGAACTGAGAAATCACTAGTTAGCTTAGGTTAACGTAAAATAAACAAACAGTAAACAATACACCCACGTCCCACATACCCGAGAGACGCAATCAACAGTGAACAGCTGCAGTCAGTGTTACCACTAGGGACGCCCTCCCTGATTGACAAAATAATAGTAACGGTATTTTAAGTTTATTATTCTAATAAAAAAATCATAGATCAAAGTAATTCCAGTTTTGAAAATCTGTTGAAGTAGCAGTAACTAAATAAAAATATAACTAATTAATTCAAATTTATGTCGAATCAATATATTATGAATTTTGATTAAAAGGGCACTTTTGATATGAAGAAGAAAAAGGGCAGGGGCTCAAGCACCCCAAGCCCCCCCCCCCCGTGTGCACGTGCCTGCTTATCACAGATACTAGCACCCTTATTTCTAACAACTGGCAACAATACAACTGACAAAATGGACTGTAGCAAGTACCCATGTATCATACAGTTTGTGAAACACATTGCAAGCATAGGTATTATACGAGGGCTACAACATTTTAAATGTTCTGCTTGTATGCCATCGAGGCCACAACTTTTGTTATCATCTAACTTATGAATAGCCTTCCAGATGATTTCTGAGTCATTAATTAGTAGCTCCTCAGAGCGTTCTACATTTAGGCATATATTTAGTCTATCCCCCCCCCCTCCCCCGAGACAATTAAGTAGGGTTTCATAATGATTTTTCTACAGTTCTGCAATGTTTTTTGTACCATGTATACCCTCTATTACATTTGGCAAGGTAAGATTACTAATGTTAATTTTATTAACCTCCTTCCAGAATTCCCTATTGGAAGTATTGCTATTGCCTAATTTTCTGGCTAGATATTCACTTCGAAGATTCGCTTCATTTTTCCTTATAAATCTAAGAGCATCCTTGAATCTAGCACGAGTTCTATTTTTCAGTTAGAAGAGTTCCCCCTGCCTAGGTTTCCCCATAGCAACCCATTCCACGAATACATTTTTTGCTACATCATACAAATCAGCACAGTATCCTGCCCACTCTGTATTGGCATTTACTTTTCTCCATTTTTTATTCTTAAAGCTACTTCCACTCACAGCCTTAATGGCATGTTCAAGCTTACTGTAATACTTATTTAAGAGATCTATATGTTTTACATCATCACAGGAGGGATTCCTACAAGCCAAAGCTTCTGCAGGAATTCTCACAAGTCTTAGTAGTGCATCAGTTTGCATTGTATAGTAATCTACCTCAGAGTGACTAAGATTTGACCAATTAACCTTATAGTAATCTTGTAGTAACCTTATAGTAACCGTATAGTAATTGATTATATTATAACCATCGTGGGAGGCTATACAGTGGTCTAGCCACGAGTGAGTCCTCCAGGCATCACTAACATACATAAATGAGTCATTAGCGAGTAGCAATTTACTGGCAAGTTTGTAGTTGCATGCCTCACAGTAATTGATAAGAAACTTAGCAAAATCCGAACCAGGTTTATTGATATTGCTGTTAAAATCACCAACCACGACAACACATGAAGAGTCCAGCTCCTCTAGCAGTATATTTAGTTTAGAGAGTCTATCTAAAAATACCTCCTCATTTACAGCACATTCATAAGGCATATAAACATTGAATATATACAGTATTTTGTTATCAATAGTTAGTTTAATGGCTACAACCCACTCATATTCATAACTAATGGGCTCTATAAACCTATCCAGCTGTGAGTGCCACATTATAGCTACATATTCTTCCTTCCTATTCTGTCTGTCCACAGTAATAACTTCACTATCATCATTGGGTGAGTTAACTATTCCCCTGTAGTTAGGCTTAATATTGTTTAAATTTTTGCCCTCTTGTTTAGAGAGCCAAGTTTCCTGAAAGCAAGAAATGTCATGTGCAGATAAAAGTTTATTGATCTCACTGTCAGCATTGACTTTGAGGCCTCTACAGTTACAGCAACTAACACTGAGTTTGTGAAACTGGGCCATTATTTTTATACATACTATCACAGTTCTCACTGGATGTCTCCCTGGGATTGCATGGTGGAGTCTACTTACCCGTATTTTTGTGGACTGAGTTTTTTCTGAAGTTCATGTTATACCAACTAACTTTTCAAACTTTTCAAGAAACTCTTGTGTCGAGGGGTACCTAAATATATACTTAGGATACTTGCATTCTGGTATACAGAGCAGACCATGTTTGTAAGATGGAAAAGCACTGTATCACCAGGTTTTAAGGTAACTAATGGTGTTAGGCAAGGAGGTATATTATCACCCTATCTTTTCTGTATATACATGGATGACCTTACCAATGAACTAAAAACTGCACGTACTGGCTGTGTGATTGGAAAGGAAAAAATTAATCATTTAATGTATGCTAATGACCTTGTTCTTCTGTCACCCTCTCCCATGGGCTGAGAGTACTATTAGAGGTATGGCACCGTATGTGAACAATATGGTATAGAAAATGATATCACCTATAATGGGGCAAAGAGCTGTATTTTGATCTTTAGGTGTAATCTACTGAAACATGTATCATGTGGGTCTTTTGAAATGAATGGTCAGACTATACCTGTCAAAGACTTAAATACTTAGGTCAGGTAATTACTCACGAGCTGCGAGATGAACTTGATATTGAGAGGCAACGTAAAAAGCTGTATGTACATTGTACAGGGTAACATGTATCATGTGGGTCTTTTGAAATGAATGGTCAGACTATACCTGTCAAAGACTTAAATACTTAGGTCAGGTAATTACTCACGAGCTGCGAGATGAACTTGATATTGAGAGGCAACGTAAAAAGCTGTATGTACATTGTACAGGGTAACATGCAAGTAAGGAAATTTGGTATGTATTCAGAATCAGTTAAAATTTATCGTTTTAGAACTTACTGTACTGCGTTGTATACATTCCATCTGTGGTGGAATTATACAGAAACTGCTATGAATAAACTCTCTGTTGCTTATAATAATATTTTTCGTATGCTATGTAGGGAACCAAAATGGTGCAGTGCCAGTTTTGTTTACTAACCGTAACCTACCTACCAGCCAAATGTTAATCCGGAAGAATATATATAATTTCATTACTACGGTCCAAAACATCTCTAATGTGTTATTGTACAATGTCCTGTCTTCAGATACTGTGTACCTCTCATCTATATGGCAGTCTTGCTTCAGACAACTGCTGGTTTACAATACCTTATTTTTTAATGTAGCAAAGATTATATATGCATATTAAGTTGTGTTATAATAAGTGTTATAGCAAGTGGCTATGTTATAATAAGTTTTATAATTTCTCAGGTAATAGCAATATACATAAAATTGTCAGATAATTAATCAAATAGTGCCAGTATGCTAGGTTAAGTGGCTATGTTGGCCTTATTTTTATATTATTTTTGTATTACGTTCAATGTATACGTAAGATTGTATTTGTATGTCAAGTTAAGTGGCTATGGATTGTGAATGATCCGCAATAAAGATGTTTTGTTTGTTTATAGTTAGAGAATATTAATTATTATTGATTAGTGTCTTCATGTTGATGCCTTTATTTTTCATGTATGTGTTTATGTTTTGTTTGTATGTTTCAGAGTTCCATCATTGTTTAGCGTTATGGATGTTGGTCAATAAACGTAATAACAAAAGGTGGAATCTTATTTATGATGGAACTTTATACAAAACAATAATGAATCTCAACAGGTCAACATGCCCGTGGTGAAATGTCCAATTGAGGGGTGCGCATATGAGACCCCCGCACACAGCGACGCCATTGTAGCAGCACTCCTCACAGCCCACTGCACTGTCCATTTCGTGTCCGCTGCCGGCGCCACGGCCCAAGTGGAGAAGGTGAAGAGACCAACAATATCTTCAGCCGGTACGAGCGAGGAATGGTCATACTTCACATCGCGATGGATGGACTATGTGGATGCCACCAAAATCACGGGTCGTGACAAAGTGGTGCAGCTACTGGAGTGCTGCGATGAACCCCTTCACAAAGACCTCACACGATCAGCCGGTGGTAGTCTGACAGGGAGAAGTGAAAACGAGGTGCTCGCAGCCATAAAGAAACTGGCAGTCAGAGAAGAGAGCACCATGGTTGCTAGAGTGGCGCTGCACAACATGCGCCAAGACCGTGACGAAACTGTGCGCTCATTCGGCGCCCGACTCCGTGGCCAGGCAGGGGTATGCAAGTACATCACCAAATGCTCGAGCTGCGATGCGGATGGGAACTACACGGAGGGCATCTTGCGCGACGTCCTGACCCGCGGCCTTGAGGACCCCGAGATTCAAATGGACCTACTCGGCAACACGAACCAGAACATGACATTAGAGCGGGTCTTCCAGTTCGTCGAGGCCAAAGAATCCAGCAAGCGCTCAGCATCACGTCTCCTCGACTCTCAGGGCGTCGAGGCTGCTAACAGCACCTACAGACGGAACAAGAAGGACGCTCTGAAGGAGATGACAGTCGGCAACCATGAGGTGTGCTCATATTGCGGCAGGAAAGGGCACGGCAAAAGTGCCCAGGCAGGGTCCAAAGAAAGACTGCCCAGCCTATGGCCACACATGCAGCCACTGCAATCGTGAGAACCACTTTGAAGCAGTGTGTAGGAGCAAGCACAAACCATCAAGAGTCGAGATAGTAGCGAATTCACATGCAATATGCGAAGAAGGTGCTGTATTCGAGGCCCTCTGCTCGATTGCCACAACTGGCCGACGCCGCATCAGGAGAGTCATCGCCCATGACCATCATCTTTATCATCGCCTTTCCGACACATGGATTAAGCAAGCCTCCAAACCTCAGCCATTCATAAACCTCACAGTGACAGCCGTCGATGAAGATTACGCTGCATTCGGATTCGAGCTAAAGGCCGCGCCCAAGATTGCTACATCGGTGCGATGGCTGACACCGGCTGCCAGAGCTGTCTGGCAGGCATCAAAGTCATCCACCGCATAGGCCTCAAACAAGCCGACCTTATCCCCGTCACGATGAGAATGCACGCCGCCAACAACGGATGCATCAAAATACTCGGCGCCGTCATCCTGCGACTCTCTGGAAAGGACAAAACCGGTAAAGTGGTAACAACTCGTCAACTCACCTATGTCACGGACAACTCCGACAAGCTGTTCCTCAGCAAGGAGGCACGCATCGCGCTCGGCATGATCACCGACAACTTCCCGATGATCGGTGAGACGTCTTCGCATCGACTCGAGGCAACCTCGGCAGCCGACACTGCGAGCGATGAGGTGCCGGCGAGAGATAGTGCTATCAGCAGCGAGAGCAGTCAGGCCAGCCCATGCGACTGACCGATACGTCAAACACCGCCCCGGCCGCCATCACAACTACCGTTCCTGGCGACTGAGAAGAACCGCGACAGACTGCGGCAGTACTTGGTCGAATACTACAAGTCAAGCACATTTAACATGTGTCCGCATCAGCCGTTGCCAATGATGGAGGGCCCTCCATTGAAACTTATGGTGGACCCTCTAGCTGACCCGGTGGCATATCACACCCCGGTACCCGTCCCTCTTCACTAGCAAGATGACGTCAAGCGTGGACTCGACCAAGACGTGAAATTGGGCGTAATCGAGCCAGTGCCGGTCGGCGAACCGGTGACATGGTGTCACCGGATGGTGGTGTGCGCCAAGAAGAACGGGAAGCCACACTGCACGGTCGACTTCCAGCCCCTGAAGATACATGCCACCCGCGAGACACCATACTCAGTCACTGTTCCACCAGGCACGGTCGGTGCCCCATGGCAAGAAGAAGACCGTGTTCGATGCCTGTAACGGATACCACAGCGTGCCCCTCCGCGAGGAAGACCGTCACCTGACTACTTTCATCATTCCGTGAGGCAGGTACCGGTACCGCACGGCGCCCCAGGGCTATATCGCTTCTGGTGATGGCTATTCGAGACGTTACGGCGAAATAGTATCCGACGTTCCAAACAAAACCAAGTGTATCGACGATACGCTGCTCTGGTCGGACGACCTGAGACAAAGTTTCTTCCAAGCAGTCAACTGGCTTGACATCTGCGGCAGACACGGCATCACGCTCTAACCCTGAGAAGTTTGTATTTGGACAAGACACTGTAGAGTTTGCTGGCTTCGAAATCACACTCGACAGAGTACGACCCTGCGAAAGTATCTGCAGGCCATCCGTGACTTTCCTACACCAAAGAACATAACCGACATTCGCTCATGGTTTGGGCTAATTAACCAGGTGGCGTATGCTTTCGCTATGGCAAAGAGAATGATACCTTTTCGCCAACTCCTGAAGCCCGGCACGCCCTTCTGATGGGATGATCAACTCAACAATCTGTTTGAAGAGTCGAAGGTGGTGATCATCAGTGAGATCGAGGAGGGTTAAGTATATTTGACAAAACAAAGCCGACCTGTCTTGCGACCGATTGGTCGAAGTCAGGGATCGGATTCTGGCTATCCCAGAAGCACTGTGAATGTGCTGCTGCACTGGTTGGATGGTCACCTTCGTTGGCAGTCGCTTCACCCACCCCGCCGAGTCACGCTACGCGCCGATCGAGGGGGAGGCTCTGGCAGTCGCTGACGCACTGGACAAGGCCAGGTACTTCGTCCTCGGCTGCGATGACCTCATCATCGCGGTGACCACAAACCGCTGCTGAAGGTGTTTGGCGACAGGTCACTGGAAGACTTACCGAATGCTCGACTGAGAAATCTGAAGGAGAAGACTCTCCGCTACAGATTTCGCATGATCCATGTACCTGGTGCGAGGCATCGCGCTGCTGACGCTACGTCCCGCCACCCCACCGGCGACCGCCAATCTGAAAAGATGCTCCTGGCAGACGACATCTCCGCTAGTAGCCAAGACGCTGTTGCTGATGATGACCTACCGTCGGCAGCTCTTCTGCGCCACTCATTCTTACTGGCATACACACAGAGGGAACGGCTGCGTACAACGACGAAGCCCTCGACGACGAGGTTATGGCCTCCGCGATCTCAGCTCTGAACACGCTGCAGTCCGTTACCTGGGACCGGGTAAGATTGGCGACGAGCAGCGACCAACACATGACAGAGCTCGTCTCGATAATCGAGTCAGGCATGCCTGACTTCCGTCACGAGCTCCCACCCCCACTCAGAGAATATTACCAATTCCGAGAGGACCTGTAGACGGTGGACGGCGTCGTCGTATTCAAAAACTGTGTTGTGATCCCTCCCTCTCTCCGGCAGGATGTACTGAACGCGCTCCACGCAGCCCACCAGGGCGTACGTCGATGGTCGCGAGGGCTGAGGTGTCCGTGTTCTGGCCCGGCATCACCCCTGCTATCACTACCCTCAGGAACAGTTGCAACCATTGCAACCGTATGACACCTTCGCAACCCAGTGCTCCTCCAATTCCTCCGGTGTCCCCTCTACCCTTTCCAGTGCATCTGTGCCGATTATTTCCACTATAAAGGTACCAACTACCTGGTGATCGTCGACAGGTACTCAAACTGGCCGATTGTGGAGAGGACCACGGATGGCGCCAGAGGCCTCATCAACAGCCTGCGCAGGGTGTTCGTGACCTATGGCATCTGCGACGAACTGTCATCTGACGGTGGCCCTGAGTTCACATCCACGGCTACTCGTCACTGCCTAGGGAACTGGGGCGTACACCACCGTCTGGCTTCGATAGCTTTACCACATTCAAACTGCAGAGCCAAAGTTGGCGTGAAAACAGCGAAACGACTGATCACAGACAACACAGGACCGAACGGTGAGCTCGATACAGACGCTTTTCACCGAGCCATGCTACAATACCGCAACGCGCCTGACAAAGATACCAAGCTGTCTCCTGCTATGTGTGTGTTCGGCTCCGATCAAGGATTTCATCCCGATCGTGCCCGGCAGGTACAAGCCACACGATACCTAGCTCGGGACGTTGGCGGCGAGGGAGGATGCCTTGCGGAACAGGCACATGAGAGCCACGAATACTGGTCCGAGCACACCAGACGGTTACCCCGACTCGTGTCGGAGACAGGGTTAGAATCCAGAACCAGATCGGCCCCAACCCCAGGAAATGGGACAAGACTGGCCTGGTAATAGAAGTGCGACAGTTTGATCAATACGTGGTGAAGGTTGACGGTTCAGGCAGTGTGACTCTGCGAAACAGAAAATTTCTGAGGAAATACGTGCCCGTCCAACCGCACAGACGCCGCCTCACCATCGGAGACGACTCCCGCCTTCACCTCTCCAGCCCTGCGCCCGGATCGGGGCAGTGCGCAACCTCACCCCCAAAACCACGTATGGACGACTCCCGCCTTCACCTCTCCAGTCCTGCGCCGAATTGGAGCAGTGCGCAACCTCAACCCCGAAACCACGCTCCCCGTCCGCAGTCGAGCGATCATCCCCTACCGCCCACCAACCGGCTGGCAACGTAACCTCACCGACCAGCCCCACATCACTTCCACTGCACACCCCACCACGAGGCCTGCCCTCCAACCAGCTGCGCACCCTCAGCAGTGCCCACCAACACCGTCCCCGGCACCCATTGAGCGCTTCCAGCAACGAGATTCCTCGCAACCTGCTGCTCCAGGTGCTGCGTCCAGGTGTCCCGCTTCTCCAACCGATGCCCCTGCCGTCAGACGCTCCGGACGCGATAGGAAGACACCTTCATGGCAGAGCGATTACGATATGACGAACACGCTATATACTACATGAACAACCCCCTCTCGCCATTGACACCCATACCCTGTACCCAGGCCCGTAGCCAAGGGGGGGCCAGGGGGGTCAAAGCCCCGCCTGGAAAATAATATGCCCCCCCCCCTGGGAAAACCAACCGCAACGGCGTTCCATGCTACAAAAACGCCAAAGCCAACTTGTTTTACTTGCCTTTGAAAATAAGAGAACGAAGCAAATAGACATGTTTGAATTCCTAAAGAATTTCGCTAAAATTTTATTTACACTAAATTTAGACTAAATATTGTATTCTATAACCCAATATGCCTATCTATATGTATCGGTTTGATCATTTTTTTATTTAGCCTACGGTGTTTTACTTGTTATAGTTTTGAATGTAATTTTCTGCAGTATATTTCGATATTCACAAAAAATGACATTAAATTTTTCCATTGTCCCCCCTGTCAATTTCTCCGCCCCTCCTACTGATTTGGTCTGGCTACGGCCCTGCCTGTACCACACTACTACATATATAACAGTCTTTGTTCCCCTTTTTTCCACTATACTATATCAAAGACTCGAGGGGAGATAGAGAATATTCATTATTATTGATTAGTGTCTTCATGTTGATGCCTTTATTTTTCATGTCTGTGTTTATGTCTTGTTTGTATGTTTCAGAGTTCCATCATTGTTCAGCGTTATGATTATATCACCGTGTAACAAAAAAATAATTTTTCTTTGTTTCTGGGCAATAACCTTTATTTTCTGATTCATTATGCTTCAAATCACTGGAGAAAAGCTGTCAGTGATTTTAAACTTCGGGTTTGTTGTCAGTACATCGATTTTGTTGAAATAAGAATATTATTATTTTTTAACCCTATATGGACATCTGCGACAGATCTGTAAACGCTTCAAAATTTACTATATATTTACCGAAACAAGTACATTTTAACTTAAATGACGATATCGTCAAATTTGTAACGGTTCAAGGAGTTTATATCACGAATTGGCAACTCCTACTGCAGAAAACCGAGCTTTAATGAAAAAAATAAGTTAGTGCGTCAGTAGAAGTAAAAGTGTATGGTTACGCAGTTCGTTTTTTATTTTTTATCACTTTATTTGATTAAAGGTAAGTTGAATAATTTTTTATTGCTCAATATATGTTGTTAGAGTGGCTGAAGTAATATAAAACAATTCTGATAAACTGAGCACTAGAATATTTTATTGAAACGTAACAATATTGATGGCTCTGACATCCATGCCTTCTTTGCCACGTGGTATAAGGTTGTCCAATTTGTATTATATATATTACATTTTTATATATATTATATATATTATTATATATATTATATATATATATATTATTATTATATATATATATATTACATTAAAAATCACATACATATTTATGTTCAAAGTACTCTAAATGAATGTTTAATATAGGTAAACAAATTTTTAAGACAAAAATAAGAATTATGTCCATAGAGGGTTAAATTAATCCATTATTTTTACTTTTTCAGACGTGTGACGTGTGACGAAATTACTGTTATGGCTGCTCGTGGTTGCAAATACCCAGCGGATTCCTTCTGCTACGTGTGCGGCGAGTTCTTCGCAAAGACGGCTAAAAAACACTGCTTGGACAGTTGCACCCGTGCAAAGGAAGCCTATCATGCCTACTTCGGAATGCCAGTCGGTGACCAAGACAAACGCTGGGCACCACATGTCATCTGTGACTACTGCCGCCGCACTCTTGAAGGTTGGTTTAGAGGAGAGAAGAGGACAATGCGTTTCGCTATCCCCCGTGTCTGGCGTGAGCCCTCAGACCATCTCACGGACTGCTATTTCTGTATGGTGGACCCAACAAAACGAAGAAAGGGGAAGAATGTGCCTCCCATTGAGTACCCTGACATTCCGTCATCTATTGCACCTGTTCCCCATAACGCGACGGACCTACCTGTGCCACAGCCTCCCTTGAGAGATCAATCTTGTGCAGCAGAAGAAGCAAGCTATGATGATTCCGAGGAGGAGCAAGGTGCGTCATCTGCTGCGCGCCGTCGACGCCGGGTGGCCGGTGAAAGGTGCCCCTACTACCCCAACCAAGAGGACATCAACGACCTCATCAGGGAAATGGCCTTGACAAAGTCCAACGCCGAGCTGCTCATTTCCAGACTGAAGCAGTGGGACTTACTGGACGACAGCGTTCGAATTACTTCCCAGAGGAAGCGGCATCGCGGCTTTTCAGTGTTCTTCACTCTTAGAGATGGGTTGTGCTACTGCCATGACATCAGAGGACTCTTCGACGCTGTGGGCATTCCCTGCAACACCTCTGACTGGCGGCTCTTCATCGACAGTTCATCTAAAAGCCTCAAGGCTGTTTTACTGCACAACACAAATCAGTGGCCCTCGATTCCTCTGGCTCATTCAGTGCACATGAAAGAAGAGTACCAGAACGTCAAAATCCTGCTGAGTGCACTGAAGTACGATCAATTCTGCTGGGAGGTCATTGGCGATTTCAAGATGGTGGCCTTCTTGATGGGGCTTCAGGGAGGCTTCACCAAGTTCCCTTGCTATCTGTGCCTCTGGGATAGCCGAAATACAGCCCTTCACTACGAGAAGAGGAACTGGCCCCTCAGGACCGGCTATGAGGTTGGGGCCCATAACGTGAAGCAAGAGCCGCTGGTGGAGCCAACGAAAGTGCTGATGCCACCCCTGCACATCAAATTGGGCATCATTAAGCAGTTTGTTAAACAGCTGGATCCAGAGGGTGAGGCCTTGAAGCACATCCAGGAGCTGTTCCCGAAGTTGTCGGAGGCGAAGATCAAAGCAGGAGTATTTGTGGGCCCTCAGGTGAAGCGACTTATTGACTCCGACAGCTTTCCTGAGAAGCTGTCTGAGGTTGAGCGGGCAGCTTGGACAAGCTTCGTTTCTCTAGTCAAAGGTTTCCTCGGAAACCACAAGGCAGAGAACTACAGGGAAATCGTTGACGAACTTGTGGACACGTACCAGAGCATGTGCTGTCGGATGTCGCTGAAACTGCACGTACTACACGCCCACCTTGATGAGTTCAAAGAAAACATGGGAGACTACTCAGAAGAACAAGGTGAAAGATTTCACCAGGATGTCAGCTCTTTCGAGGAACGCTACAAGGGACAGTACAATGAAAGTATGATGGGGGACTATATCTGGAACCTTTTGCGTGAGAGTGAACTGAAATACAATCGCCAATCTCGTAGACAAACTTCTTTTTGATTAAACTATAACGCTAGAATTTTTGTATCAATTCTGTATCAATTCTCCGTAGCAATACTCTTTATCAACGCTCTGCATCACTGTCTGTGTATTAACATATTATAATACATAATTATTCCCTACTCGTTTCCTTCTTTTTATTTTCATTTCTAAAGACCGGGCCTGGAGAATTTCATTTTTCATCATTGATTTATCATAATAATCGTGTTAACATCAATTAAAATTATACTTAACAGGATTCATTTGATTTAAAAGCAGATAGTGTGAAAAACCCTTAAATTAATAAGCAAAAATGGCAAAAAATCAATAAATCGATCTCATGAACTCAGAACCGAAGTCTGAACTTCGTGACTGCTCATTTTTACTTATTTATGCCCTAAAAAATCAGAAAATAATAGTTTTAACTCATGGACAAATTTTGTGTTACACGGTGAATTATTGGTCAGTAAACGTAATAACAAAAAGTGGAATCTTATTTAATAGTAGATTCCTTCAGGCCAGACTTCTGGTCCCATAAATACAGAGGAGTCTTCACATTCTGCCTTAATGTAGAAAGAGCTGTAGGTATCTGGTCGTTTACTGGTTAATTTGGAGCAGGTAGTCCCAAGTTTCGTCATTTCACGCAGGTATTCTTCTAGTTCTGAAGCAGATAGGTCAGGTGGGAAACGGGAGGCAAATACATGGGCCTGCCGAGATATTTTCACTGCCTTAATTGCTGTATTCGTTGCTAGCCCTAGCCGTAGTTCTCTTCTGGATGGAGGGGGGTTCCCAGAGTCCTCTTTCTTTTCTGACGCAAACCCCTTTTACTAACTGTTGTCTACCCATGCCTTACATAAGTTACATTCTGCTCACCAGGGTGACTAGCTGCCAAGCAGGTTTGAATAGTCCCTTGAGGCATGGCCACATTACTAATGGTCTCAGCAGCATTGCCTTCTGTTGCAGTTAATTTGTTGTTTGTTTGTGTTGGAGAGTCATCATATGTCAGACTATGTAGTTCAGGGTAGATACGTACCCTACTACCTGCTGCACACTGTTAGGATGGTTGTTCGTGTTCGTACAAACTTTTATGTCATTGGACTTTTCTTTCAGAACTTGAGAGTAAAATACCTTACCGTTTTCTCCTTCCTTTAGTTTGGATATACAGCTCTGCTGAGCTGTGAGAAAAGATGGTGTGAGAATAAGAGCGGCAGGCCTCCTATCCTGAGGATCACTATGCTGTGTCGTGGTGATGGCGATATTCCTATCTAGTTGGGCAGTTTGCTTGCTGCTCATAAAATGTATGTTCATTAATTATATTTCCTCTCTGTTATTTAATCAATTGCTTTATTAATATTTTTAGATTTTATCCCACCCTTTCCTGGCCCCGGGGATTTATCCCAGCTTCCCCGCCAGCTCGGCGGCCCTGAATATATACATAGGGGCCTACTGTATATTGTGTAAAGAGAAGATGTGTTATAAAAAAAAGAAAAAAAAAAAGGTGCGATTATCTTTATATATGTCACTCCTTAATTCGATTCGTTTTCTTTAAAACCTAAAGAAAATGATCATTACTTTGGGTAACTCTCATAACTATGTTACACAAGTTCTTTTTCATAAAATTGCAACAGCTAAATCTGCAACGATTTGATATTGGAGACATTGGGCGACCAGCTGTTTCCAAACAGTTCTGGCCAATCAGGAGCTCTTGAACTAGAGAATTGGTATATTTGGTTAGAACAGAGTGCAATTCCATTCGTAAATGAAGGTTTGGCAATATTTGTGCTTGTCCTAACTGACTAAGCTATAATACTCGCCCTGTTCAGATCTCAGTTGAGCAGAGTTAAAAAGTTAATAATTCAATATTAATAAAGTAAATAATACCGCCTAACGGACCAGTTAGGCTAGGCCGGCCACTAAGGGGTAGTTGCAGTCTTGTAAGTTAAGGCAAAGCCGGCCACTAGGGGTTAGTTGCAGTCTTGTATGTAAGTTAAGGCTAGGCCTCTGATAGCCCTAATTTTCTTTTAGGTAGTGACATCAGGCTAGAACATAAGAACATACTAAGAATTTTTATAGTGGGCACACTAGGGGCCACTTCGGCCCATCGAGGTGGCTCCACTATGTAAAAACTGCCTGTACATTGGCAATAACCAATTTTTACAAAACTAATTAAGTATCAATTTAAAACTAATTAATTATCAATTTAAAACTAAAGATAGAATCTCTGGATCCAGAGGATCAAAGTCATAATAGGCTACTATCCACAAATATGTTACACACTATATCTTATAACTGACATGCAAATATATCAGATCCAAAGAATCCAGTCAATTTCATTATGGTACCCATCAATACCAGTACCATGCCAACCAAAAAAGTCACGGTCCATATCAATTGCGGACCAAGTCACAATTTACATCCATATACATTACAATATATATACTTAAGAGGAAAAGTGTAGGTGTGGCTGTAAAGACTGTACAGTAATGTAGAAATGTGTGTGCACCCATTTTGGGTCTCCCATTTAAAGGTGTTTGTGGGGCAAGTGAAGATCATGAGTTTTTCAATACCTCACAGTACTATGGGGGGCACACTCGGCAGAGGAATCTCTTTAAATAGGGTGTGTAAGGACAGAGAGTATCCCCTAACCCAAGATGCTGCCTCCCTATATCCCACAACACCTGTGTTGAGCTGTGGGATCTATCACCCAAATGCACATAATATATATGAAATAAACTAGTACCATTCATGCAATAAAAATGGGCTTAAACACCATCACCAGATGTCCCTTGCAGACATCAAACTATCCAACCTTCTTTTGAAAGAATCAAGCGTATCTGAAGTCACCTTCTTCTGTCAGACTGTTCCAAAACTTAATTACTCTGTTTGTAAAACTATGTTTTCTTAAATTTGTTCTACATCTTGGCTTAAATAATTTCATACTATGACCTCTAGTCTGATTATTGTGATCTTTAATGAAAAGAGACTCAAAATCTATCTTATCCAACCCTTTTATCATTTTATACACCTCTATCATATCACCCCTTAACCTCCTTTTTAATGAGAACATGCTTAGATACGCCAGTCTTTCCTTATATGTCAATTGTCTTAGAGATGGGATCATTCTTGTTGCTCGTTTCTGTACTTTTTCCAGTTTTTCAATATCTTGTATCAAATAGGGACTATTAAATTGAATGCAGTATTCGAGGAGGGGTCTCACATATGAAATGTATAGTTGCTTTATAATATTGGGTGATTTGTATTCAATGTGTGTGTGCATGAGATTGAGTCTAGCATTTGCTTTATTTCTGATTACCATACAGTGATTTGAGGGTTTAAGTTCATTTGTCACAGTGACACCCAAGTCTTTCTCTTTATCATCATTTTTAATCCAAATTCCATTCATATTGTATTCAAATTCTGGATTTTTTGGCCCAATATGCATAACCTTGCACTTATCAACATTAAATTTCATCTCCCACTTATCTGCCCAGGCTGTTACTCTAAGTCTTTTTGTATTGTCATTGCTCCTGCTACTGACTTAACATTATGGCCTAATTTTGTATCATCAGCAAATTTTGAGGTTTTACATGATAGGCCCTTCTCTAGATCATTTATATAGACAACAAAAAGCAGAGGTCCCAGAACAGACCCCTGTGGGACTCCGCTCAATACGGGTCTCCAAGTAGACTTATTTCCATTTAGATGAACTCTGTTTTCTATTTCTCAGCCATTCTTCTATCCAATCAGCTATATGACCTCTTATACCATGGGCTCTAACTTTTACCAACAATCTTGCATGAGGAACAGTATCAAATGCCTTTGCAAAATCTAAGTATACTATATCTACTGGCTCTTTATTGTCCAAATGCAATAGGACTCCATCATAAAATTCAATCAAGTTGGTTAGACAGGACCTTCCATTTCGAAAGCCATGCTGGCTATCATTTATAAGGTTGCACTCTTCAAGGAACTCAGTAACTTTACCTCTAATGATACTTTCGAGTAATTTGCAAATAATGGAGGTGAGGCTGATGGGTCTGTAGTTTTTTGCCAAGTTTCTATTTCCTTTTTTAAAGATTGGAGCCACATTTGCTTTCTTCCAATCCTCTGGAATTTCAGTACATATCAATGATTTATTAAAAATAATTTCTAGTGCCTGTGCTATATTCTTTTTGGCAGCTTTTATGACTATTGGATGCATTTCATCTGGCCCTGGAGATTTTTCCATTTTTAATTTATCTATTGCTTTTAGATATCTAGTTTTGTTACCCTTAATTCATTTATTTCTCTATCTTGTCCTGGTAGTATAAGATCAGGAATATTATTTAAATTTTCATTTGTGAATACTGATGAGAAGTATTTGTTTAGTTCTTCAGTTATTTCAAGATCATCATCTATAGTTTTATCATCTATATGGAGGGGGCCAATTTTCTTTTCACTCTACTTTTCAAATTGAAGTGACTGAAAAACTTCTTAGGATTGTTTTTTGAATTCTTGGCTAGGCTTTTTTCCAGGTCTCGTTTGCTATCTCTGATTACTTTCTTGCAAATGCTTCTTTTACTTTTATATATTTCGGAGTCTGTGCCATTTTTAGTTCTTTTGAATTTATGAAATGCTTTTGTTTTTCTCTGATTGCTCTTTTTACATTGCAGTTTATCCAAGGTTGTTTTTTATTTTTTCCAGTTCTGATTTTACACTGTGGGATATGCTTCCTTTGTATGTTCATTATTATACTTTTAAATTTTTCCCACATACTAGTTACTGTCTGTTCAGGCTGTAGAATATCTGTCCAATTTATTAGACACAGATCATTTACTAGTCCATTTATATTTCCTCTTTTAAAATCTGGAACTTCTACTTTATTTTCACTAGGTCTTGAATTACAAACAATATTAAACCGAAGGATACAATGATCACCTGAACCTAGTGTTTCTGAAACCGAGATATCCTGGAAGGTATCTGGATTATTTGTTAGAATTAAATCTAGAATGGCATCGGCCCTGGTTGGCTCCTTTACTAACTGGGTTAAACCATTCTCAATTATACAGTCTAAGAATCTCTCATTACTTTCTGGTGTTTGTAATATTTCCCAGTCTATATGCCTATAATTGAAATCTCCAACAATAATAATATTGCTTGTCATTGCTTTATTTATTTCATCAATAAGTTGATTTTCTACATACTTATTTTCTTCTCTACTTTTGGGGATTCCTCCAACTGAACATCCCTCAGGTGGTCTATAAATACCCCCTATCCTGATTTTCCTGGCATTTTTATGCCCAATATCTATCCATACAGATTCAACTATTTCCTCTTTAACGGAGGTAACTTCAACTGGATTCAGATTTGTCTTGGCATAAATAAATACTCCGCCACCCTCTGAATATTTACGTTCATAATAAAAAGTTCATAGCCATCAATTTCATAAGTAATGGTATTATCTCTCACTAAATAGACTATTTGGTATCGTACTGAATTTTGTCCAAGTTTCAGTGACAATCATAACATCAGGATTTTCAATACCTATGTATGCCTTGAATTCATTTATTTTATCTCGGATACTTCTTGCATTTACATAGAAAAATGACAAAGAACCCTTGGAATATTTTGCTTGTAATTTAGTCTGGTTCTTGTTCTGTGATGGTATATTATTTGCATCTCTTTTACTTTCTTTGTTGACCTTTTTCTTTTGAGTTTTGATTATATTTTTTATTAGTTTATTGTTATCAAGAGTATTGGTATTTGTACTAATTTGGCCTATTCCTTTAGTTTTTAGTCAATTATATGATACAATCTTTGATAGTAAATCAGTTCCTTTACTATTAAGGTGAATTCCATCTCTGTTATAGAACTCTCTTTTTTTATAAAATTTATTCCACAGTTCGATATATGTAATTTCCATGCTCTGACATAGTGTCTTAAGCCTACTATTTATATATAATGCTTGTGAGTACCACTTATTATTCTCATGTATCCTGGGAATTATACCTGTGATAGATGTTTTAAGGTTAGGTCTCCATTCCTTTAACTTTGTTAATAGCTGTTTATATGACTCCATGATTTCTTCGGAGTGCTTACCCTTTATATCATTTCCACCTACATGTATAACCATATTCTTTGGTACAGTTAGGTCAATACCAGATCCTTTTTCTATAATTTTATTACTAATTCTATTTATCCCTGCACCTGGATAACAGTAAGCTATGCTACCTCTAGGTAATTTAGATCCTAGGCCCCTCACTTGAGAGTCACCTATAATGGATGCTGGTTCAAACACACCTATAGCTTTAGAGTGCCTGGGTTTATACGAGTCTGGATTATTATTGCTAACATTTTGTTTTATAGGCCTACTTTCTTCAGCTTTCTCATCTTGATCCTGGACCAGCGAGAAAGTATGAAACTGATTGGTTAGTTCTATAAGGACACTTTTCCTTGGCTCTTGAATTCTAGCTTTCCAGGTTTTCCTAGGTTTAGTCCACTCATCATTTTCAGGAATTGTCTGAGGATATCTAGGCCTGGGCTCACTATGAGGTATAGGGACATTTAAGTTTACTTGAACTGCTACTTCACTAGATTTAGGCTCAACTGCAGTATCTCTATAAGTTGGTCTGGCCTCTCCCTCACTAATAGACCCTCTGGACTTATTAAAATTTTTTATTACAGTACTACACTTGTCACAAAACCACATCAAGTTGACATTAAGCTTAGAAGCAGCATTTATACCTTTATATATATCATTTGTAAGGCCTTTGCAGCTTACGTGATACCAGTCATCACAGCTATCACATGCAATAGCTCTATCTTTACTCTTAACTTCCTTTTTACAAACTCTACAGTCACTGTCAAAACCCATTTTTGTAGGGTAGGCTATGTTCCTAAGTTAGGTCCTAGGCTTAAAAATTTTTGTTGACTCACCAACTTTGATACTATCAAGTTATATCAAAATAGTTACTCAGGTTAGGTCAAGTGGGAGTCTTACCTTGTGGTTAGGCTAGGCTATCAGAATAAGCTAAGCTACTCGGGTTTACATTACATTTCATGTGGAAAACGAAGCCACTTAGGCCTGTCGAGGTTATCCAAGTCATAAGCTCTATTTTATAAAAATTTTGGGTAGTTGTTTAAAAAAACTCCAAATTGTTCAATTTCCAGGTATTATTTTACTTTCGGACATGACGCATTTTTTGATTTCCGACACCAGATTCCTACATATTTTTACATGCTGAACACGATGGTGACATTTATTTTTGTCGCTGATAACGCATTTTGCTGCTAACGCATTTAGAATTTATGCGCAGTATTGTGCTCTGGCTGCTTCTGTGAACATTGACTGCTGTAACTCGTGTTGTTACGATTATTTTAAGTTCATCTCAGTCCTTTATGAGAACAATGATAAAGCTATTGCATTTCTGCATAAACATGGCATTCTTCCTGATTCTGTGGAGTGTCCACACTGTGAAATGCCCTGCAAACTACAACAGGATAAACATCAGTGGTATTGTAACCGGTTACGGAGCTACAACAAAGTAAAGAAAAGGAAACCATGCAACTACGTCGTGTCAGATTACCGTGGTACATTCCTAGAAAGCATGCATCTGCCACCCTGGGAACTGGTTCTATTTGTTAACCATTGGCTTCAAAAGCAATGGGATCACGCCAGTTTTGGTTAGGTTAAGTTATGCTATAACTTATAAATGCATTATCAGCAACAAAAATAAATGACACCATCGTGTTCAGCACATCAAAATACGTAGAAATCTGGTGTCAGAAATTAAAAAATGCATCATGTCCGAAAGTAAAAATTTACCAAAAGCTTTAAGCTTCAATAACTCTTTAACAAATCATTTGCGATGGAAATGAGTATCATTTTTTAATTCAGCACATTGAAAAACATTGAAAATCAGCTTTTAAAACTTTCTACCAGAGACTGGTGTAATAGTAAATATTTACCCTTTCCAGGTCCCAAATTCATTATGGGGTACCCATGCCTGGTTGTTAATTGAATGCCTGGCTAGGTCAACTGTATGCCCAGTTAAGTCAACTGTATGCCCTTGATGATTGGTTAGGTTAGGTTACTTTTACCATGAATATTAGGTTAGGCCTATTTTACAAGTGTTCAGCAAAACAGATACCGGTAGATTATACATAAACATGAATAAGTAGGGGGATAATATCCCTCCCTGCCTGACACCATTAGTCACAGAATTCACTCTGAATTAACCCCCCCAATCTTACAATCATTGTCTGGTGATTATACCAGAATATTAATATACAGGGTGTCCCAAAAAAATGTATACACACTTTAAATAATTATAAAGGCAGTGTTTATTAAAATACATTTCATTTTCAAAATGTAATAGAATCTACAGACATTATTTAATTGTTTTGTCAATGCCTGTTTTCAAACTGACGTCCGTTCTGGTCCAGGCACTGATAACGCGAAGCAATGGAATCGCAAACATCATAAAACATTTCGTTTGGTATTTGTGTGCATTCTCGTTCAATGGCTGCTCTCAATTCAGCGACTGTTGCAGGTTTTATAGCGTAGACTTTGTCTTTTAAGTATCCCATAAAAAAAAGTCTAGTGGTGTGAGGTCTGGTGAATGCGGAGGGTATTCTACGAAACCCCTTTATCCAATCCACATCCACATCGTGCCAAGTACCACTTGCAATACTCCATCTTCGGTCTGGATCATCTTCATTAATAGCATGGACTAATCTTGGAATGTAACTTTTCCATTGACAGCGCTTCAAAATGCGTTGGACAGACTATTCTGAAATTCCTACCTCACGACTCGCTTGCCTCACAGATTTTCTTGGACTTTGGTGATACGTTTCCAGTACTCTTTCTTGCTTTGTGGGGCTTGTCGATGTCTGTGGTCTTCCGGAACGCTTCTTGTGGACATTCTGAACAGTTCCATCGGCTTCAAACTTATCTCTAATTCGAGTGATGGTAAGTCGCGTTGGTGGATCTGTTTGAAACTCCCTCCTAAACTGTCTTTGCACTTCAACTGCGTTTTCACACTTCCAGTAGCATTTTAGAATGAATTTCCTTTGTTCAAAGCTTAGTCTGACTGCCATTATTAATTCTAATGGGTTTAACTTGGAAAGAAAGAAACATCAATTGAGCTATCAGCTGTTAAAGTGTGTATACATTTTTTTGGGACGCCCTGTATATACAGACCAAGTAACTAGGTACTGGTACATTACAATTTTTAAGTTTCAAGAATAATTTGAAATCATGCATAACACAGTTTTGGATCATTTGCACAACCTCGGACTATCAGAAATGCGTCTCTGATAATCTACGAATGCATAATTTATGGAAATTGGTAAATTTTTACTTTTGGACATGATGTATTTTTTAATTTCTGACACTGGATTCGTACGTATTTTGACGTGCTGAACATGATGGTGACTAGTGATGTAGGTCACATCCGCACATTTTCTCGCATCCGCACTTTGGACTGCGGATGTCGTGCGGATGTGGACCGTTGGGATAAAACGTCATTAATAAGCGGAAATTATCAAATTCTACTATATTAATAGAACTAGTTCATTGTGCGCAAAAGTGATGCAAGCGACAAGACGAGAGGCTGTTCTTGTATGAAGTTACTCTCTTGCAACCTAATTAGATCCACGTTACAAAGCTAAGTTATTTTCACCTAGTACATTAGAACGAGTTAAATCATCACTTGGCAAAGCAGTTGAAGAGCTTCAATCTCTTGAATCTGTCGCTTCGCCACCCCCAAAAGAATAAAAGTTTCAGTGACAGAACCAACACCTTCAACAAGCAAATCTATCACAGAATCTGTGTCTCAGTTTCTTGAGTCAAGCAGCAATGACGAGACCTACGATGTCAAAAGATGTAGTAAAAATGATCGAGAGCTATCACCAAGAAAAATGCCTGGCTGCACGTGACAATCCTATTAGTTGGTGGAAAAATACGCAGAATATCTATCCATACTTGAGTAAACTTGCAAGGAAACATTTAGCCTGTCCTCCAACAAACGTACCAAGCGAGAGATTATTTAGCAGTGCTGGATTAATATATGATGAAAGAGAAACAGACTGGCAGCATAAAAGGCAGAAAAATTAATATTCCTTAAGCATAACCTTCCTATAATTAAGTTTGAACATTAAACAATGAACATCTTAGTTTACTTTATTTTAATTACTCATTTATAAATATGCCTAATAAAACTTTAAACTTAATATAAATAGTTATCAAGCTAATTAAAGATCTCTTTCTATAAGGGTGGAGGTTGGGGAAAGAGGTCGGTGGGGTGCATTTGAGTTGGGTTCACGTCCCGCATCCTGGTAACACAATTATGGTTTCTAATTGTGGCTGAAACTCACAAAATATAACGAATTTATTTGCAGACGAATTCACTAATTGATTTCTATATTAGTTAGATGCTTGATATTATTTTATATGTTCAGAGAAAAGTACAGCAATTATTGTACAATTAATCAATTATACTACATTATAGCTACAGCTCTCTATATAATAACATTATATACGTTAAACACAACAAATCTCGAATATATCCGAAAAAATAATGAAAATGTAGACATCCGCATCCGCGGATGTTGAAATCAAACAGCCTCATCCGCATCCGTGGATGTGAAAAAAATGACATCCGCTACATCACTAATGGTGACATTTATTTTTGTCGCTGATAATGCGTTTATAAGTTATAGCCTAACTTAACCTAACCAAACTAAACCAAAACAGTGGTGTGATCCCATTGCTTTTGAAGCTAATGGTTAACAAATAGAATCAGTTTCCAGGGTGGCAAATGTGTTTTCTAGGAATGTACCATGGTAATCTGACACAACGTAGTTGCATGGTTTCCTTTTCTTTCCTTCCGTAACCAGTTACAATACCACTGATGTTTATCCTGTCGTAGTTTGCAGGGCATTTCACAGTGTGGACACCACAGAATTAGGAAGAATGCCATGTTTATGCAGAAATGCAATAGCTTCATTGTCGTTCTCATAAAGGACTGAGATGAACTTAAAATAATCATAACAATATGAGTTACAGCAGTTCAATGTTCACAGGAGCAGCCATAGCACAATACTGTGCATAATTTCTAAATGTGTTATCAGCAACAAATAAATGTCACCATCGTGTTCAGCATGTAAAAAATATATAGAATCTGGTGTTGGAAATCAAAAAATGTGTCATCTCTGAAAGTAAAATAATACCAAGCTTTTAAAACTTTCTATCCTTTTTTTACCTGGGGACTCCCAGTGGGAACCGGAAGTTTTTGGGTGGGGAGAATCACAAAATGAGCGGTTTCCGAAGATTTTGAAAGTCGAGATTAATACAAAATGCATCAAAACAATAGGAAAAACATGAATTTCACCTTCATAATTGGCCAAACCTAACCTAAAGGCAAACCTAACCTAAAGGCAAACCTAACCTAAAGGCAAACCTAACCTAAAGGCAAACCTAACCTAAAGGCAAACCTAACCTAAAGGCAAACCTAACCTAAAGGCAACCTAACCTAAAGGCAAACCTAACCTAAAGGCAAACCTAACCTCAAGGCAAACCTAACCTAAAGGCAAACCTAACCTAAAGGCAAACCTAACCTAAAGGCAAACCTAACCTAAAGGCAAACCTAACCTAAAGGCAAACCTAACCTAAAGGCAAACCTAACCTAAAGGCAAACCTAACCTAAAGGCAAACCTAACCTAAAGGCAAACCTAACCTAAAGGCAAACCTAACCTAAAGGCAAACCTAACCTAAAGGCAAACCTAACCTAAAGGCAAACCTAACCTAAAGGCAAACCTAACCTAAAGGCAAACCTAACCTAAAGGCAAACCTAACCTAAAGGCAAACCTAACCTAAAGGCAAACCTAACCTAAAGGCAAACCTAACCTAAAGGCAAACCTAACCTAAAGGCAAACCTAACCTAAAGGCAAACCTAACCTAAAGGCAAACCTAACCTAAAGGCAAACCTAACCTAAAGGCAAACCTAACCTAAAGGCAAACCTAACCTAAAGGCAAACCTAACCTAAAGGCAAACCTAACCTAAAGGCAAACCTAACCTAAAGGCAAACCTAACCTAAAGGCAAACCTAACCTAAAGGCAAACCTAACCTAAAATTATAAAAAATACCTTAATCATGTGAATTGCCATGTCCACTAATTGATTCAAATTAAAATCAGTGGAAGCGCCATTTTTTACCCTTTTCCTGTTACAGTTTAAGCTTCAATAACTCTTAAACAAATCACTTGTGACGGAAATGAGTATTTTTTTTTTAATTCAGCATATTGAAAAACATTGAAAACCAGCTTTAAAACTTTGTACTGGAGACTCGTGTAATAGTAAAGAAATACCAAAATTAACTCTTTCTATTAAAAATGAAAGGGACGTTAAAATGAATATTAACTTAAAAATGAATCTATGAATGCTAATTTATGAAAATAAACCCAACAAACCCAGTATGACTAATTACTGCACTGGAACAAAATATTAATAATATAACTACTCATCAAAATAAATAATAAAGCAATGTTATATGCATTAGATGTAGATGTGCTATTTAACCAGCATGGGCTAAATAGTCTCCCAGGCTATTTAGCAGTGCGACTGGCATATTGGAGCGATGGAGCGATCGCTCCCCCTTGCTTGAAACGATAAATATTAATTTAACAAGATAAAAAAATATATTAATTTTAAGATATTCAACAATTATTTTTATATTTTATTAAAATATTTTTTGAATACAAATTTATGGCTTCTTTTGACATAATTTTATGAAATCGCACCCCCATACATTTATACCACGAGTCGCCACTGCTATTTAGCCAGCAGTCCTGTGCACATATAGACTTTTTGTGAGCTTTCTATTGGTTTAAAAAATTTGCTATAATCTTCATCTACATTTACATTAATAATAAAATAATAAATAAAATTTCTTAATTTTAAATTTGTTAATTTCTTTTGAGGTTTTGAAGTGCTGTAATAATTGAATGCCTGGTTAGGTATGGTACAGTATATGAAAGTTATATAAATATACCATATTTATCGGCTTATAAGACGCACTTTTTTCCTCATAAATACCTTAAAAAATCACCCTGTGTCTTAGAAGCCGAAAGTGGCAATACAGCACATCAATAGCATAAGTATGTGAATGGGTGCTGAAGTCATGGCATGATGTTAAGACTGAAATTGTGGTCAAGTCCTTTAAAAAATGTGGTATAAGTAATGCAATGGATGGCACTGAAGATCATTTATTGTATGAGAGTGACAGTGATACAAGTGAAGATGATGATGATTATGATAGGGATAATGATGATAATGTCAGTAATGAATCTGAAGTTGATTAATAACAAATAATAAGAGTAATAATCATATCTTTCTTTATTGGCTTTTGGGTTTTCTTTTTATTGAATTTTACATATCTATTGTATTAACAATAAAGTGCATCAAAAACTTTTTTTCTTGAATTTACCTTTCCAAAATTAAGGTGTCTTTCATGGTGCAGCATCTTGTAAGCCGTCAAATACGGTATATAAATGGAGCAAAATCTACAGAAAAAGAGGTGATCAGCAGAGTGCCCCAAGGTACAGTACTGGGACCACTACTATTCATTATGATTTTTAAACAATATAAACTAATCTAGGAAGCTCTCCTCTCATTTGCAGATGATAGCAAAATACTAAAACCATTTACAGAAAAAGAAGACTGTACAGAACTATGAAAAGATCTACAAACTATATATGCATCGGCAGATGCAAACAATATGGCTTTCAGTGAAGACAAATTTGAACTAATTGAGTATGGACCAAATAAATTCCTTAAAGAATAATTCAACTACACTGGACCCACAGGTAAAGATATTATAAGAACTGATCGTGTGAAGGACCCTAGGGGTCATTTATATCAAGATGCAATATTCAGTAGACACATTGACCTCATCCTGCAAACAACTACAGTGGGGTTCCGAAGTTCGAGAGACTCAAACTTTGTGATTCCGCATAGTCGTGATCACCCTTTTTTATACCAAAAATTTCAAAGTTCGTGATTTTTGACCGAAAATCCGCATATTTGTGATTTTTATTTTCTGTATTATTATTATTGTTTATTAGCAACATATTTAGTTTGATTTAATCTGCTTTAATTTTATCCTGTATTTTTCAGATATTGTTTTGAAAAAATAACCTAGTTTTTGGTCTAGAGTGTTTAGTCAAAATGACTCCAAAACGTAAAGTAGATAGTGTTAGTCAATCTAGTAATAAAAGAACCAAAAATGTCACTGATTTGGAGACTAAACTAAAGATTATTTCTGAATGTGAGAAAGGTTTAAAAACTAGCGAAATATCAAAAATGTTTAGTTTATCATGGTCGACTGTGGACTCAATATTTTTGTTTTTTCTTAGATTGGTATCAATTTTTCTAAGCTCTGGAACACATTAGCAAAAATTAATGGAAAATGGACTCCGATGTTTGTGATTTTGAAGTTTGAGACAATTTTGGCAGTCCCAATTAATCACGAACTTCAAACTCCACTGTAATAGGATATATACTGAAGACATTCAGAACTTAGAGACAGTAAGACCATGCTTACCCTGTGGAAATCACTTGTTCTTCCATGCATTGACTACTGATGAGCTCTCAATTATGGTACCCCTACAAACAGATTGAATTGCAAGAAACTGAGGGCCTACAAAAAACCTCACTTCATACATTAACCTGATAAGCAACAGATGCATAAAAATAATTGGTGCTTTCATGTTAACAGGAATACCCAACCGCCCGCCACCAAACTGTTTGTATTTTTGCTCTTGTCATTTTTGTTTAAACTAATGAAAATATCACAACTTAACCTAACCAATTATCAAGGGCGTACAGTTGACCTAACCGGGCATTCAACTGACCTAACTGGGCATTGAATTAACCCAACAGGTTAATATAATGGAAAATGCCTGGTTAGGTTAACTGAATGCCCAGTTAGGTTAATTGAATGCCCGGTTAGGTCAACTGTATGCCTTTGATAATTGGTTAAGTTGATATTTTTGTTAGTTTAAACAAAAATGATGAGAGCAAAAATACATCATAAACAGTTTGGTAGTCCCAATAATACGTAAGTACCGAATTTATTAATCATTTAAATGAAATTAGTTAATATGTAAGCGATAATCAGTTAGTAGGGGGCCAAAATGTCTGTCATCTAAAAACGTTGCTGCTTTTGGTACATTGTTGCCATATGAATTCTACAAGATATGAGTCCAGATGATGGCGGGTGGTTGGGTATTCCCATTAACAGGAAAGCACCAAATAATTTAAACAACTGGGATAGGCTCAGAGACCTTGGCCTTTATTCCATAGAAAGGAGGTTTGAGAGATACATTCTGATCTATACTTGAAAAATTCTAGAAGGGCTTTTAGCCACTCCAGTACCAAACCAATTGTACCAACCTCGACAGAAACTGGCAGAATGTGTTTAAAACATCATCACCTACCAAATAGCATGAAAAGGATTCAAACTCTTCAATATAATAGTATCTCTAGGCAGGGTTCTCACCTGTTTAATTCCTTGCCTCAGTACCTTAGTGATACAAGTGCAGGTGTTGAAAAATTTTTCCAGGGCTGCAGTTGAGATTGATCCTGCATTTTGGAATTGTTTTTTGACTGGTATAAGATTGCTGTGGTGTTACCTGTACTTGTTTGTACAGGCCTAGCTTAGCTTATTCTGATAGCCTAGCCTAACCACAAGGTAAGACTCCCACTTGACCTAACCTGAGTAACTATTTTGATATAACTTGATATCATCAAAGTTGGTGAGTCAATAAAATTTTTAAGCCTAGGACAAAAATGGGTTTTGACAGTGACTGTAGGGTTTGTAAATTGAAGTTAAGAGTAAAGATAGAGCTATTGCATGTGATAGCTGTGATGACTGGTATCATGTAAGCTGCAAAGGCCTTACAAATGATATATATAAAGGTATAAATGCTGCTTCTAAGCTTAATGTCAACTTGATGTGGTTTTGTGATAAGTGTAGTATTGTAATAAAAATTTTTAATAAGTCCAGAGGGTCTATTAGTGAGGGAGAGGCCAGGCCAACTTAGAGATACTGCAGTTGAGCCTAAATCTAGTGAAGTAGCAGTTCAAGTAAACTTAAATGTCCCTATACCTCATAGTGAGCCTAGGCCTAGATATCCTCAGACAATTCCTGAAAATGATGAGTGGACTAAAGCTAGAATTCAAGAGCCAAGGAAAAGTGTTCTTATAGAACTAACCAATCAATTTCATACTTTCTCGCTGGTCCAGGATCAAGATGAGAAAGCTGAAGAAAGTAGGCCTATAAAACAAAATGTTAGCAATAATAACCCAGACTAGTATAAACCCAGGCACTCTAAAGCTATAGGACATAGGTGTGTTTGAACCAGCATCCATTATAGGTGACTCAAGTGAGGGGCCTAGGATCTAAATTACCTAGAGGTAGCATAGCTTACTGTTATCCAGGTGCAGGGATAAATAGAATTAGTAATAAAATTATAGAAAAAGGATCTGGTATTGACCTAACTGTACCAAAGAATATGGTTATACATGTAGGTGGAAATGATATAAAGGGTAAGCACTCCGAAGAAATCATGGAGTCATATAAACAGCTATTAACAAAGTTAAAGGAACGAAGACCTAACCTTAAAACATCTATCACAGGTATAATTCCCAGGATACATGAGAATAATAAGTGGTACTCACAAGCATTATATATAAATAGTAGGCTTAAGACACTATGTCAGAGCATGGAAATTACATATATGAAACTGTGGAATAAATTTTACAAAAAAAGAGAGTTCTATAACAGAGATGGAATTCACCTTAATAGTAAAGGAACTGATTTACTATCAAAGATTGTATCATATAATTGACTAAAAACTAAAGGAATAGGCCAAATTAGTACAAATACCAATACTCTTGATAACAATAAACTAATAAAAAATATAATCAAAACTCAAAAGAAAAAGGTCAACAAAGAAAGTAAAAGAGATGCAAATAATATACCATCACAGAACAAGAACCAGACTAAATTACAAGCAAAATATTCCAAGGGTTCTTTGTCATTTTTCTATGTAAATGCAAGAAGTATCCGAGATAAAATAAATGAATTCAAGGCATACATAGGTATTGAAAATCCTGATGTTATGATTGTCACTGAAACTTGGACAAAATTCAGTACGACCAAATAGTCTATTTAGTGAAAGAGATAATACCATTACTTATGAAATTGATGGCTATGAACTTTTTTATTATGAACGTAAATATTCAGAGGGTGGCGGAGTATTTATTTATGCCAAGACAAATCTGAATCCAGTTGAAGTTACCTCTGTTAAAGAGGAAATAGTTGAATCTGTATGGATAGATATTGGGCATAAAAATGCCAGAAAATCAGGATAGGGGGTATTTATAGACCACCTGAGCGATGTTCAGTTGGAGGAATCCCCAAAAGTAGAGAAGAAAATAAGTATGTAGAAAATCAACTTATTGATGAAATAAATAAAGCAATGACAAGCAATATTATTATTGTTGGAGATTTCAATTATAGGCATATAGACTGGGAAATATTACAAACACCAGAAAGTAATGAGAGATTCTTAGACTGTATAATTGAGAATGGTTTAACCCAGTTAGTAAAGGAGCCAACCAGGGCCGATGCCATTCTAGATTTAATTCTAACAAATAATCCAGATACCTTCCAGGATATCTCGGTTTCAGAAACACTAGGTTCAGGTGATCATTGTATCCTTCGGTTTAATATTGTTTGTAATTCAAGACCTAGTGAAAATAAAGTAGAAGTTCCAGATTTTAAAAGAGGAAATATAAATGGACTAGTAAATGATCTGTGTCTAATAAATTGGACAGATATTCTACAGCCTGAACAGACAGTAACTAGTATGTGGGAAAAATTTAAAAGTATAATAATGAACATACAAAGGAAGCATATCCCACAGTGCAAAATCAGAACTGGAAAAAATAAACAACCTTGGATAAACTGCAATGTAAAAAGAGTAATCAGAGAAAAAACAAAAGCATTTCATAAATTCAAAAGAACTAAAAATGGCACAGACTCCGAAATATATAAAAGTAAAAGAAGCATTTGCAAGAAAGTAATTAGAGATAGCAAACAAGACCTGGAAAAAAGCCTAGCCAAGAATTCAAAAAACAATCCTAAGAAGTTTTTCAGTCACTTCAATTTGAAAAGTAGAGTGAAAAGGAAAATTGGCCCCCTCCATATAGATGATAAAACTATAGATGATGATCTTGAAATAACTGAAGAACTAAACAAATACTTCTCATCAGTATTCACAAATGAAAATTTAAATAATATTCCTGATCTTATACTACCAGGACAAGATAGAGAAATAAATGAATTAAGGGTAACAAAACTAGATATCCTAAAAGCAATAGATAAATTAAAAATGGAAAAATCTCCAGGGCCAGATGAAATGCATCCAATAGTCATAAAAGCTGCCAAAAAGAATATAGCACAGGCACTAGAAATTATTTTTAATAAATCATTGATATGTACTGAAATTCCAGAGGATTGGAAGAAAGCAAATGTGGCTCCAATCTTTAAAAAAGGAAATAGAAACTTGACAAAAAACTACAGACCCATCAGCCTCACCTCCATTATTTGCAAATTACTCGAAAGTATCATTAGAGGTAAAGTTACTGAGTTCCTTGAAGAGTGCAACCTTATAAATGATAGCCAGCATTGCTTTCGAAATGGAAGGTCCTGTCTAACCAACTTGATTGAATTTTATGATGGAGTCCTATTGCATTTGGACAATAAAGAGCCAGTAGATATAGTATACTTAGATTTTGCAAAGGCATTTGATACTGTTCCTCATGCAAGATTGTTGGTAAAAGTTAGAGCCCATGGTATAAGAGGTCATATAGCTGATTGGATAGAAGAATGGCTGAGAAATAGAAAACAGAGTTCATCTAAATGGAAATAAGTCTACTTGGAGACCTGTATTGAGCGGAGTCCCACAGGGGTCTGTTCTGGGACCTCTGCTTTTTGTTGTCTATATAAATGATCTAGAGAAGGGCCTATCATGTAAAACCTCAAAATTTGCTGATGATACAAAATTAGGCCATAATGTTAAGTCAGTAGCAGGAGCAATGACAATACAAAAAGACTTAGACAGAGTAACAGCCTGGGCAGATAAGTGGGAGATGAAATTTAATGTTGATAAGTGCAAGGTTATGCATATTGGGCCAAAAAATCCAGAATTTGAATACAATATGAATGGACTTTGGATTAAAAATGATGATAAAGAGAAAGACTTGGGTGTCACTGTGACAAATGAACTTAAACCCTCAAATCACTGTATGGTAATCAGGAATAAAGCAAATGCTAGACTCAATCTCATGCCAGAGACACATTGAATACAAATCACCCAATATTATAAAGCAACTTTACATTTCATATGTGAGACCCCTCCTCGAATACTGCATTCAATTTAATAGTCCCTATTTGATACAAGATATTGAAAAACTGGAAAAAGTACAGAAACAAGCAACAAGAATGATCCCATCTCTAAGACAATTGACATATAAGGAAAGACTGGCGTATCTAAGCATGTTCTCATTAAAAAGGTGGTGGTTAAGGGGTGATATGATAGAGGTGTATAAAATGATAAAAGGGTTGGATAAGATAGATTTTGAGTCTCTTTTCATTAAAGATCACAATCAGACTAGAGGTCATAGTATGAAATTATTTAAGCCAAGATGTAGAACAAATTTAAGAAAACATAGTTTTACAAACAGAGTAATTAAATTTTGGAACAGTCTGACAGAAGAAGTGGTGACTTCAGATACACTTGATTCTTTCAGAAGAAGGTTGGATAGTTTGATGTCTGTAAGGGACATCTGGTGATGGTGTTTAAGCCCATTTTTATTGCATGAATGGTACTAGTTTATTTCATATATATTATGTGCATTTGGGTGATAGATCCCACAGCTCAACACAGGTGTTGTGGGATATAGGGAGGCAGCATCTTGGGTTAGGGGATACTCTCTGTCCTTACACACCCTATTTAGAGATATTCCTCTGCCGAGCGGTGCCCCCCATAGTACTGTGAGGTATTGAAAAACTCATGATCTTCACTTGCCCCACAAACACCTTTAAATGGGAGACCCAAAATGGGTGCACACACATTTCTACATTACTGTACAGTCTTTACAGCCACACCTACACTTTTCCTCCTAAGTATATATATTGTAATGTATATGGATGTAAATTGTGACTTGGTCCGCAATTGATATGGACTGTGACTTAATTTTGGTTGGCACGGTACTGGTATTGATGGGTACTATAATGAAATTGACTGGATTCTTTGGATCTGATATATTTGCATGTCAGTTATAAATAGATATAGTGTGTAACATATTTGTGGATAGTAGCCTATTATGACTTTGATCCTCTGGATCCAGAGATTCTATCTTTAGTTTGAAATTGATAATTAATTAGTTTTAAATTTATACTTAATTGGTTTTGTAAAAATTGGTTATTGCCAATGTACAGGTAGTTTTTACATAGTGGAGCCACCTCGATGGGCCGAAGTGGCCCCTAGTGTGCCCACTATAAAAATTTCTTATTTCTTAGTCCCAGTGGATACTTTTAAAAAACATTTGGTCATGTTTTTAGCCAACATACGGTACCCAACCAACCCACAGTGTCAGGGTATTCCTCTGCCAGACCAACCCTCACAAATTTCACAAATTTGATAGTGGATCAAATTCTATGGCATGAGCATGACAAAAGAAGGGTGGTGAGTACATTGTGGCACTGAGTGAACTTTGTGGGAGCAGTGCACCCTTGAGGCAGAAGTGCTTCAAGGTAAATTGAAGGTAAACCTCCATCATGTAACTTAACTGTTAGTGAGGTGGGTAAAGTTTAGCTGCAGCAGTTAGGAAAGCATGCAGCCTTTCAGCAGGATTGGGATACTTAGACAGAACAGATATCTTGCTAAGTAGCCCAAGAAATGCTTCTTATGTCACCCAAATTTAGGGATTGTCATATTGGTAATTGCACAAATATTCACATGTATTTTCTTTATCATTTTTTGGGCACAACAATTCACTTAACAAAATCTTATGATCACAGAAAAATTTAAAGGCTGCATCTTTGTCTACAGAAAATTTCATAACAGCTTTGCAAAATGTATAGGAACAACCTTTGCACACACAACTCTTGTTAAATTGCTTACTATAAGGGTTTTTAGTGAAAAAATTTTCTTCTGACTTCATTATAATGGTACCACAAAATAATTTCAGAAAATTTCTCAAACTTTGATTAATATTTACAGATTTTATTTGTCATATATGCTCACATTTTATTTAATAACTTCATTAAAAACATATGAAGAATCTTGTAGTAACTTTGTTGTTTAAAACAGTTTGGAGTTATTCTAAACATTTACAAAATTTTGCAAACTGTCAATCTCAAATCAGCGAATTAACATAAAACTATTTACAGAGCTACCAAAGTTATTGAAAAGAGAGTAACTATGTTTAAATAGAATCCACATGAAACAGAAAAAATGACGGCCTCAACTGAACAAGAAGTTTTGATAATAATACAGAAAAGGACCACTCCTGGGTTCAGACACAAATCTGTGTTTTTCTAGATTGGTTTTTTCCTCCTCTTTACGATGGTGATATTCATTTCCTGGGCAAATGCGTTTTTCTGGAGTTACCTCTTCTTCACCCTAGAATACTGAACCCCCAACAAAAGTGGGTGGGGCTTTGAAGAAAAGCAAAAATGTGGGGTTAAAGCATGAAATAAAAACTTAACCCAACCTTAACAAGCATCCTTCCTATTAAAGTTCATAATAAAGTCGAGATAGCTGAGGGTACACCTGTCACACTCCATGGTACCTGGCAAAATGTAGAAGAAACAGCATCTCCAGCACCCACAAAGGAAGAAAGAATGATGGTGATTGGTTGATATTTTGTACAGTGTTCAGTTTCTCATCATGTGATTAAATACTGTCAGGTCATTGGCTGAAAAAGTGTGGAGGACATAACTCAAAAATTGAGCATTTCCACAAGAAATGACTTATCATATTTAGAACATTGTCAAAAACTGGTCTGTAAAAGTATAGTTGATTATCTGAACCCAGGAGTGGTCTTTTTCTGTATATTAGCCATATATACAGGGTGATTCATAAGTCCTATCCTAAAAATAACTATACAATATAACTATATATTTGGGACACGATTTATGAACACCTTGTGTGTATACATATATATTAGGGTGGCCCTGAAGTGGTGCTAAAATTTTAAGTTAGGATTTTTTTTTTCTTTCACCCTTCAGTTGGATTCTATGTCACTAGAAAATAACACAAAATTTTAGTGAGATATAAGTACATATAGGGTGTGCTCAAGGACTTCAAACTTTCTCTCTTGACTCATATATATTATCAAATAGGCTTGATGGGTTATTGGTAGAATTTGATTAGTATATGACTTGCCATATTATATATGGTTAATTTGAAACAAATAGTAGTGATAATCTTATGTTCTTATATGCTAAATGACATTATGCTTTCTTTTTATCTAGGTATAATTTTTTTATGATGGCTAGTGGAACTCGAAAAAAACATACGATTTATTTGCTTGAACATACTCAAAATTGTTTATCAGGTGCAAAATTGCCAAGTAATAGGGATGTTATGAGGTACTATCTACATTTGCTTCAGTCAATTAAAAATAAGCACAAGGCTGCTCAGTTGACGATAGCGGAAGTGGAGACTTTTTGGAAGAAGGGGAGGATTCCACTGCGGCCAGTTCAACATGCAGTGAAACAGTTGGAGAGTCTGATGAAGAAGTGGGATCTTTTGAAAAAAAATCAGTCCCGGAAGACGGATACACAAAGGAAGAAAGAGGAAGAGCTGAAATCCTGCTTTGATGACCTTTTTGACATTGCTCACCAAAATGCTATGGTGTTGATGACTAATGAGGAGGATAAAGTATTCCTTTTGGCACAAAGAGAGAAGGGCAGAAGAGGCTCCATTGCTGGAATTGAAATGACTTTGGCTAAAAAGGAGGAGGAAGCTACGAAGAAGCGAATTCAGAATGATGAATTTAAGAAGAGACATGACATAGAGAATCTCGTACTTAACAGAAAAATCATCCTGGAATCTTCATCTTCCACAGGTGAGAACACCACAGATTTAGAGAATGAAGGAGCTGTTGGAGGAGTCGTAGTATCATCACCTCATCCAAAAAGAGGCTGCAAGAATATCCTCCATCCAGAAGTTCTTTCATCGTTGGATCGCACTAAAACTAGTGACCATGATGCGGTCTTTACCATCGCGTCAGTGATCAGTGCTTCCGGTCAGAACATTGGGGAATACAACATCAACAGAGCTTCTCTGCGACACACCTGCAGCAAAAGGAGCTCTCAATAAAATCCTTGCTCACTTATGGTACTTGAGTGAAGATCTGGTGGGCCTTGCCTTCTTTGACAGAGACTTGGATTTGCAAGAAAAAAGAGCTATGGTTAAGAATCTACAGTGGGAAGGACAACATGATGCACCAAAACAAATTCATCTGAATAAGAGTGACATCCAAGGTAAGAAACTCGGTGACTTTGTGTCTGCTAGGACGAAAGTTTTGTTCACTCTTCCAGGGCTTGAAGTCAAATTCTTGCGTGATAATCCAGAGATGTGGATCGAAAACCCTGAGTACCTACTGGCAGAAGCAGTGGTCAAAGATATTCAAATAGTGAATGACACTGCTGAAAGGGGAGTTGCATTGATGCAGGAATATAATAGACTCCTCTGCAAGAAGAAGAACAGACCCAGTTTGTTCTTCAAATTGTCCAAGAGCATTGGAAGAATACCCTGATTCCAAGAAGGATACCATTCTCAAAGACATATCAGACTCTTCTTGCAACCTTTAAATAAGGGTTGTGTTGTGCTAACTTTTCAGTTGAATTTCTTATCACCTTTAATTTTAATAAAAGTATTTTTTGTTTAAAAATCTTGTATTAATTAAATGAAATAAATAAAAATAAAATGATGGGGCTTTGCAAACAATATGGGGATCTAATAATCTAAATTTGATTATCTGCAAGGTCATGCCCAGCTCAAATCACATTATTTTGAGTCCCATCACCGCGGAACTGCATTGGGATGATGTTCCAGGGTAGCGGTCATACCTACCTATATATGTAAAGATTATTAATTTTATACATCTAGTTCACAAAATTAAGTAAAATTTTAATAGCAACCAAGCTTGTTGTTAGAAATATATTAATAAATACTAATTGTACAACTTTTTATATTAAATGAATACTGGATTTGAGTGTGAGTGAATCTGTAATGTATTATAAAAGGCAACTACAGAGTTAGGATGCTTAAAATTTCAGACAGCTTGAGCACACACTAAATATTGTCCAAATGCTATAAAATTTTGCATGAAAAACTTTCTCAATAGGAAGCATCTAATGAAGGGGTGAGAAAGAAAAAATAAAAAGCGACAAAATAAGAGCCACCCTAATATATATATATATATATATATATATATATATATATATATATATATTAGGGTGATTCAAAAATATCGATTGTTAGATTTTTTCTGGGCCACCCTCTAATTATGTTTAATTTGGTAAAAACTTAATGTATACAAAATTTCAGGTGATTCTAATGTATTTTAGGGGTCGCTACCATAATCTAAACTATTACTTTTCTGTTTACTTTCAGGAAATTGAGTATCGAACTGTGACATTTTTCTTATAATATCTGTTCCATGTGATAAGTGCATTAATGCACATAGAGCTAACAGTGCTGAGTAAACACAACTCTTGTAACCATTTACACTCTGTTGTGACTGAATATTGAGGGCAACTGGCACTTGTACACTGTATTGTCTGTACAGCTATAATCCAGTAGTTATCTGACTGTTGTGAGTGTAAGAGGTTCTGATGTCAACTCTGATCATGGAACCCCCGCCATCTTCTAGCAGGGGTACTGCTATGCACACAAGAAAAGATACTAATGTTTGGCTTATTGGACAACCATCAGATACACTTAAAACAACAGTTCTTCCATCAAAGCGAGAAACTATGGCTTTGTTTATGGCTTACAGAAACAAAAAACAAACAATTCAAGAAGCCTGCTTGTCTACTGCAAATGATGTGTTGGCAGTATGGGGAGGAGCACGAATTCCAACTAGAAAGAAGTCACACATTGTTGACAAAATTGAGAAACTGTTCAAAGAATGGCAAGGATTAAAGAAAAATAAAGAGAATAAGGTGAAACAATCAAAAAATCTATTAGATAAGCAAACCAAATGGAACCAAGAATTAGATAGCCTGTTTGATATAGCACATGCAGATGCTATGAAGCTAATTGATATTGAAGAAGATAAGCTATTTCTAAAACTCCAGCAGAACAGGGGCAAAAAGGAAAAATGGATGGGATTGATGAAGAGTTTGCAAAGAAAGAAAAGTATGCTAAGAAAAAGGAAGAACAATTAAACATAAGAAAAGCAAGAGAAATGTCGAGATTTGAAGAAACTGTAGTTCTCAGTGACTCAACTAGCAATTCTGGTGCTGAAAGACAAATACAACATCTGATGAAGAGTTTACTGTTGATCCTAGTGAACCATCCACCTCAAAACAGACTGTACGAAAGAAACAAAAATTGCTTGATGATACATTGCTTGCAACCCTTGATGTAACAAAAATTAGCAATAGAAGTGCATCATTAGTGATGATACCAATGATTGAAGGTCTTGGAAAAAATGCAGAAGAATTCAATGTCAGTTATTCATCTATAAGAAGAGCAAGAGAAAAATTTCAGAAAAAATTTGGAGAAAATTTAAAGAAAGAGTTTAAAGCTGATGTTCCTTTAACCATTCATTGGGACGGTAAACTAATAGAAGACATAACAGGACGAGAAGTTGTTGAATGACTCCCTATACTGATTTCAGGAGATGGCATTGATCAACTTCTTGGTGTTCCAAAAATCACTGCAAGCACAGGAGAATTAACTGCAAATGCCATCCACCAAGCTTGTTTGGATTGGGATATCTCAGATAAAATAAAATGCATGTGTTTTGACACCACAGCATTGAATACAGGTCGTAGAAATGTTGCCTGTTTTCTTCTAGAACAGAAAATGAACAAATGTATGCTGTGGCTGGCCTGCAGACATCACATACTAGAAATATGTAGTGTTAGAAGCTGTTGTTTTGCATTCATTGCCTGCATCATCAGGACCTGATATTGCAATTTTCAGATGATTTAGAATGAAATGGTCAAAATTAGACACACAAAACTACAGAACAGCATTAGATGATCCCAATACCATACCCAGTATTACTGATATAAAAGCAGAAGTGTTTGAGTTTACTACCACTCAACTTGAAGAACAACTCGTGACGATTACAAAGAATTGCTGGAACTGACAATCATTTTCCTTGGTGGAGTACCAAAGAGAGGAGTTTCATTCAGAAGACCAGCTGGCATTCACTGAGCAAGATGGATGGCAAAAGTCATTTATGCCATGAAAATTTGGTTGTTTAAAACACAATTTAAATTAACACCCAGAGAAGAAAAAGGCCTTAGAGATATCTGCCTCTTTGCTGTACACATATATATGTTAAATCCTGGTTTACAGCGTCAGTTTCAGTTCTCGCTCCTTGTCTTGATTTAGAGATGTTGAAGAAACTGCAACTGTACAAACTAAAAGATGAACACATTGCAACTGTTCCCCTGAAGAAAATGATGAATCATTTATGGTATCTTTCAGAGGAGTTAATAGCATTTGCTTTCTTTGATGATGGCGTGCTACACCAAACTAAAAACTGAATGAAGCAAGCATTGCAAAATGGCACTGAACCAAATCCAGATAAAAAAGTGGTTATTGACCCTGAAGTTATTGAAAACAGAGAACTGGAAGACTTTGTTAGTGCAAATACAAAAGAATTTTTTAATAGACTTGGTTTACCATCAATGTTTCTTAATAAGAACTCTGAAGAGTGGAATGAAGATGACTGCTACAACAACGCAAAACAAGTCATAAGAAAATTCAAGTTGTTAATGACAATGCAGAAAGAGGAGTTAGATTAGTCGATGAATATAACAAACTAATCACAAATGATGAAGAACAGAAACAGTATCTCCTCCAAGTGGTAAAGAAATATAGAGCTGCTCTTCCAAATAAAAACAAGAAGCTAATATCATCATTAAGAAATTAACAATGAAATATAATGAACAAAAGGTTATTATTATTATTACAGAAGTCTTATTATTATTACAGAAGAACTGTCAATTTGAAAATGTAGAGTGGTTATGATAGGCCTACTGGGGAACTTCCACTTAAATAAATTTTTTTAATTGTTTGCATGCATTACTTTTTTACCAAATTAAACATAATCAGAGGGTGGCCCAAAAAAAAAAATTCCAAAAAATGTTTTTGGTCAATTTTTGAATCACCCAAATATATATATATATATATATATATATATTTTTTTTTTTAAGTTCAGGAAGAACCGATTTGCCTCTATTTAAAAGGGCATATCTCGGTGGAAAAAGTGAGAGGAAAGACAGAGGAAAAAGAAAGGGTGGAGGGGACAGTCGAAGTGGAAAAAGACCAAGGACTGCAGGGTTGAGCCCCATCATCCTTGGGTGCTAGGGCTGGGAGGGCGCACATGAAACCTCCAGGAACAAGCACGTACAAACGAGCACTCAAGAGCACGAGCTTAGAACCCCCTTGCGGGGATATATATATATATATATATAATATATATATATGTACCTCATAACATTTCCATGTGTTGGTTTCTTCACATGAAGGTCAAGCTGGTGGCCCTGCCTCTAAGCCTGGCTTGGTGAAGGAGTGAGTTGCTCTCTTGAAAACTCTACCACACATAGCCAGGTACACCTGGACCATCTGGTACCTACCATCCTGAGCTAGGTATCTAATCTTTGAAGACAACTTTGACCCCTGTCACATTCCTGAGGTCCTTTGGAAGCTGGTTAAAAGTCTTGGCCCCCTGACAACTTGGGCTGCACTGGATATGAATTTTTCATATCTGGCTGGATACTGGATATGCCGGATATGGCCATATCTATCCAGCTGGATATATATTATTAGGTAGGTACCATATTATTTTTACACTCATATTGCTATGTTTTGTTTTGCATTGGGAGCAAGCACCCCCATCACATATAAGATAAATAATAATTTAAGTATATTCAGATGTTTAATTTTGTTCTCTTTCAGGTTCTTGTTGTATTAAACTATTAAGTATTAATCATGACAAGTTTTGTGTGGTCACTGTATACAATAAATGATCCTAGCGATATCACTGCAAAGTGTAATATTTGCCAAAAGATTATCAAATGTGGGATGGAGAAAGGTGGCTAAAAGTCTTTTAGCACAACACCTTTTCATAATCATTTGAAGATTAATCACCCAAAAGAGTATGCTGAAGCAAAAAATGATAAAAAAAGAATAGCTGCGACTGAATCAAAGGAAATAGGCATAGATAGAATACGGCTAGACAATCAACTTTTACTGGTAGTACTCTGAAAGAAAAGAAAATGGACCAAATGAGTAAGCAGATCTCAATAGAGGAAAGCTTTTCATCTAAAAAAATATGGGACATCAATGACTCCAGGTCTTTGATGATTCACCGTAAAATTGGCATGATGATGGCTTTGGACAACCAGCCATTTACTTTAGTTGAAGATGATGGTTTTATTGATCTAATGGCTTACCTCCAACCCAGATATCTTTTACCGAGCAGAAGGTACTTCTCTGATACTATAATTCCTCGTCTTTATAATGAGTTTGTCTAAAATTGCTCAGAAGTTGGAAGAAGTAAAGCATGTCAGCTTTTCTTCAGATATATAGACATGCACAACCTCTCAAGAAAGTTTTATATCATTATCGGGCCACTGGAGAGGTAAAGATTTTGAAAGATACGATGCTGTGCTACATGCTGTGCTGTGCTACATGCGTACCAGATAATTTCAAGTTAGCAAATGTAACACCTATCTTTAAGAAAGGCGATAAAGATGTGGCAGGAAATTATAGGCCAATCAGTTTAACGTCTATTGTAGGTAAGCTACTGGAATCAGTAATTAGGGATTGTATAGTCAAACACATAGAATTGCATAACTTGGTTAGAAATAGCAGCACAGTTTTAGGTGAAACACATCTTGCTCAACTAATCTTTTTGAATTTTTCAAAGCATGGTTGAAGTTTACGATAGTCATTGGGTGGTTGATGTAGTGCATGGGTCGGGACTTTTTTGGGTATTACCCAAAAACCTATTTGAGTAAAATGAAATTACCCCCAGACTTCAAAGTAAACAAAAACAAGCCAATTGCTCTTAAAATTGTTGCATATGGTATACAAAAAATTCAAATTCAAAAAATGTTTATTGGATCCATTATTATGGAGAAATAAAAAAAGCCACACATGCTGGCATAAGAATAGCATACAAACAAAATTAGTAAAAGGATTGAAGACTGAAGAATTTCATTCAAACATCTCCACTTCAGGTTTTGGAAAAATGATGCTGTTTCATTTTTGATACAACATCAAAATCAGGATGTAAATTCGTAATATTCTAAAATTTAGAATAATGCCACATTTATGTAACAAAATAAAAATATACGAAAAAAATATCAGCACAAAGTGTCAAGCACTAAAAGCACCTTTTCGTTTCATGATACCATACACACGACTGAGGCTCTGAGGGAAGTGTGTCTCATACTGCACGCATTACCCCCAAAATTTTTAAATTTACCCCTGTTCCCCGACAACTGATGTAGTGTATTTAGATTTTCAAAAGTGTTTGACACCATACTGCACAAAAGATTCCTTGAAAAAACTAAGGCTCATGGAATCAGGGGTGTAGTTATAAATTGGATAGAAGAGTGCTTGTGAGGTAGGAAACAGAGGGTGGTCATTGATAGAGCAGAGTTGTGCTGGGCTAATGTAGCAACGGCGTTCCTCAGGGTTTTGTATTGGACCCCTTGCTTTTTCTTATATACTGTATATATATCAGTGGCGGCTCATGGTAATTTTACTTACGCATGCAGTCACATGCATTACAGTGTAGTACATATTAGATAACTGTATTTTGTCTTTTATGGTATTCTTATGAGTTATGTAGTAACCGAGGATAGAACCAATATTATATTATAATATTAATAATAATTTTAACTTTATTTTTTTAACTTAAATAATAATTTTACATTCATTGAGTATATTATTTATGCATGCAGTGCATGCCTTGCATTCATTAAGAAGCCGCCCCGATATATATATATATATATATATATATATATATATATATTAATGATTTAGATGTTGGCCTAGTCAGTACAGTTTCAAAGTTTGCGGATGACATGAAGTTGGGTGATAGGTGATTAATTATGAAGATGGGGTAAAATCCAGGAAGATCTGAATAAAATCATTGATTGGTCAGTCACATGGCAAATGAGATTTAACGTCAATAAGTGCAAAATTTTATATATAGGTTCGCGTAATGGTAATTTTGCGTATAGTATGTCAGGGTAGGAGTTAGCAATCATAGAGCAGGAAAAAGATTTAGGAGTTATAGTTACTGGTGATTTAAAGTAGTGAAACAAGTACAGCAGCAGTCAATAAAGCAAACAAAGTGTTAGGTTTTATAGCTCAGAATTTTGAGTACAATCGCGCAATATTATAGTCCTCTATAAATCATTAGTTAGACCTCATTTGGAGTACACAATCCAATTTTGGAATCCACATATGCGAAAAGCTAGACAAAATCAAAAGAGTTCAAGACAAGCTAAGATGATTCTGTCACTTAGGTCGAAGTTGTACTAGGATAGGTTTAAGGAGTTAAAATGACTACACTCGAGACTAGGAGGCTAAGGGGTGATCTATCAGGTTTTCAAAATTATGAATGGGTTTGATACCGTAGATAGAGGTAAGCTTTTTTTGAAATATCTCAACATAATCGGACTAGAAATAATGGGTGTAAGTAGAATGTTCGAGACAGCAATTGCAAAAAACTTTTTATGCATAGAATAGTAAATAGGTGAAATAGTTTTGCTGGTAGAAATGATTAGTAGGACATCTACAAACATGTTTAAAAATCGATTAGATGCATATGTGATAGATTGGGTATAGTTTAAGGTAGTAAAATTAAGGCTTTGTGGTTCGGAACCCACGTAAAATTGTAGGTCCCCTCCGCCACCACAGAGGATATGCACAATACATAATTACAAACACAGTTAGGTAGACCAGCCATGAGTGGATCCTAGGGTCTTTGTTGGTCTGAAACATTATAACATTTTTTATTTCCTGTTAATATGAAACAGGAAAGGTTTGTTTGGTAGATTATACACTTGTGTGTAACAGGTGTGTCAAGTAAACAGCCAAGCCTACATAAGGGAACTAGCTAATATGATGAGCCTGGAGATGAATGGCTAACCTAACCTAACAAAAGAATATTTTTATAAAGTACAGCACAAATATATTAAAAGTAGGTGAGCAAATATGGTAAAAAAGAATGAAATTAAGGTAAGCAACTTATGTGTAATGAACACAGCTCCTGAGGCCTGACTGGTCTAGTTTTAGCCTATCATAACTATTGCAAATAAACAATAAGTGAATGAAAATAATTAATGCATTATTTCATATTACTAGAATTATTGGTAAAATTTTAGTTTACAGCCATGGCCTTGCCATGACCAACAATTCAGCGCAAAGACAATTCAGCGCAAAGACAATTCAGCGCAAAGACAATCAGCGCAAAGACAATTCAGCGCAAAGACAATTCAGCGCAAAAGACAATTCAGCGCAAAGACAATTCAGCGCAAAGACAATTCAGCGCAAAGACAATTCAGCGCAAAGACAATTCAGCGCAAAGACAATTCAGCGCAAAGACAATTCAGCGCAAAGACAATTCAGCGCAAAGACAATTCAGCGCAAAGACAATTCAGCGCAAAGACAATTCAGCGCAAAGACGATTCAGCGCAAAGACGATTCAGCGCAAAGACGATTCAGCGCAAAGACGATTCAGCGCAAAGACGATTCAGCGCAAAGACGATTCAGCGCAAAGACGATTCAGCGCAAAGACAATTCAGCGCAAAGACAATTCAGCGCAAAGACAATTCAGCGCAAAGACAATTCAGCGCAAAGACAATTCAGCGCAAAGACAATTCAGCGCAAAGAAATTCAGCGCAAAGACAATTCAGCGCAAAGACAATTCAGCGCAAAGACAATTCAGCGCAAAGACAATTCAGCGCAAAGACAATTCAGCGCAAAGACAATTCAGCGCAAAGACAATTCAGCGCAAAGACAATTCAGCGCAAAGACAATTCAGCGCAAAGACAATTCAGCGCAAAGACATTCAGCGCAAAGACAATTCAGCGCAAAGACAATTCAGCGCAAAGACAATTCAGCGCAAAGACAATTCAGCGCAAAGACCAAATCCAGAGGGAAGAGAGGCTTGCAACTGTTAGGTTAGGTTTCTAGTTTTTAAATAAAATTTTAATAATTATACTCCTTTGAATTTTATCTCCGATTTGTCACACTTTCATTACGGTATTTATGTCACTCCTTTGAAATGTCACTCCTTCGATACAGACCCAATTTAGCATATATATAAATATATAAATTTTTCTTTTTTATTTATTGCGATTTATTTTTATTACTTTTAACTAACTTTTAACTGTACTGACTTGCACTGATTGTCGGTGCTCCAGCCTTGCATAGTTATTTTAGAAATTATTGTTGAAAAAATCATCTTTAAAAGTAGGGACTCCTACTTTTTTGGGAAGGGAGTCCTGGACTCCTATTTTAAAAAATCCTAGTGAGAATCCTGGATATACTCTGGTTCTCCAGAGATTTGCTAGACCAGAGTAGAAATTGTAGGTGTCTCAGTTTCTTCTTTCACTAACAGTAACACAGATTAGAATATGATAGGCTATTACTGTACTGTTTTATAAGCCTCAAGATCTACATTTTTTCTGTTAGAAGTCAAGGACATTTGGAAAGCCTTTAAAGGTGTGGTATTAATTATGCTGATTGTAATTCTTTGCCAATTTGTAATAGGGAGAATGACTTATTCATAATTCTGATACTATTATACTTCTATTATTATTGTGGTTATGTCACTTGTGTTCTATTATTATTATTGTTAACATTAAAATATATACAGTAGGCCCTCATTGTTCGTGATTAATTAGGACTGAGAAAAAATTTTCACAAATTACTAAATCGCAAACAAGATCCATTTCAATGTGAAATGGCTAATTGGTTCCAAAAGCTCAAGGATGGCAATGTAAAATATCCTTAAAACACCAACATATGAAAGAAATATGTATTATTAACAATGATTCACATCAAACACTAAAAAAACCATAATGTTACTGTAATATTACATAAACTGATATTTTATGTAACGTAAATAAAATTTTGTACTGTATATAATATAAAGCAATATTATTACATAAACAATTATGTAAAACAATAATATTTTAAACAACTAACACACTAAATATAGTACAGGAATACCTCAAAATTCGTCATTAACTCGTTTTGGAATAACACGATGAAATTCGAGGTAGATTATAACATGTTTCAATGAAAAAACATTTTACTGTATTATATTAAACAGATTAATTAATCAAATTCTACTAATTTTTTGGCAAAATATAATATATTGCGTGGTAAATGGTTCAATTTCATCAATTTCGATAATTTTTTTTTCACATTTTTTAAAAAAAATAACAAAGCTGGGAATATGGATGATGGATTGTGAAACTATAGCCAGTAAAAGATTGATGACGAATCTGTGAAATGACAAATTTTGAGGTATTCCTATACACTGGCATTGAAGAGCACGAAATGACAACTTCACTCATTGAAAGAGACAGCATGACTGAGCCTGTGTCAACCTGCATGGCAGTTGTTGCAGACACCATATGACAAAATCATGAATTTGCGGAGTCAGTCATGAATTTACCAAAACATGGTAGTAAAATGGGTTTATCACGAACAGAGAGCCACAATGAGGGCCTACTATACAGTGCCCGCGAAAAGTATCCGATCACCCTTGAAATTTGTATTTTTTACATAAAAAAACAATGTTTAAATGTATACTAACCTTATATTAGTATTTTGTCATCTGTCCTTTGGTTTGGATGACTTGTTCTAGACGTTTTGGCATGGATTTAATCAAGTTTTGACAAACTTCCACTGATATTTCCTTGCACCATACCTTTTTGATGGCCTCTTGTAATTTTTCGACTGAGCCAGTGTCGTGGCATTCAACCTTATTTTTATTATTAGCCACAGATTTTCTATCAGATTGAGATCTGGACTATTACCAGGCCAATCCAAAATATCAAATTTATTGTCAGTAATCCATTTTGTCACTATTTTGGCCCTGTGACATGGTGCACCATCATGCATGTATGTTTTTGTCCTTTGGATTGCCATTGCCATTGGAAGTTTATCCTGTAGCATTCTAAATACCGTGCACCATTCATAGTTGTGTTCTTCGGAAGAAAAATATAAGTTTCCACGCCCATAGTAACCGAAACAACCCCAAACATCACACTTGGAGGGTTGTTTCATTGTCTTTAGGGGTATTTAGGGTCCATCCTATTTGAGCCAATAGGCCGGCGAACCTTTTTTGGACAACTTCTGAATGTCAAAAATGTCGAATCATCGCTAAAAAAACCTTCTTCCAGTCATCAACAGTCCAATGAATGATTTTTTACAAAATGCGACACGTTTTTTACGCATTTTTTCATTAATGAACAGTTTCTTAGCAGCATGGCGAGATGGTAATCCGAGTTCTTTTGGAGCCGCTCCTGGATAGTTCGTTCAGAAACACCAGATAACAAATTATTCATATTAAATTTTATTTCTTTCGCAGTTATTGTTGGGTTTTTCAATACTAAACGTTTCATAAGTTTGTCTGTTTGCGAATTTGTTTTTCTCGGTCTGCCAGATCGTTTTTAGGGACTGGCGTGGTTAGGCCACCATTGTTCTTAGCCCGTGAAACCCATAAATTAACGGTACTTTGGGATATGTTTAATTCCTTAGCTATCTGTCTCTGTGATTTCCCACATGCATGCAAAGCAACAATAGCACCTCGACAATCACTCTTAAGTTGTTTTTAGCACACATTATATATAAATTTTATTTACACCACTTTCTGTAAAAAAAAAAAAAAAAATCAAGAAATTTACACAAACAATGAAATTGACAAATTTGAGACACAGCCACCCGCAACGAAGGCTACCAGAACACTAATTTGAGAATGCGTTGGATAGCTCTCATATCAGCGAGCAACTCAAAGTTACCAGATGTCGCTAGAACAAATAGAAAGTGAATTACGTGTCTCTGAATATCAAGGGAAAATATTGTATTTTCTTGAGTGATCGGATACTTTTCGCGGGCACTGTATATAATCTTTGAGATTGTGATTGAGTATGGATACGTGTAATCAGTTTAGCTAGGTTAGAATTAGATGCCAAACTTTGTATTGCCCAGTTTGCAGTGCTTGCTTAACCCCCGAGTTTCCTTTAACCCAATCCTATTCTTTTGCGATTCATTCTTGCAACTAGCTACAGTACTGGCCAAATTATTAGGAATTTTTTAAAAATTTCATTTTTTGGTATAAAATGTTAAATTAAACCAATTTTAAACGTTGAAAAGTTATTTATTTCTACACAAGAATACATGGTCATTATTTAGCAATAGTTTAGTACTTAGTTTGACCCCCCTTAGCTGCCTTAAGGGCTGCGACACGCTTCGGCATGCCATGAATCAATTTTTTGCATAATTCCTTAATACGTGTAGAGTGAAACCAGACTTGAATAAGTCGCTCTATGAGTTGGTGTTTTGTTGTTATCGGCGTTTCATGGATTACGTCCTTTAAAATACACCATAAACTTTCGATTGGGTTCATGTCTGGAGAATTTCCAGCCCATGGAGCAACCGAACACTATTTTCATGACACCATTTTTTAACCGACTTTGCCGTGTGGCATGGAGCTGAGTCTTGTTGAAAAATCCAACGTCTATTACCATACCATTCCCTTATTTGAGGCAGTAGACGTCTTCTTAGTACTTCTATATACTTGACTTGGTTCATATTCCCCTCAACAATGCTCAAACGACTAGTTCCATGCACAGAAATTGCTCCCCAAACCATGATCTTTTGTGGAAATTTCACCGTTTTCATCAGACACTCAGGCAAAAATTCTTCTCCAGGCCTCCTTCTTACACTTTGAACACGATCGTCAAGCATGGCAATCGTTGACTCATCGGAGAACACCACCTGCAATCAAAGAAAGCCCTGTGAAAGAGTCAGTGCATAGCGTATGAAGTACAGCTAAAACGAAGTACAGTATGACTTGCTGCTTTACAGATATTTTTACTGCAGTTTTATCACGTACTGTAAATACACTTCTATGCATACTGTATTTACTGTATTAACATTCTATTTAATGTTAAATATTATTCTTACCTGTTCCCAATCCTCACTAGTCCAGTTAATATGTTCCTTTGCCCATGCAAAACGTGCCTTCTTCATAGCCTCAGTGAGCCTGGGCTTCTTCCTTGGGCGGTAGGCTTTGAAGCCGGCAGTTAGAAGCCTCCTGTTGACTGTTCTACGACTAATATTGATGCCATCAGCCGCTAGACTACTGGAAATGTTTTTGCAAGTAGCTCTTCTATTTCTAAGAGACAAAATTGCAATCTGTCTATCAGTTCTTGGAGTCATTACCCTTTTTCTGCCGCATCTTCCAACCCTTTTGGGGACTACATTTTCTCCAAATACCATTTTTTTCTTAATACGAAGTACTGACTGTGGTGAAACATGGAGTTTGGCAGCGATTTCCTTTTGTTTAAATGTAGAAGAAGTTAATAAAACCTGTATTTGCCCAATTTTCCGTGGACTCGAGTCATTTTTGCCCCATTTTCAAATTCACTTAAAAACTGTAACAAATAATTGCCGAAATTGGGTAAATACACTATTTAAATTAAACGGTAGTTACAATGACACGTAAAAGAAAGAGAAACACACCCGCATCGCACGACAACCAAACGATAACTGACGAACAAACACGCTTCGTTCGACTAAAGAATTATGCAAAAAATTGATTCATGGCATGCCAAAGCGTGTCGCAGCCATTATGGCAGCTAAGGTGGGTCAAACTAAGTACTAAACTATTGCTAAATAATGACCATGTATTCTTGTGTAGAAATAAATAACTTTTCAACGTTTAAAATTGGTTTAATTTAACATTTTATACCAAAAAATGAAATTTTAAAAAAATTCTTAATAATTTGGCCAGTACTGTATTTAACCCATTATTATAGGATACCAGTCACATTATTCCAGAGATTTGATTATTGCCCATTAGGGCATATTATACTCTGGGTTCAGGGTTGAAATTTTGGAGAAACAAAGTGGCTAATATGTATTCCTATGTAAAAATTAATTCTAAGATGGGTTTATTATTTGCAACTTTTCCGAAAAATCTCATTTTCATGGTCAAAATTGCGGTTTTCTGATTTGAAGGCTGCCTAACGCAGCCTTAGGGCACTCAAACCAAAGTGCGCAGCTGTTCTGCATATGATTTAGTCTAAAAGCTGCTTTTCTGACTTCATCCTTGCTTTCTTGCATATTTCAACACCTCTGGGTGCTGAAAAAATGTTTAGATTTCATGTAAAACTAAAGAATTTTAAGTTTTTCTTCAAAGAATAGGTGCGGCTCACCAGCTCTACTCTGATCGAGTAGCGGGAGACTTGCCACCTCCATGTGTAGGTTTACATGCCTGTTCTTCCTGGATCCCTGAAAAGCGTGGCCTCATAAGATCTTATATTATGATCTTATGAGGACTTTCAGCACTTATGAGCATTAAAGATGGCTTCAGCCTCTTCATCAGCCACTCGAACCTGAAAAGCTCTTAAGTATGTCCTGCTTCAATCTGAACACTGGGAGCATTTCTCGATGGTCTATCCTGGCTCTCACCCACCCATCTCTCCTCTCGTGACCGTACACAGCTTGGGAAGCAGTTGAGACTTCCTGTACAGCTCTCTCGCAGGACTGAGTATGAACAGAGAAAGCATCCACTTTGAGTGGAGTTTTCCTGAGATCCTCGAGCTCAGTCAAGGTCATCTTGCAGGTGAAAATAGGCTCGTAAATATTCTCTGATTCCCAGTTGATGAGATCCTCAGGTGAAGTGGCTTGCAGATTGACTTTGAGATTTTTATGGGGCCTCACTGTCGTATCACCAAAGTCTCTTCCTCTGATCTTCTCTATCTGGCTCACAGCAAAAGCTCTCTCATGCTCATCCTCACTGCACAGGAATGAAGCCAAGATGTTCTCAGGATGTGTGTGGTAAGCTCCTCTTATCACTGCAGCAGAGGTGATGTTCCTGACCTCGGTAGTCTGGTTCCTCAGCAGCCTCAGGCTTGAAAAAACGTGTGCAGGACCAAATTTGAGGTGGTGGTTCACTTTGATGTCGTAGTACATTTTGAAGTAGAAGTTAAGGCAGAACTTCATGAGGACCTCGAGCCTCCTCAACACCTCCCCCTTCAGTCTATGCTCCCTCATCCACAACAGCAAGATGGCCTGTGCAGTAGTGAGCCACCTGGATTGGTTCAGAGGTCCGCACTTGAGACCAACCAACTGTGGACTGAGACTTCCAGACTTGATGGCTTTGATCAGAAGATAGCAGTTGTGCTGGTCTGTGGAGAGAGATTTGACTATCTCTACTGGCAGCTCTTTGATATCTTCAGTTCCTTCCACTGGTTTGAAGTTGAAATTGACCTCAAGTTCATTCACTTTCTCAAGAAGTTTTCCAATAGGCCCACTGAAGCCTGACTGGGGAGTTACAGGGCCGTCCAGCTTGATGATTAAGTGACTCAGGGGGAGCTCATTCACATGGAGCTGACAGATCATCCAGTGTCACTTGCGACCCAGCATCTTCTCCAATAGGGCTATGGCACCTCCAGACCACCCCGTGTTGGTGTTGGTAGAGTCTCCTCCAATCATTACAAGGCTCTCGTCAGCTCTGTGATCCAGAAGCCACTCATGCAGGCCCTGAGTGATCTTATGAGCAGACTTTTCTCCTTACTCAGGTTCCTCGGGAGTGAAATGGAAGAGGTACTTTCCTTGAGGCTCCCATGTGATAGTGATAGTGTAATGCTCCTCGATCACTTTGCCAGGATGAAATCTCCGTCACTTCGTCATATTTCAACACCTTTGTGTTCCTATCCTGCTTGCCATCAAAGAATATCCCAGAGATCTTCTCCTGTGACCTCTGCATGAGAGCTTGAACTGATGAGGCCATTACTTCCTCCTTGGCCCTCCAGACTTTCATGCCATCTATGGCCAAGTAAGCCTTGTCTTTGGAAAGATGACCAGCCTTACCAAAAAAAATGGCGTCCACTCACTTCTACATCACAATTATAACTGGTGTAATTGCTCAGAGCCATCTATTGAGAGAATGTTGAACTTCGCCTTCTGCGTCCAAATGGTTACAAAGATTCAAATGGAGTAGATTTTTTTCTTATGTATGTATGTATTAAATCTGTGTAAGAGTTAAAGAAAGTTGTCTAAATGGCAACAAATTACGACAAAGAGTTAAAGATATGAGGTTGTGCTCAATTGAATATTCAATATTTCAACATAGAACAGAAAACTGCAATTTTGAACATGATAATGCAATTTTTGGGAAAAGTTGCAGAAAAGAAACCCCCTTAGAATTAAATTTTATATAAAAACACACATTAGCCAGAGTGAAATTCGGACTCGGAAAAGTATGATATGCCCTATTGCCAATGCTTGGTTTTGGCACTGCTTATAGGTTGATTAAATTATGAGATGGTTTTTTTTTTTTTTTTTTTTTTTGTAAAAAGGAGTGGGCGAAGGGTGAGTGCCCACAAAAGTGACCCCCTCCACAGAAGATGGAGAGAGCTGAAAACAAGGTCTTGAAGGCTCAATGGTGCCTTTCTTTTTTTAATATAAAATTTGAAAAGGTTGTGTAGTGTGTAAGATGCGCGTGTATGTGTAGTGAAGAATAGAGGGAGAAGTGTGTTTCAGAGTGTGCTGGACTGCAAACAGGGTAGATGAAACATGGAAAAAGATCATCTAAGGAGGACAGTGACAGGAGAAACAGGAGTTCCAGTACTCCCTGACTCCTGCCTAACATCCACCCGAAGTATTTCCCTGGTTGATTGGTGTCTACAATCTTCTCCTACTACATGATTGTCAATGTTATTTAAATTTATTACTTTTATTTTTACATTATTTATATTTATTTTTGAGCAATTTATTCTTTCCAGTGATTAATTAAGAAGTTGTGATTCCACTTATTTGTTTATTAATTGTTAATTTATTATTATTGATTAATTGTACCTTGTGCATGTAACTAATAATTTTGTGTTGTCTAGGAAACCAGTGGGAATTCAACCAATAGGGACCAGTTGGGATTCAGCTGGTTGGAACCAGTTGGGATCCTGCTCAACTAGTCTGGATACATCAGGTTTGGATTGTGGATCCAACCTAGTTGGAGCTATGAAGTCCATTGGGGTTGTGACAACTACAGTTGGTCACTCCAAATCTGTTACTGAAATCAGGCTTGTGAGCCAAAATCTACTATCTAGACATTTACTTTGCATAATAGGCTGATCACAGGGTCAAGTTTGGAGTGTGGCTGGGCTGCGACAAAGTTTCACATACTTTAGAAAAATCACTTCCTGTGCTTGTCTCCAACTTGCTTCCATTGTATTTTCTGCTGAACCTCACTAATTGTTATTTGTTTTTATACTTTTATATTAAAAATTGTATTTATTCCAGCCATAATAAAAGGGATTAAAAAACAGACAAATTTATTTCTATCAGGTTTGCCTCGGAATTCCAGTTCCTTTCTTGGACCCTGAGTGATTGAGACTTTTCCTGTGGAGATGAAGATCCAATAAATAGACTTGAAAAGTAGCTTACAGTCAGTGTTGGGCACATTACTTTTTTAAAGTAACAGCATTACCATTACCATTACTTGCGATAGAAAGTAACATCATTACTGCTACAGTTACTTTGATGGAAAAGTAATGCGTTCCAGTTACCATTACCATTACTTTTATAATAAACTAGAAAATATAGTACCTATTTGTAAATATATATTCTTATATTGATATCGCAATTATAAAATAATTTCTGAATGTCAAGCAAATATTTAATTAAGGTCAGATATATAGTATGAAACAATGCCTGATTTTAGACTTATACTTAAATAATAAGCAATACAATTTAACAATTTTACCATTTGAAATAATATTAATAGTGATCAATAGATATTAAGTAAAAACTAAAAATGTAAAATAGAATTGCTCTTTGCACTTAGTATTACAAAAACGAAAATTATTAAACAGAATACAATAAATAAAGTGTGAATAAAAAATTACAAAATGCCTAAAGGATTAATGGATTATTCATATAAGAAATAGTAGAAATCTTAAAACTATTGCTGAATGTCTTTCAGGAAGACAGTTACATTTCAGAAAGATTGATTTTTCAAAAATGTCTTTTTTAAGAATAGTTTGTCCACATGTTGAATCACTCAGTGTCACAAGTGTTGTGTTCAAACATATTTGCACACATTTAGTGTGAAGCCATTTTCATTCATATACATTTCTAAGTTGAGCATATAGGAAAGTAACAAATAATGACTGAAAATGGAATGAAAAGTAATGGTGTTACCAATTTTGTTAACAATATAAATAAAATAATTGCATTACCATTACAAAATGAGTAATGGCATTACTCCCAACCCTGCTTATAGTTAATGTGTGGGTTGAACCTGGTGAATCTTGAAGAAATAGACAGCTGACATGAGAGAATCCTGATCCAGAATAAGAAGTTAATTTTTAGAGTTTACAATTAGTATAAGAAACAGAACTAGAATATAAGTGATTGGTGGTGGAGTGTAGTTGACACAACATCCAGAAATCAATGATTGAATTTGATCATCATCATACTAGGAAAATTTGGTGTAAAAAAACAATACCAAAGAAGACACTACAAAAATTTTAACACTCTGACTCCAGAAATCTGACTTGTATAATTATGACTCCGACTCTGATGGAATGTTAAGGCCAAATTGATTACGATTAGCTTTATTAGGCCAATGGAGATTCATAAACAAGGCATTTCGTCACCACCACACACTCATCAGGTTACTTAGTGGCTGTAACTATGCCTTTAATGGCTTTTTTTCTCTATTCAAAAATTACAATAAATCCCAAAATACAAACTGATTGTAACTTAAACAAAATAAGATTATTATTGGTTTAGCAAATTAATAAGATGTTTTTGTATTATTATAAACATTCATAACAAATGTACTAACCTAAACTGAATTTGTTCTTAAAAAAAGGATTGCTTCCATTAAATCTTCTTTCAGTGATGCTTATCAAATTGAAATCTAAATATCTGAAAAAGATTTAGGGTTGCTAGTACAAAATTTTTAAATTTCCTTATTATTAATTATGTTAATTAATTAATTATAATCCTTATTAATTATAAGCAACTATATTTATATATTATTTATATTTATATATTTATATGTTATACAGGGTGTACATAAAGTCAGGATCTATTTTTGTGAAGCACGGAAATTATATGGAATTCAATCATAAAATGATAAAGTGGTAACATTTATTAAATAATTAAGAGTAGGATTCGACGTGATGCCCATCAGTATCCCTGCACAGCTCAAATCGTTCCGCAGCATTTCTAAACACATTCTGGAGCATTTGCGGGGTTGTTATCTGCAGCAGTTCGTATACGTGTACGTAAGTTTTCAAGACTCGTAATCTTCGTCTGATAGACGTGCGATTTGATAAAGCCCCATGCAAAGAAATCTAAAGGGGTTAAATCTGGTGATCTCGCTGGCCAAGGTCTGTTGCTTCCGCGTCCGATCCAGCGATTTGGAAAATGTCCATTTAGATAATCCTGAACAATTTTGGCATAGTGACAAGGAGCACCATCATGTTGATAGACGACGGGGATAGGATTGTTAGTACCGTCGTCTATCAACATGATGGTGCTCCTTGTCACTATGCCAAAATTGTTCAGGATTATCTAAATGGACATTTTCCAAATTGCTGGATCAGACGGAAGCAACAGACCTTGGCCAGCGAGATCACCAGATTTAACCCCTTTAGATTTCTTTGCATGGGGCTTTATCAAATCGCACGTCTATCAGATGAAGATTGCGAGTCTTGAAAACTTACGTATACGAACTGCTGCAGATAACATAACCCCGCAAATGCTCCAGAATGTGTTTAAAAATGCTGCGGAATGATTTGAGCTGTGCAGGGATACTGATAGGTGTCACGTCGAATCCTACTCTTAATTATTTAATAAATGTTACCACTTTATCATTTTATGATTGAATTCCATATAATTTCCAAGTGCTTCACAAAAATAGATCCTGACTTTATGTACACCCTGTATATTATTTATATATTATATTATATATTAAAACATTAAGTTAAATCTATTTTATTCATGAAATTGAGCTAGGCCTAGGCTGCTATGGTTATAATTGAAGGATTTGCACCGACTCCGACTCCACTCAAAATTAACTGACTCCATGACTCAGACTCCACTCAAAATTAACTGACTCCATGACTCAGACTCCACTCAAAATTAACTGACTCCATGACTCCGACTCCACAGCCCTGCACAAAAGAAAGAGAGTGGAGGCGAAGTTAGGCAACTGCAGAGATAATGACAGGAAAGCAATAAAAGAAAAACTGGAGGGTATCAACAGGGAAATACAAGACCTGATTAAGGACCATACAGAGAGGGAAGAGGAAAAGGCGGTAGAAGCAATAAAGGAAAATCCAAAATACTTCTAGAGCTATGCAAAAAGGAAAACAAAAACGCGCACCACTATTGGGCCCTTAAGGACAAGAAATAATGAACTAACCAACAATCCAAAAGAAATATCTGATCTACAGAAGCTATGGCTAACAAAGACCCTAAGATTCACTCTAAGGTTAGCCCGAGAGAAATGAAAGAGTAGGGGGTCAAGAGAAGAGAATAAGGGGTTAAGTAAGTAGCAACACCTATCACTCGTGGGTTAACATTCATTCAGAAAAAGAGAAAAAAGACTCACCCATCATCATCCGCCAGCCACTGCTGACAAGTTGGAAAAATAGTCAAAGAGAATAGGAAAGGGGTGAAAGATGAAAAGAAGTAAAATAAGAACGCTTACAAACCATGCAAACACAGTTAACTCACTGTCTTACCATGCAAACTACAGACATGCAAGTAAGGAGAGGAAAAGAAACAAAAAAAAAAGTAAGTTAAACAAAAAGTGGGTTAGTTTATGCTACAAGCTACATCTACATTTGTGTTAGTCTAGTTTTTTTTTATTTTTTATTTTTGTAATAATTTTATTGCTGGCATCACACACTGGCACGTCACAAGCTGGCATTAATCATCAACAGACTCATCCTAAACCACCACCCCCAGATCTGTTGCTAATTTTTTATTTTTTTTAATAACGTTAATATTTTTAAAATGTCCATCTAGACAGTTCTTGAACATATTAATGCTGGTAGAGTTCACAATGGGCGTGGGAAGATTATTCCATTTATCAATTACTTTAAACGTAAAGAAGTTATTAGTGATATTAGTAATGAAATGTCTGCCACGCAACTTAAATCTGTTATTACGAGTATTGCTATTATTGAGAGTGAACAGTTTGTCAAAATTTACATTATTGATGTTATTAACGACTTTGAAAACTTCAATAAGCTCCCCCCTTAATCTCCTAGTTTTGAGTGAATGTAAGTCTAACACTCTAATCCTATCTTCAAAAGGCTTGTTGCGCAATGATGGAATTAGTTTCGTGGCACAACGCTGAACCCTTTCTAACCTATCAATATCCTCACGCAAATACGGGCACCAAAACTGAATGGCATATTCTAAATGAGGCCTGACTAGGGACTTGTAAAGGGGCAATATAATATCCTTTGATTTAAATTCAAAATTACGTGCTATGAAGCCTAACATCCTATTAGCTTTTGCACAAGACTCCAGGCACTGGTTCCTAACTTTTAAATCCTTAGATACACGTACGCCTAAATCTACTTTCTCGTCAATGCTCGCTAATTCTCTATCATCCATCGTGTATGTGTAATTATTGTTACGAGAACCTATATGCAAAACTTTACATTTGTCTATGTTAAATTGCATCTGCCACTTAACTGTCTGCTCCATAATCCTATTTAAATTGTCTTGGAGCCTATTTCTATCATCCTCATTAACAACCTTACTGCCTATTTTATTATCAGCAGCAAATTTTGACACGTTACTAGTCAATCCTACATCTATGTCATTAATGTAAATTATGAATAGCAATGGACCTAACACTGAACCCTGTGGGACACTGCTACCTACATCCAACCACCCCGATTCACTACCATTAACAATGATCCTCTGTCTCCTAGCACAAAGCCATTCCTCTAACTAATTAGCTACCTGACCGCGTATACCGTGAGCTTTAACCTTCTCAATTAATCTTCTATGCCGAACTGTATCAAACGCCTTTTTAAAATCTAAATAAATAACGTCAGCTGCTCTATGCCTATCGTATTTGCACACTATTTCATTATAAAATTCTAACAAATTTGTTAAACAAGATCTATGGCATCGAAACCCATGCTGATTACTATTAATTAAATCTCTACTTTCTAAGTGATCGATGATACGATCCCTAACTACAGATTCCAAAAGCTTACCTACAATTGATGTTAAGCTAATGGGCCTATAATTACTAGGTACCGTGTGGTTGCCTTTTTTAAAAATGGTCATGACGTTAGCTAATTTGAAGTCTAATGGAATAATCCCCGTTTCGAGTTACTGATTAAAAATCTTCATTAAGGGGCCTACAATAACATCTTTCAAATGTCTAGGATAAAAAAACTCAGGGCCTGGAGCCTTGCTAACTTTTAGCCTATCGATATAATGTGCAATCTCACCCTCGTAAACAGTTATTTCATCCAAAATAGTCTCGCTACTAAATGGAATGATATCGTCCACATCAGGGACATTATTTACGTCTTCTACAGTAAAAACTGTCGCGTTGCAAAAATGTTATTGAAAATACCCGCCATTGCCTGAGTGTCAGAAGCCAAAGTGCCATTAACATCCACTAGAGGGCCTATGTTATCTTTTATCGGCTTACGATTATTGACTTATTCAAAAAACTTTTTTGGATTATGTTTACTATCCGCGGCTATAAGTATCTCTAAATTACGCTTAGCATTCCTAACTGATCTTTTAACCTGAGCATCTTGAAAAGAGCAAACATTGTCCCTATATATAAAGGAGGGGACAGATCTCAAGCAAAGAACTATAGACCAGTGTCATTGACGGTCCACCTCACCAAAGTATTTGAAAGAATAGTTAGAGAGAGAATTTATGATTTCCTGGAGACACGGGAAAGATTCAACAAAAATCAGCATGGATTCTGATCAGGTAGATAATGCCTATCACAACTAATAGAACACTACAACAATATCCTAGATGCATTGGAAGGCAATGACAACTACATTGTTATACACACAGATTTTGTTAAAGCTTTTGACAAATGTGACCATGGTATAATATCACATAAAATGAAATACAGTATATGGGAATAACAGGCAAAGTGGGAAAATGGATCTACAACTTCCTCAGAGAATGTCTGCAGGTCATCAAAATTCAAGGTATATTATCATCAGAATCAGAAGTACGTGGGTCAGTACTGGCCCCACTCCTGTTCATTATCATGCTAACAAACATAGACAGCGGAGTAAACAGCAACAGTTTAGTAACATCCTTTGCAGACAATACAAAGATCAGCAGAAAAATCAGCGATGTACATGACGTGGAGGCCTTGCAGAGGGACATGAACAAAATATACAAATGGTCAGAAGACAACAACAACGTCATTTAACACTGAGAAATTTCAGCTCTTGAGATATGGTAGAAAAGAAGAACTTAAACAGACTGCATATTATGCTCTAGATAGACAGGAAATTCAGAGAAGCATGAAAACAATCAATCTCAGGATAATAATGACAGATGATGCGAAATTCGAAACACAAAATCAGGTAGCAATAAATAAAGCAAAAAGAGTTGCTGGACAGGTACTAAGAATGTTCAAGAGAAGGGACAGGACAGTAATGATTCCCCTGCTAAAAACACTGATTATACCAAAACTTGAATACTGCTCAGTTTTGACATCCCATATAAAAAGGAAAGCACCAATAACTAGAAGAAATGCAAAGACATTTCACAGCCAAGATTGATGGCTGCAAAGAACTCAACTACTGGGAAAGACTACGGAAACTAAATCTGTACTCCCTGGAAGAAGAAGAAGAGAGGTACACCATAATCTGCATATGGAAAATGATTGAAAAACTGGTACCAAACCTAAAACTAAACCCAATTAGCATTCCAATAACACTGAGAAATAGGAAAGGCAGAATGTGTAGTGTTCCCAAATTAAAGGCCCAACAAGGGACCTCCTCAACTCTGAAGGAAAATAGCTTGGTTGTCAGGGGCCAAGACTTTTCAACCAGCTTCCAAAGGACCTCAGAAACGTAACAGGGGTCAAAGTTGAAGTCTTCAAGAGAAGACTGGATGCCTGACTCAGAACAGTATGAGATGAGCTGGGTGTGCCTGGCTGTGTACGGTGGAGAGTGCAAGAAAGCAACTTAATCCTCCTCCAAGCCAGACCTAGAGGCGGGGCCACTGGCTTGACCTCTGTGTGAAGAGAGACCAATGCATGAAACAACATAAGGTGAAATAAGGTAAGGTGTGTGTGTATATATATATATATATATATATATATTACTATTTCTATGAAAACAGAAAGAATAGATTATATCAGGTCATCCCGTAAGTAATGTTTTTTATGATAGATTAAGTTTAAACTAGTCCTACTCGGTTTAAGCATAAATTTTCCGAAGGTTATATTTAAGAGCGAGATCTATCGTGTTTTGCTACATACTTTACAGACCTTGACCAGTGAAGATGTGTGTTTTGCTTTATGTGAACCCCTCATAAACATGGCGGTATCAGAAGAGCATATCAGGCATATAATGCTTTAAGAGTTCAAAAAAGGGAATAGTGCGACTGAAGCAACACGAAACATTCAGGATGTTTATGGCAATGATATTCTGCATGTGACGAAATGTTAAAGATAGTTTCAAAAGTTTAGGAATGGTGACTGCTGTTTGACAGATGCAGCATGCTCTGGATGCCCTGCTGAGTTTGATGATGACCTGCTGTTAGCTGCACTTGAAGAAGACTGTTCAACAACTGTCAGAAAATTGGCCCAGAAACTCAATTCATCCCCATCCACCATCCATTGACATTTGCAACAACTCGGGAAAGTGCCTAAGTTAGGAAAATGGGTGCCACATGAATTGTCAGTTGACAATCTGAGGGTGTGGGTAAACATTAGCACAGCTCTTCATTCCCGTGAACTCCAAGATCATTTTTGCACCGTTTAGTGACTGGTGATGAAAAGTGGATACTGTACCAGAATGTTAAATGCTGTCTACAGTGGGTTTGTGCCAGAGAACCAGCGACGACACAGCCAAAACCAAATCTTCACCCTTGGAAGGTGTTGCTTAGTGTTTGGTGGGATAAAGGTGGTGTAATACACTTTGAAACCTTACCACACAACCAAACAATCACCGCTAAAGTCTACTGTCAACAACTGGATCGATTGAACACTGTACTAAAAGAAGAGACCTTCTTTGGTTAATCGGAAAGGAATCGTGTTCCACCACGACAACGCACATCCTCATACCGCTCAGATCACTTCTGCAAAAATTGAGGAGCTTTGGTGGGAAAAACTTCCACATCCTCCAGACCTTGTGCCTTCAGATTATCATCTCTTCAGGAATCTGCAAAACTATCTTGATGAGAAACAGTATACTTCTTTAGATGACCTGCACACCAGTCTTTGTACTTTTTTTTGCCTCAAAACTGCCTGAATTTTATAAACATGGCATTGAAAAGCTTGTAGGATGTTGGCAGAGTGTCATTGATTCCGATGGAAAATATATACTAGATTAAAAAGTTTTAGTGGTTTCTTTTTGTCCTTCAAATTCCAATCTAAAAAACGACATTACTTATGGGATGACCTGATAAATATTGATACTTACCCATGTATTGAGGGTCCATGAAGTATGCTACATAAAAGAATGGTTCCACAGCATCAGTCTCATTTTTTAATTTGAGCTGTGTATGGCTTGAGGTCTTCACTTTGCAAGAGTTGTATCCACATTTTGACAGCAATTGACAAAGTTTGTGAATCACTTTGAAGCTGCAAAAATTTGATTACACTGGATATAATAATAAATCCCAGAATAAAGTATAAATAAAATATTTAGGCAAAGCATTAATTAATTAAAATAAGACTAGAGTAGGTATTAAATAATAAAAGTAGCAGATGTACCATACTTAAAAATGTAACCAAATTTTCATAGGTAGCTAAGTATACATTATCAAGTGCAATAGCAACTTCCTTTAGCTGCTTCTGAAGGTGAAGGGCTTCTTTGTATAAGCCTGCATTGTTCAGGGCAGTTGCAATTTTTCCATCAATTTCTTGCCCAGTATTGATTTCCATGTATTTATGAAAATTTTTTATAAGTGTGTGTACACAAGCTTCCTGCAAGTTCTACTGAGTATCATTTGGTATTTGTGGCATTAGTCCTCCCTTGTCCTTCAGCCATCCCTGATTAACAAAATAAAAGGATTTGGATAGAACATATTAAATATAGTAATATATATATATAATATATATATATAATATATATATATATATATATTATATATATATATATATATATAATTTTTTTTTTTTTTTTTTTTTTTAAGTTTGGGAAGAACCGATTCGCCTCTATTTAAAAGGGCATATCTCAGCGGAAAAACAAAGAAAAAGTGAGAGGAAAGACAGAGGAAAAAAAAGGGTGGAGGGGGACAGTCGAAGTGGAAAAAGACCAAGGACTGCAGGGTCGAGCCCCATCATCCTTGGGTGCTAGGGCCGGGAGGGCGCACGTGAAACCTCCAGGAACAAGCACGTACAAACGAGCACAAAGAGCACTCAAGAGCACGAGCTTAGAACCCCCTTGCGGGGATATATATATATATATATATATAAAAAATATTACAGCATCTATCTTTCTCTCTCTACCAATCTATCTGTATATAAACTTTATAAAGATTATCATTTTCATAAATATTTCTCAAACATTCTATGCCCACATTGATACGCACCTACTCTGCCAGCTCCTTTGTCATTTATTCAGATTCTTAAAGCGCACTTCTCTCTAGAGAGAGATTTAACCCCCCCTCACCCGCTCATCAGTACTATCCAGCAAACCTTCCACTTTTTAACAGCCTTCCGACATAAGACAATCGCCTTCTGCTGGGTCCCAGCACATGTTGGCATCCAGGGTAATGAGGAGGCGGATCACATGGTAAAGATGGCTTGCTTACTGCCAGCCTCCTCCTGGCCCTTCCCTTTCTCTGACTTCTTCCCAACACACTGTTCCATCTGGCAGTGGGAGTGGGACCAGGCCACACAAAACAAACTCCACAAGATCAAACTGCAATTAGGATACTGGGCCGCCTCATTCCACCAGTCCCTCCATAAAGAAGTGATACTAGCTTGTCTCTGCCCAAGAGACACACGCATTACTCATGGTCACCTTATGGCTAAATCGCCATATCCCTATCACTGTCATACATCTGGTTGAATGGCCAAACCTGTCCACTCTTCGTCGCAGGTGTTTCCCTCTCTTGACCAAAATTCCCATACCTGAGCATCTACAATTCATACTCGCCGAAAGCCCCCATTTTTTAGTGGAAGCAATTTTCCTTTTTCTCACTTATTCCCATCTGCTTCATCATGTCTAAGACAATACCCCTCCCCCACTATCCAGCAACTGAACCTTACTCACCACCCTAGTCTACCATCCCCAACTCAGTAACACCATCTGTCCACTGCCTCACCAAGATATGTACCACTTTCACTAAGTACGAATCGGCAGTAAATTAAAGAAAGAAAAAAAAATGCCCAAGAAATTCCAGTGTTGTCCCATTTTACAGAGAAACTCATTAAGTTTTTGCTGATAACAAGTTTTTACAAGTTTTTTCTTTTTTGTACGCGGGTGACAGACATTAATGATTTAAAAGCAAGAATCACAGCTGCTATTGAGCGAATTGATGTGGATATGCTGCAGCGTACATGGCAACATTTGGATTATCGATTGGATGTTTTGCGAATCACTGATGGTGCACATATCGAATGTTTGTAACAACGTTACTTTAATAAAAGAAACTTTTGAAAATACAGATTCTAAATAATCTTGTTTAAGAACTTTACGTGTGTTATCAAGAATTTTATTAAAAGATGAAATTGTACAGATAATTTTCGGACACACTGGAATTTCTAAAAAACTTGTCAAAACTTGGTATCAGAAAAAACTTAATGAGATTCTCTGTAAAATGGGACAACACTGGAATTTCTACACTTCATGGTTGACTTTTAATAACAGCCAAAACTTGTACAGATAATTCTCGGACACCCTGTATATAAATATATAATTATATTTTATTTATTTATTTATATATATATATATATATATATATATATATATATATATATATATCTATATATTTTAAGTTTGGGAAGAACTGATTTGCCTCTATTTAAAAGGGCATATCTTGGCAGAAAAAGTGAGAGGAAAGACAGAGGAAAAAGAAAGGGTGGAGGGGACAGTTTGAAGTGGAAAAAGACCAAGGACTGCAGGGTCGAGCCCAATCATCCTTGGGTGCTAGGGCTGGGAGGGTGCATGTGAAACCTCCAAGAACAAGCACGTACAAATAGCACGAGCTTAGAACCCCCTTGTGGGGATATATATATATATGTATATATATGGTACTTACATGTGGCTGGTAGTGACTGAAAATACTTGTGAATTTTGATTGTTTTTTTTAATATACTATTAGGTGTAACTTCTTTCTCCAAGAGATTAAGGTAATGAGATGAACACCCATAGGTTAGAATGTTAGGACATTTCTCCTGAAGTAGCTAGTTCTTTCATGCACTTCAATTTGCTCTCATTATCAGTACAGATTGCAAGTACAGTAGGTCCTCAACTTACAAATTTTGAAGATACAAACAACAAAGTGCATGCTAGTGGTATGTAGTTACACCGAACTGCAGATGGAACTGGAGGAAGAAGACTTCCATCAGTTACTAGATAGCCACTCGCAAGAGCTAACAAACAAAGACTTGATGGAACTTAATGCACAGAGGGTGGGGGTGCACCCTTTTTTTACATACATTACATATTTTTATGCATTTATTTTGCTGATATAAGTTACTTCCGACTTGCGAACAGACCTCTGGAACGCATTAAGTTCGTAAGTCAGGGACTTACTGTACCTTGAAAATATGAGAGAGAAATAATAGTATTGTAAAGATTTTATAGTTACTTTATTTACTTGAGCTATTTTAATTAATGATCTTTCTAAAATTTGAATGAACTCAAATTACTTGCATCTTTGTTGTATTTCTGTTGGACCTCATTTATTGCAGCTTATAGCAAGTTCACAATATTCTGCTGTTTTCTTCTCTGATCCACAATCAGTTATTGATAGCAGGAATGTTGAGTGGCCAGTGTGGATAGAGGTGGCAATGATGGGATCATTCTGCACTGATAACCATCCATCTTGTAGCAGAGTTATTGTAGCATTTAAGTCAAGTCATTACTCAGATTCTGTTCTATTTCATCATGTACTTCAGTAAGATCATCCCCTGCTAGTTCTTTTCTTGTTGGTGCGCAATACCCAGGTCTTAACAGATTCATCATTTGTTTATATTCTTTGCTGCTAGCAGCATTAAAAACTATTGCATTGCTGTAGAAAAACTTGGCGACTTGTAGATCAAGCAGTTTCTTTTGTTTTTCTGTTGTCTATGACAAAATCGGTCATCTGAGGTTGGGTCAATCTTGACTTTAATGGAGTACTACAAATACTGCTTGATGGGGGAAAATACAAAGATTTAGGTTTCTTCTTTGGAGGTTGAGAAGTAGAACAACTGTCAGGTCTGTTGACAGTGACACCAGAAGCTGATGAAGGTGGTGGTAGAAATGAATCAAATGATAGTTTAGAAACTGATGATTCGGATGAAATATTTAATGCCACTTGATCATGAGTTGGAGGATTTTCATTTCTCTTTATACATTTTTGTAACTGTGTTTTGATTCTCTCAATTTTAGAACTTGATTCCATTCCACAATGTTTGCATTTCACTTTTGAGCTTCCTTCAACTCGTATGACATCAGCCCACTCATGAGAAGATTTCCTGCCACTTCCAGCAACAAATGGCATGGTTTCTTAAATTCTTAGTGTTAAATAAAAATAATTCAGTACAGATACTGGTAATACTAAGCTTTAGCTATTATATCTAAGTTATATTTTTAAAAAAATAATCTATATGTACGGTATCTGTAACAAAATAGCAACAATCATTATCATTATATTAGCTATAGAAAATTTGAAAAACTTGATAAAACCCCCCAAAAAACAATAAAACCGAAAAATACCCAATAAAACCCAGGTGGGTTGGTTTTTTCTCTCAATAAAACCCAGTTTTTTGCCAACCCTGGCGGATAGTAAACAATCCAAAAAAGTTTTTTGAATACGTTAATAATCGTAAGCCGGTAAAAAATAACATAGGCCCTCTAGTGGATGTTAATGGTGCTTTGGCTTCTGACGCTCAGGCGATGGCGGGTATTTTCAATAACTTTTTTGCGACAGTTTTTACCGTAGAAGACGTAAATAATGTCCCCGACGTGGATGATATCGTTCCATTTAGTTGCGAGACTATTTTAGATGAAATAACTGTTTACGAGGCTGAGATTGCGCATTATATCGATAGGCTAAAAGTTAGCAAGGCTCCAGGCCCTGACGCTTTTTATCCCAGACATTTGAAAGATTTGAAAGAAGTTATCGTAGGCCCCTTAACGAAGATCTTTAATCAGTCACTCGAAACGGGGATTATTCCTGAAGACTTTAAATTAGCTAACGTCACGCCTATTTTTAAAAAAGGCGACCGCGCGGTAGCTAGCAATTATAGGCCCATTAGCTTAACGTCAATTGTCGGTAAACTTTTGGAATCCGTAGTTAGGGATCGTATTATCGATCACTTAGAAAGTAGAGATTTGATTAATAGTAGTCAGCACGGGTTTCGACGCCATAGGTCTTGTTTAACTAATTTGTTAGAATTTTATAACGAAGTAGTGCGCGAATATGATAGGCATAGGGCAGCTGACGTTATTTATTTAGATTTTAAAAAGGCGTTCGATACAGTTCCGCATAGGAGACTAATTGCGAAGGTTAAAGCGCACGGTATACGCGGTCAGGTAGCTAACTGGTTAGAAGAATGGCTTCGTGCTAGGAGACAGAGGGTCGTAGTTAATGGTAGTGAATCGGGGTGGTTAGATGTAGGTAGCGGTGTCCCACAGGGTTCAGTGTTAGGCCCATTGTTATTCGTAATTTACATTAACGACATAGATGTAGGATTGACTAGTAACGTTTCAAAATTCGCGGACGATACTAAAAGGCGGTAAGGTTGTTAACGAGGACGATAGAAATAGGATCCAAGACGATGTAAATAGGATTATGGAGTGGACGGTAAGTGGCAGATGCAATTTAACGTAGATAAATGTAAAGTTTTGCATATAGGTTCTCGCAACAATAATTACGCGTACACGATGGATGATAGGGAGTTAGCGAGCATTGACGAGGAAGTAGATTTAGGCATACGCGTAACTAAAGATTTAAAGGTTAGGAACCAGTGCCTGGAGTCTTGCGCAAAAGCGAATAGGATGTTAGGCTTCATAGCGCGTAATTTCGAATTTAAGTCGAAGGATATCATATTGCCCCTTTACAAGTCCCTAGTCAGGCCTCATTTAGAATATGCAGTTCAGTTTTGGTGCCCGTACTTGCGTGAGGATATTGATAGGTTAGAAAGGGTTCAGCGTCGTGCCACGAAACTTATTCCATCATTGCGCAACAAGCCTTATGAAGATAGGATTAAAGTGTTAGACTTGTATTCACTCGAAACTAGGAGATTAAGGGGGGAGCTTATTGAAGTTTTTAAAATCGTTAATAACATCGATAATGTGAATTTTGACAAATTGTTCACTTTCGATAATATAATACTCGCAATAACGGATTCAAGTTGCATGGCAGACGTTTCATTACTAATATCGCTAAAAACTTCTTTACGTTTAAAGTAATTGATAAATGGAATAATCTTCCCGCGTCAGTCGTTCATTCTACCAGCGTTAATATGTTTAAGAACCGTCTTGACAGACATTTTAAAGGTATTAACGTTGTTTAATTTAAATAACAAGGTTAGTAACAGAAGCTCTGGTGGTGGTGCTCGGGGATGAGTCTGTTGACGATGAATGCCAGCTTGTGAATGCCAGCGTGTGATGCCAGCAATAAAATTATTAAAAAAAAAAAAAAAAAAAAAAATTAGACTAACACGAATGTAGATGTAGATCATAGCATAAACTAACCACTTTTTGTTTAACTTTACCTACTTTTTTTTTTTCCTTATCTCCTACTTTGCATGTCTCTAACTCTTTTCTTGCATGTTTGTAGTTTTGCATGGTATGACAGTGAGTTAAGACTGTGTTTGCATGGTTTGTAAGCGTTCTTATTTTACTTTCTTTTCATCTTTCACCCCTCTCCTATTCTCTCCGACTATTTTTCTGACTTGTCGGCAGTGGCCGGCGGATGATGATGGTGAGACACTTTTCCTCTTTTTCTGAATGAATGTTAACCCACGAGTGATAGGTGTTGCTCCTTACTTAACCCCTTATTCTCTTCTCTTCTCTTAACCCCCTACTCTTTCCTTTCTCTCGGGCTAGCCTTAGAGTGGATCTTAGGGTCTTTGTTAGCCTTAGCTTCTGTAGATCTGTAGAACATGATATATTCCTTGTCTGACTGGCTAATTCATATCAAGTTATCTTTCTTTCTCTCTGGATTATTACTTTTTTTTATAGTGATGTTTTCTAAATGTTTTTTTTTATGCAGGAAGGAGGAGCCAAGGGCAAATGCCCGCAAAAGCACCCCTCCCATAGAAGAAGAGAGCCAAAATTAAGGTTCAGGGTTTTTGACATGCCTAGACAGTGTTTGAAAGATGGGAGGTCATAGACAGGAGGAAAGATGGATTGAGGAAGATTGTTCCAGAGTTAACTGGTTGAGTAGATGAAAGACTGAAAATACTGATTAACCCTTGCATTAGATAGTTGGACAGAGAAAGTGTAGAAGTCTCTCCTTAAAGGAGGAGGCATGCAGTTAAGTGTTCAGAAGAGCAATGTCTGTTATAATAACGATAGTAAAGAAAGAGTGAGGTAACATTGTGGCAAAGAGAGAGAGATTGAAGATAATCAGTAAGAGGTGGGGAATTGATGAGACAAAAAGCCTTTGATTCCACCCAATGAAGTATGGTTGTTTGGGTTGAGCCTCTTCACACATGAGAAGCATACTCCATACAGGGATGAACAAGACCCCTGTACATAAACAGCAACTGAGTGGGGTGAAAAAACTGCAGAGGTGGTATATACACCTAACCTCTTAGAAGCTGTTTTAGAAAGAGAGTATACATGATCTTTCTAGGAAAGATCGCAAGAAAAGGAATGCCAAGAATATTAAGAAAAGAGGAAGGATTGAGTTGTGTGTTGTTTAAGGTAAAGTGATAGTTGTGTAGAAGATTGTGATGAGTAGACAGATGGAGGAACCAAGTTTTTGAGGCATTGAAAACCACAAGGTTTTCTCTGCCCCAATCAGAGATAGCAAAAAGATCAGAGGTCAGGTGTCCCATAGCTGTCCTATGCGATTCATGAAGTGACTGCTGTGAGGGATGCTTTTGGAAGTGGTGGAGAAGTGAAGAATGGAATCATCAGCATAGAAGTGAATAGGACAGGAAGTGCAAATTAAAAGATTATTAATAAAAAAAGGAAAAGAGTGGGTGACAGGACAGACCCTGAGGAACACCACTGCTGATAGCTTTGGGAGAAGAACAGTAGCCATCTACAACTGCAGCTATAGATTGGCCAGAAAGGAAATTAGAGATAAAGGCACAGATAGAAGGATAGAAACTGAAGGAGGGCAGTTTTGAAATTAAAGATTTGTGCCAGAGTCAGAGAGATATGCAAGAAGATCGCCAGTAGAGCATCCCTTGTGGAATCCATACTGATGATCTGAAAGAAGATTGTGAGAAGGTGTTTAAGAATCTTCCTATTAAGGATAGGTTCAAAAACTTTGGAAAGACAAGAAATCTAAGCAATTGGACGGTAGTTGATGGTTGAGAGTGGTCACCCTTCTTTGGGACATGCTGAATGAAAGTGAACTTGCAGCAGGAAAGAAAAGTAGCTACCAAATGAGAGACAAAGACAAAGAGTTTGCCTAGGCAGGGTGTCAGCACAAAGCGCATTTCTTAAGAACAACACGAGGAACACCATCAGGACCATATGCTTTCCTAGAGTTGAGACCAGATAGGGCAAAAACATATCTTTAGAAGAAATTCTAATTTCAGACATAAAGTCAGAGGGGGAGGAGATGGAGGAATAGCACCAGAATCAAACAGGGTTGAATTGTAAGCAAAAGTTTGAGTGAAGAGTTCAGCTTTGTCAGGAGAAGAGATGGCAACTGTGCTATCAGAATGGAAAAGGAGGAGGAAAGAAGAGGAAGTGAAGTTGTTGAAGGGGTTCTTAGCTAGATGCCAGAAAGAATGAGAAGAATTAGATAGATTTTCACATTTTTCTCGGATGAATGAATTTTTGGCAAGTCAAAGAACAGATTTTGCATGATTCTGGGCAGAAATTTAAGCTGAGTGAGTCAGTAGTTGGATGTTGATGGTCCCTTCTGAAAGCCTCCTCTCTGTTGTGGATAACATTAGAACAAGTAAAGTTAAACAAGGTTTTTTTTGTATTATTAGTAGGAATAGAAAATGGAATGTACCCCTCCATGCCCATGAGAATCGCCTCCATGATGCACTCTCCACACTCAGAAGGGCCCTGTCCATGAAAGCAGTAATCATTCCATGGGAAATCACAGAAGTACTGCCTAAGGGCCTCCCAATCAGCAGCACCAAAGTGCCAAAGAGGCCTCCTCTTGGGAGGATCCAAAGACTGAATTGGAGTGATGGGACAGGAAACATATCGACATATAATCAGTTTGCTTGTTATGTACACAAAAAAACATTCATAATAAAATACTGAGTAAACAGGGGGTCCCATATACCAATCCTTCCCTGGGGCCTGTGGCAGCTCTCAGTGGCTCTGATGTTACCAACTTACTACGTGGGCCCATGCATATGTATGTTTTTCCTTGCACAAGTTTTAATGATATTAGGTATCAAATATATTGTTAATATCTTAAGTTTTTACTTAGTCTTACACTAATAAATCTAAAGTAAATTGATAAGTATAAAAAATGGATTTTCTTTGTTTTAATGCATGTTTTGTGTGTTTCCTGATTATCACGATACCTAAAATGACTGATGATGATCACCATTTTTAACCTGGCAATCAGTTATTGTGATTCTCACCCAGCCCTAATTCATATCAGAAAACTGGAGGAAATAGTATACTGTATAGCATCAGGTTTTTCATAAATAAGGAAACTTAACTTGTTAAAAATATTTCAAAGGTCTAACATTTGGTCTTCCAGCTGATCTACCGTATACAAGAAACTAAATTTTTGTCCTTTCTCCTCTAAGATGAACAGATTGAGTAAAAGATTGTACAGTAGCAGCAGAGGACTACATGATGTAGTAATTGTAAGTGCTGCAAGGACCCCAATGGGATCCTTCAGATCATCACTTGCTCTATTGCGAGCGCCTGAACTAGGAGCTGTTGCAATAAAAGCTGCTGTTGAAAGGGCAGGTATTGACCCAAAAGCTGTTCAGGAAGTTTACATGGGAAATGTTTGTCAAGCAGCAGCAGGTCAAGCCCCAACTCGACAAGCAACATTATTTGCTGGTCTGAGCATGGGAACTCCTTGCACAACTGTCAATAAGGTAGGTTTAGCTTCATCTTCATGTTTAAAAACAGTAAATTAGGTTACACTTAAAAGGCCTTAAGAGTTTAAATTATCCACTTGAAAAAACAGTTCATCTGTCTTAAACTTTTATTAGAACACTGCATAAGCTTACAGAAATTAAATATTAGATTTAATTGTAGCATAGCAGCAGTTCCTAATCTTTTTTACAGCCATGAACTACTATAAAAGTTCAAAATATATGGCGAGTCATATCTATATTTTGAAATATCAGTGTACTGCTGCATATTAGCTGTCACCTTCTGAAAGTGTAAATAGTTACCGTAATTTTTATACAGTCATGGGAACCCTTTTTATTTCATTTAAGTGTTTCACTCTTATTATTACTGAACTCTTGTGAACAATTTGAATTGGCTTCACAGCAAGCAATGTTTTGTCCACTAGCTTCAGGTTGGAGTTAGTGTGCTGTATATGTAGTTCATTCATGTTACCATAAATGGTAGGGTAACCCTTAGGCTGTAGACATAGAATAATTGACTCTACCTAATAACTTGACTGCATAAAATAAAAATAAAGCATTCCTAATACAGTATCCAAATGAACAGTCTAGATTTTTTGTGTGTTAATTTTAACATAGTTTCATTTATACTGGTCAGGTCTGTGCTTCTGGGATGAAATCCATCATGATGGCCTCTCAGAGCCTTATGTGTGGGGCTCAAGAGGTGATGGTGGCAGGTGGAATGGAGAGTATGTCCAACGTCCCTTACTACATGAAGAGAGGGGATTCACCCTATGGTGGAGTCAAGCTTGATGTAAGTATGAACCATGTCTATGCAGTCAAAATTCTTTAAAATGCCAGAGTATGAAGCTAAGTGACAGTAAGACCGTACTTCAACGTTTAGAGCATTAGGCTACATAGCCGACATTATTGAGGAATCTATTTCTTGTTCTCATTGGGCTTAAGCACGATGTTTAAATTTGGGGCTGAAGATGTTCAAATCATTTAATGACAATTACACAAGGGTACATATGGATCACGACAGAGAATAAGTTACCTTCCCAACCTCAGTGTTCCAGTGTTTTACTTGACAAAGTTAAGGGGTATACCTTTAGTAGTGTGTTAGGTGAGACTAGCATCTCCAATTTATATGAACTATAAGTAGCTTCCATTCCTCCACTTCTCGTTACTTTTTATGCCATATTTATTCACACATTTACTAATTATATCATTTCATCTTTCATGTGCTTTCCTTCTACTTCTCACTACTGTACGCCTTTTGTGCTACTTTGTTATTCATTCTCTGCATCATACAAATGTAGCATATTATCTTCCATGCACTCCACCCTTCTACCAAACATCCATATTTCTCGTATAGCAATCCATTTTATACCAATCGTACTTAAAATTATTTATCTTGACTGTTCTCCCCTTTCGACAGTGAACCATCTTGCCAAACGAGTGCCTCGCATCCACACATCACTGTTGGCACTAATTTACCTTCATGTAAGCCTCTTTCGGCTAATACATTCAACCAAGGTTTTCATTGTGCTCATGACTTGTTTTGCTTTTTCTACTCTCTTAACTTCCATTGTACTTGTACTTTTTCTCAATGAAACCCCCAAATAAATTCTTTCATGACCACTTAAATTTCTCCATTCACCACAATGTTACACGCTGACTCTCAGCTCTCAATGCTAACAACCTTGCTTTTATTTGTATTCACTTTATCTCCTTTCTCAGTGCATCAGCAAAACTTGTCACTGCTCTACTTAATTAATTCTCCAATTCACTCGAAAGAACCACGCCATCAGCATGCATCAAATCTGACAGCTGCTACTCATTCTCTTTCACAATTATATTTACTCTCTAGAGGTCTTGTTTTCATATGTCGCATTACTGTATCCATATTACCTTAAAGAGCCATGGCGATATCACACATCCCCGTCGATCAGTATTAATGCTGCGGTACGTGTCATTCAACTCGCACTACTGGCCACATCAAAAATTTTCACTACATTTAACATCTTTCTACTAACACTATCCTTTACCTTCCCAAAAGCCACCTTGTTCATCTACCAAAGGGTCAGTAAATTTTTTTTAACATTTATTTTAAGTGGAAAACCTTACTCTCGAATGTGATTTTACCTGTTTTCATTATTAATCCCTCGGACATTTTAAACGTATGATAGCCTAAATTCGTAGATTATATTTTGATTTTTGCTTTCAGGATGGCATAGTGTTTGATGGATTAACAGACGTATATAATAAATGCCACATGGGGAACTGTGGGGAGAACACGGCAAAAAAACTAAATATTACCCGAAACGAACAGGATGATTATGGTAAAGCTAATCAATCAGTTCGTTAGTGCCTGTAATGCTTATTAATTGTAATGTAAAGTCGAATCCAGAATGAAGTTGTTCTACATTAAACCAATTTTTTGGTATCCTCCTCAGCCCTCTTAAGTTATAAGCGATCGGCGGACGCGTGGAAGAATGGCATTCTCAAACATGAGGTCATCGAAGTGCGGATACCGGGCAAGAGAGGTAAACCCGAGACAGTAGTCGCGGAGGACGAAGAATTTAAGAAAATCAACGCGGAAAAATTCAGGACGCTTGCCACGGTCTTTCAACGCGAGAATGGCACCGTAACTGCTGGAAACTCGTCTACACTGAACGATGGAGCGGCTGCGTGCGTTTTAATGACGGCTGATGCCGCAGAGAGACACGGAGTTAAGCCACTGGCTAGGATTATAGGTTTCTGCGATGCAGCTACGGATCCACTTGACTTCCCGATCGCTCCTGCTCTCGCCACACCCAAGGCAAGTGAAGAAAGAAATTGGGCCCAAAACATAATACACATTTTGTTTGAAAACTGCACTAAGTAATAATAATGTTTCGTGCTATTTAAAAATCCTTCCTAACATTTAAGGTCATATGATGGAGGGGACCTACAGCTTGAAGACCCAGAGCCAACACTAATTCAGTATTTGTTTCAAACAAACAGTGAACTAATTTTGATGTTTCTTTTCAGCTTTTGGAAATGACGGCAGTGAATAAAGACCACATTTCCAGATGGGAGATCAACGAAGCGTTTTCAGTCGTTGTTTTGGCCAACATTAAAACGAGCGAAATTGATGCCAGCAAAGTTAACATAAACGGAGGAGCCGTTTCTTTAGGACATCCCATTGGGTAAGGTTTTCGCGATTTCTTTTAAAATAGCAAAGGCGTCACAGTGTTTTGTCATTTGAAGCAGGAGAAATTATCATACTTTTGTATTGGAAGTCATCGACTATGAACATTCCAAACTTAAGGAGCTTTGAACCTGCTTCGTCAGTGACGTATATTTTCGGAAAAAAAGTTCGCCTAGAAACAATTTCTGAGAAGCAAAAAATGAAGTATGTCAGAACGATATAGTGTCCCCTCTATTTGTGACTCTGACATTTGGTGCAAGAAGAACCTAGTCTTGCTCGTGACACATCGTCTCGTGATGATCTATATTTGTTTGAAGTTTCATCATACTATGTTTAGTGGTTCAAAAGTTATGGTGCGCGTAGAAAATTTTCTAGAATTTCTGCAAGTTCCTATAAACAAACATAACATTAATATTATACAAATATAAGATATTAAATTAGATGATTTATAAAATTAATGTATAGAAAATTATTTATAAAATTTATTTTTTCGATTCATGAAACGAATGTAGTCAATCGACACATTTGTGAGTAATCAGATGCACGACAGTACAGAGGCAAACTGCAGTCAAATATGAGGTCCGCCTAGAAAGAAGTAGCTAAACGACAAAAGTAAAAATTGCCAGAAAACGCAAGAAAATTTGGTACAACTTTAACTGCGTTTTCCGGCGAATTTTACTTTTGTCGCTTAGCCACTTCTTCCTAGGAGGGCCTCGTATAGGTTGGAACTTCCATTTTACGTAGCCGGCAATAAAAAGTTGTATAACTTAATTTGTTAATTGTAGTGAAGTTAAATTTATAATACCTGTCGTTTATTTCGTGTTCAGGTTCTCTCTTTCACTTCTTTTTTCATTGGCACATTTTGCTAGGCTGTTTCGGTCAGGATTTAGTGAATATTTGCTTGCTTTGAGGTTTTGAACGACGGTTCAGGATCGACCTACGGTCGACCCCTCTGCATCATCCCGCCTCATTTGTGGGATTTGGTGAAGGAGGTAATTGCTTTCCCATCTCTTTCTGCCCTTGTAGGGCTTGGCTGGTTATGGACTTTGCACAGGAATCTGTCTAGCTAGTTCTTAAAATTATTCAGGTCGGTGTGCTGGAGGTTCATCACTTTTGGCAGGCATTGAAAAGCTTTAGGCCTCGTGTTCTGAGGGTATTTTCTATCCTCGCTTGCAGGAACAGTACAAAATCTTCCTCTTCTCTCATTCCATTTTGTTTCTGTTTCATTTCTAAGGTTAGGGTATTGTGTACTATAATTCCATGGTCACATTTAATTGAATATACAGTATGTAGGCCTGTATACTGTATAGTATACAGTATATATTCCTTTCTTACTTGGCCTCTTAAGTTATTAACTTCAAGGTATAGGTCAAGAGTTTTTCGACGTATATAATTTAGAAAATATGCATAGTCCACTAATTATATATGCTATAATAATTATAGATTACGTATAATTTACATAATCTCTCCTCTGTATAGAGCAGTGGTTCTTAACCTGGGGGGCGCGCCCCCCTAGAAACAGGAATTTCTCTAATTGTATTTGTTATTCTCTTAACGAGAGCATGGGCTAATATTGAGAAGTTATTGAGAATGTTATTTTGATTGAAGGTGGGCGTGGAGGGAAGGACCAATTCCTAGAGGGGGCATGGTAGTAAAAAGGTTAAGAACCACTGGTATAGAGTATTGGTGTATGATACTTTAGTGTAATTTAAATAAGCTATAATTCTCATTTTATGAGCGCTGTACCTTGTTTACGACGCGATATGAACCCGGCAGTGGAAGCGCCGGTGAAACACTTGCTTTCATTCATTCATTCATTCCTTGTTCTTAATTGCATGGTATCCATTTGTAAGTTTGTGGTAACACTTCATATAATTGTTAACAAGGAATTAATTTATGTAAGATTGATTAAACTACTTGTTAACTATAGTATAAAATAGCGTTTACCTTCATTTGACATTTGAGGCCAATAGAATAGCACAGGCGTATCCCCTGGTTTCCCGATATCTCGTTTTGCGCAGTAACCAATCAGCACGCTGTATTCCGTGGGTGTGACGCGCTCCCACACTGGATTGAGACCAAAACCATTAAACTCGGTTCAGTCGTTAACTAGTAGTAACGCATTAATAACGTTAACGAGTAATAACTTCATTTTCGGGCGTACGCCCTTTCTATTCTATACGCCTCATTTCACCTCTCTTTGTGATCTTGATTTTAGATGCAGGGACCCCAGTCTCGCTCAAAACACACCGTAGTTTCATTAGTTTATATTAAGTGATTCAAAAGGTACCCATTTGACCTTCGACTTTTATTCGTGACTGACTTTCGATGCAACGACCTAATTCTTGCTCATGACACGTCATCTTGCGATGATCCGTATTCCGTATGTGTGCGACTTCGTTCATTTATGTTGAGAGGTTCAAAAGTTATAGACCGGACACGAAAATATGACGTACAATGCATTATGGCCCCTGAAAATTTATTTGGTCGGGGACATAATTACTAATTGGCAATATTCTTTTTGGTGTCAGTAATAACATTTCGGAAACAAAAGTGAGTGACTAATAATTAATTAGTTATCTTCATACTCTTTGGAAATTGTTTCTAAGCAAACCTTTTTCCGAAACTCTAAATATTATTATTTAAAGTTTTTCTTCATTATCGCCAAAAATAGTTAGTGGTAGAGCGCCTGGCTGTTAATTTGAAGGTTCTGGGTTCGAGTCTCGGCTAGGACTTCGTATTTCAACGATTAAGTTGTTTCTATGGATCTTTCTTGATGGGTTTCAAGTTCCACGTAAAGTTGTAGGTCCCCTGCCTCATATGACGTTAGATGTTGCGAAGGAATTATTATTATTATTATTATTATTATTATTATTCTTTCCCTCAGGATGTCTGGTGCTCGTATCGTCAACCATCTCGCGCATACTCTTCAACCCGGTGAAAAGGGGGTGGCCTCCATTTGCAACGGAGGAGGAGGGGCCTCTGCAATTATGATCGAAAGGCTGTGAGTGAATCGACATTTGGAAATGAATCTGAAAGTAAACTAAATCAGAAATAGGCATTGAATTTTTTAGTTAAATTTATATTAGAGCTTCTGTCTATAGTCAGGAAGGAAGGCGGTGAAAATTAACATAAAAATGTAGCTATTTAAAAAGTCGGGACTTTTTATTTATGGGAGGTGTGGTCTAGTCATAATAGTAAATTATGATATTCCATACCATAATTTACGATTATGTAGTAATAGGTTTTCGAAAGCGTGATCAAGATTTATAATAGAAAAAATGAAAATTTATTTTAATAAAAGATAATTTTTTATTTAGTTTTCTTATCCCTGTCAATGCTAAAATGAATCAAAATTCCTATTTAACTGGCATTAATTTTAACATATTTCAATTTTCAAGTATTCAAATGTCGGAAATCAGCAGAAATTTAATCCATTATGTTAAGAAATTACAATGTATTTTTTAGAAAGCTAGTCGACACTTCTTAATAGTTTCCAAATCAAAATACCTTGCAAATACGAGTGATGGTCAGAAAATAAGTTTACACGACGTACAATTTCGTAACTAAAAGACCTACATCGATTATGTTTGTATCAGGTGAATTCGTTAATCATTGTTGACAACACTGCACGTCGATTCGTCTGCCATCTACCGTACATTGGTTAATGGTTATATGAGTCAGTTGAACATAGCGGCTCGACTGGAACAGTGCCCTGCCCTACGGAGCAGTCCAGGACGTTTACATTTAATGGCCGCTCGTAAACGTTCCAGTGTTGAACAATATGCAGCTGCATTGATTGTTGCGCCTTTTTGCATGAAGTCTGCAAAACACGGTAACCATCGCTTTGCTAGTGGACCTCAATCTTGAACTACTTTGGTCGCAGGGACCCAGGGTGTTTCCATTCCATGCTGGCACGTTTTGTTTCCCGAGTACGTGATGGACCCATGTCTCGTCTCCTGACAATGCGACAAATGTGACAAATTTTTTACCACTGACAGACTCTGAATATCGTTGCAGAAATGACAGGGGCACTTTTCCAGTCGAGCCGCCATGTTCAACTGACTCGTATAACCAATGTACGGTAGATGGCAGCCGAATCGACGTGCAGTGTTGCCAACAATGATTAACGAACAAATTCACCTGTTACAAACATAATTAATGTAGGTCCTTTAGTTACGAAATTATACACCGTATAAACTTATTTTCTGACCGCCCCTCGTATTACGCAAAATCATTCTTCTTCTTAATGTATATTTTGTAAATTTAACTAGTAAATAACTACATAGTCGCCAAATATGGACATTCTTTACTTTTGTCTGTACTGTACTAAAATGTATTAATATTATACCTTAAACATCAATGAAATTGATCTTTCAAATACACTTTTAAGTAAATTTTACCAACTAGTGATCCGGTTTATTTTATTGGAATTAAGGAAATAAAGGGAGAAACCTAACATCCTAATTTCCCTTACGGAGTGGGTTGACCTGAACTCTGACAATAATCACCCTGAGTCCAAATGCGCAAGTATTAACTAGTAAGTGACCGGCCCATCAACCCGAGGTAGCGACGAAGGAAGTCGAACCCGTACTCTGTAGAATCAGTGTCTAATCTTTAACCAATCGCGCCACAGATAAACGTTTAAAACATTTCTGAATATCTAGACATTGATTGGGGCTTAGTTAAGCAAATTCTACCGTACTTTTCAGCCTCTATAAAAGTAAAAGATGGAAGCCTATTCTCTCCCTGTTCACCAAAGATCCTTGTCCACTTTGTGATGTTGCTTTAGAGGTAAGCATATTTTTAAGTCATTCCCTTACCATTAAGGATGCCTCATTTAATTGATTGGTACAGTGCCGATTTTTAGGCTAATTCCACCGCCTATAACTAGTGGTAATTTTCAAATGTTTACTTAACAATTTGGTTTGATAGTGATATACAGGGTGTTTATAAAGTCCCTATCTATTTCGGTGAAAACGTAGCAAAAAGGGTAAAATTCAATAATATAATAGAAGGCATACATTTAGTGAATACTTAAGCATATGATTCTATATGAGCACCATCAGTATCTCGACAGAGTTCGAGTCTGTCAGCAGCATTCCGGAACACATTTTGGAGCATGACAGGGGTTATTTTTGTAACTGCTGTTACGATACGACCACGTAAATCTTGCAGATCTGTAACCCTCGTTTGATAGACGTTTGAATTGATAAAGCCCCATGCAAAGAAATCCAAGGGCGTTAGGTCAGGAGATCGAGCCGCCCAGGGCCTGTTGCCTCCACGTCCGATCCACCGATTTGGAAATCGTTCATTTCGGCACTCCCGAACAATGTTTGCGTAATGACAAGGTGCCCCATCTTGTTGAAAGACAACAGTGTTTAAAATGTCATCCGAGTGAAGCTGGGACATTTACGTGCTCGTATCGTAACAGCAGTTACAAAAATAACCCCCGTCGTGCTCCAAAATGTGTTCCGCAATACTGCTGACAGATTCGAACTCTGTAGAGATACTGATGGTGCTCATATAGAATCATATGTTTAAGTATTCATTAAATGTATTCCTTCTATTATATTATTATTGAATTTTACCCCTTTTGCTACGTTTTCACCGAAATAGATAAGGACTTTATAAACATCCTGTATATTTGTGTATGTTTAAACAGATTATCTTCATATTTACTAAGTTATTGTTATAAGTTCTTCGGCTTCTTTTTGTTTACTGACGGAAGGTCGAAGTAAACTGTCGTATACATTCATAAAAAATACCTTAAAACTAGGAAGGTAAATGGTAACAGCCAGGAAGTTTATTTTCCCACGATGTTGGGGCGAGTGTGCCCCGAGGTTTAGCGATGACGGGGCAAGCGGCCAACTCAACCTAACGCAGAGCCTCACCTCAGAGTCCACCACCGAAACCACTGAATTGCCGGGTGTTGCTAAAACGAAGGGTACCATTCTAATTGTTGCTGATTTGGAAAGGCTCTGTAATTTTTCAATGCGCATTTTTTCTTTTTAACTGAAGATGCCCATTTTTGCAATTTAACTAATTTTTTGTAAATAATAGGAATATTTTCATAAGTTCACGGTTAGGGATCAGACTACGCATTGTGTATTCTGAGAACTGTATTACAAACTTTTAAATGTAACGTGTGTTTGGCTGGTGAACCCGTCGTGATGGTCTAATTATTTCTAGTTTTGTTTCACTCTTTTCTATCCAACCTTTCCTCTTCGATTTAAAATCAATCAATTATGAATGTAGTTAATAATAGTTTAGTTGGTAGTGATGAAGATAAGCATTTCTTCGCAAATAATTCAACGATAACTAGCTTCCAAAGCAATATGAAGTAGAAAGTTGTATTGATTATTTTTTTTTCAGAAAGCGTTGATACAAAAAATGTTTGCCCTTTCATTGTAATTATGTAATTCATAAAATTTGTTAACGTTTCGTGGCTTGACTGGTTAGGGCGCTGCCCGGCAGTGCTGAGACTCAGCTGGGTCCTAAGTTCGAAGCCCGGTGCTCCCTAGAGTTGGGCGGTTGTCTTTTCTCTATCTTCCGTCACGACGAAGCGGCGGGCCGGCCACCCCCATTTAAGTGACTGGTTAAGGTAGTCCAGACTTGGTCCTCTACCCCTCGCTTCCTTTTGGGGGTTACCTTTTTATAAAATTTGTTGATCGCAACTTACAGTAGTTAACAAGGATCGTCGGGCCGACGTTGGTATTTGGGATATACGAACGTTGGCCCAATGGATCCTTACTATCTGGGAAACTTTTAAAGGTTTTATTTTTATTGCAAATACTGGGTCACATTCAGTGGCGTATTAAGGATTTTTGGGCCCTGGGGCCAAAATATTCTTGGGGTCCTTCAACAAGACAAATCTTCGAGTCATGTAAATTAATAAAACCATTTATTTCTAAATCCAAATAATGCAAGTTTTACACAAATACCTAAGCTGCTACAATTACACCAAACCAATTATACAACTACAAGTCTACTGCTAATCTACAAAAGTTAGTCACAAAATCATCCACCACCAGTATACAAAAGTTTTTTGAGCTGCTTCATGTCACTAAATATTCCAATCACAAGCTTAGTATTTCAATTCTGCAAAATATTCTTTTCCATGCATAACAATGAGTCTCTGCAATTTCTTTTAGGTTACCATTTGACGTTTAACATTTTTAATCATGCTCAAATGAGAAAATGAACGCTTCCCAATTGCATTTGACACCATCAAACACAAATAAATGCGATAAGTAATGAAAGTGTTTGGGAAAACAGACCTCATTTTGTGAAATTCCTGTAGTAGTACTACTAATGAGCGAGTGTCGGATAAAGCATTTTGTTTGACAAATAATATAAAATGCTGAAACTCAAATGGGAAGCTGTCTTCAAAATCATTTGGGGAATGACTAGCCAGATTTTTTAATGCTTTTGATACTTCCTCTGAAATTAGTTGAGAGATATTGTTGAGCATTCCAAAGTCATCATTGACTAAAACAGCTAGGGCCTGGCCCCCCACCTTTAATACGCCACTGGTCACATTTTAAAATGTCTTTTCCTCGTGATTTCGGATGCCATTATTAATTTTTTTACAGAGTATGTTGCAAAAGTCTTGTTTGTTTTTGTTTTCCAGAATTTTTATCACGTTTTTAAACCGCTATATTTTCCTAAAGAACGTACATTTAGCATGGTTTGTCCCAAAAGAGAACCGGAACATCCTGTCTGTTTGTTGCAACGTCGTATTCATATTTTTATTACTACATCATATCATCGTTGCCTCAAAAGTTTTCAGTGTCCGAAGAAGTCTAATCTCGTATCGCAAGCGCAGTATTCGGTCTGGTGTCGCCTTTGTTTGCTGACGCCGATGACAAAATTAAACGTCAGCTCAATAATTCTGAAATGGATGTCAATGGTCTGTACAATCCCATTAACGTGAAGTGGATAAGCGAAACACTTTGCAAGTATCTGTGAGCACTGCTTAGAGGTGGTCTGCCAGAACTTAGAAAAAAAAACCATGACTTTTGCAACATCCCTTGAGTAATAGTTTTGAGACGTGGGGGGAAAAAAGTAAATAGGTGAAATACTGTTACTGTTTCGGAGGTTGCAACAGCAGTAAATTACTCTCGTCATCCCATTTACTTGAAATCTGAATTGCTAGAACAATTGCTGTATAGAAATCAATCACTATTGTTCAATAACATGGACCCAGAAAACTTTGTAGTAGTCACATGTACATTGTACAGTATTAACAAAAATGTACCATTTAGCAATACTGTCACTATCATTGCTATGTACAGTTCGAATGAAGATATCGAACTTTATGGATAGTAAATGAATTTGATGTATATTTAAGGGTGAACTCTAGTAAATGCTGTTCCTCCAGTTATTTTTTAACGTGAAAATAAAGCATTCTGTAGAAATTCGTGTTTAGAAAATTTTCTTATTGCTTTCAATAATGTAGCTTGTAATAGCACAGCACAAATACTAATTTATTACTATCAATTCACTTTAGTGAAACACTAGCGGGGGTTGAATCTTTTAAGTATTTGGGATGTGTATTGAACAAAAAAGGTACGAGTGTGGAAGTTAATGATAGAGTGAATCAAGGAAAAAAGGTGGTGGACACACTGAAAACGGTTGAAAAAGTGAGGACTGGATAAAGATGATGCGAGATTTTTACACGAGGGTGTGTTGGTACCGACACTTCTGTATGGGTGTGAAATATTGGCATGGCATAAAAGAGAGAAATCAAGAGTAAGAGCGGTTGAGATGTGTGGCATGCGTCGGATTGATGGAGTAAGAAATCGTGCATTCTGGAAAGAAGAAATGTTCAAAAGTCAGTGGAAATCGAGGAAAAGTGGTTTGGACATGCTGAAAGAATGAAAAATGAGAGAGTTGTGAAAAAAGTGTATAAGAGTGCTGGCTAAGGTATAATATTGATTTCTTTGTATGGTATTGGTATAATACCTTCAATGATGACCTTGCATTTGTCATCGATAATGATAATTTAAGAGTAATACATACCTTAACTATTAATAATACTTATTCATGATATTTATTTATTAATAACTACTATTATTTTTAATAAGAGCCCAGTAGAGCCTAAAGCTTAAGGATCAAATTAAATTAAATAAATAGTCCAGCTTCACAATTATTTATGTCATTGTAAAACCAATGTATTTATTTTATTAATAAAGGTTATTTAAAAAAAAAAGAGGGGGAGGCCGAGAAGATGAATGGACATGGTGTGTGAATGTGATTGCGTGGACTTTATTCGGGTGATGGGGTGATGCACGAGAAGTGGCTGCAAGTCGGTTGGAATGGAGGTTTGTTAGAAGTATGTAGGTGTTGAAAATTTTTACATCAAAACTTTTATACCATTCACATTGTTAAAGTATTTTACTTTTTACAGGTAATTGATCCTTTGGCGGAGGAATTTCATCTAGAAAAAATTGACATAACGAAACCAGGCAACGAAAAATGGAAAAATCTCTATGAATTTGAAATTCCAGTTTTTCATTTTGAAAACCAGTTTTTAATGAAACACAGAGCAGATCTTTCTATGCTGAGACAAAAGATTCAAGAATTTAAAGAATATAACAAGTGTGATGTAAACTATTAAAGTTGTTTTTCAATGGAATATAGTCAGACATATGGTGTTTGCGACAGAGATGAACTTTATTCCCTTGGCACTATGTTGAAAGCCAAATTTGGAGAAATTTTGTTCAACCTTGTCTGTGGTACAGTGTAATAAATTATCCAGTCCTTTCGCTAAACATGAAGCAGCCGGAATTACGATATCTGATAGACTTGAGATTCTATTGGCAAGTATATTGTGGGTTAAAGTTCGGTTACATTTTTTTTTTCTTGTCGATCCGATGGGTATAGGTCTGAAACAAATACTATAAAGATTAAGGGAATTACAAGTCTCTAATTCACAAACTATCCACTTACAGTGCTGGTCTGCCTGCATTTGATATTCTGTGGTGAACAGGCATAACGATTCATATTTCGTAGTTTATTTACTCCTATCACCTATAACAATACAAACCTACGCGTTATGTCTATCTTGATTTTTATAAATTTTGTACAGATTTCATTAAAACGGTTATTGAAAGATGAGTGGTGAAACCTTTCACAATAAAGGGACTAAAGTTGTTCATAAAGTGTATATTTCCCATTTCACATGTGGTAGGTACGATGTTTGAACTTGAATCACCGGTGGAAGTAGTAGGATTACCCACTAACATCATGGATTAATTATTACCTCATGTAATGAGTCTTTACTAATTATTGTTTTCTGTGTAACAAGTCTTTACTAATTATTGTTTTCTGTGTTTCAGATCTATACTATGTTTATGTTGAATAAAGCCTCAAATTGGCCTTTACTTTATCTCTAGCCCGCTAACAAACGCGGCACTACAATTTATTCAACATTTCAATCAGCCAATTAGTCGGCCTTTCAGATACAGCAAGCAAATATTCATCCAGTAATCTTACTATATCATGGAGAAGGTGATTCGCCCGGATAAATTTATTACTTCTCCGAATTCTCCCCAAGCTGGGAAACTATGGAAATTATGGTCGCGCGGATTCAAATATTTCTTGAGTACTATCGCCGAACACAACCCCAATAAATTGGAGGTTCTATTCATACATATCGGCCCCGATGTCGCTGATATCATTCAAGACTGCTCTACTTATGAGGATGCCATGGCAGCCTTAGAGGCCACCTACGTCAAGAAGCCAAACGAGGTATGCGCTCGCCACCTGTTGTCCACCCGTCACCAAAAGCCCGAGGAAACCCTCGATGAGTACTTGCAAATTCTTCAACAACTAGCCAATGACTGCAACTTCAAATCGGTTTCCGCCGACGAAAACAGGAGTTCATCTGTGAGAGACGCTTTCATCCGAGGAATTAGAGATAGCGCCATCCGTACCCGCTTACTCGAAAATGACACACTCTCACTGGAAAAGGCTATCGTCCAGGCTCGAACATTAGATCAGGCCCAGAAAAACTCAGAATCGTACCTCACTCATTACGGTGCTGTTGCAGCCACTGGCTCTCGCCACGAACCGTCGCCGACTACTGACTCTGCCCGGCCTGCCTGCGTCCAAGAAGACGATCTCCCAAACTCTTCAGCCGCTACGAATTTCGACAACAAAGCCGCTCTGTGCTTCTTCTGCGGGTCTCGACGCCACCCACGAAGCAGGTGTCCAGCAAAGGATTCTATCTGTGCGAAATGTGAAAAGACCGGCCACTGGGCCAAAGTCTGCCGCTCAAGTACTTCCTCGGCACGTCAAAAACAGGATAAAACCACAGCGTCTCATTCAGCCGCAGCATTAGCGACCATTAGTACCACTCTATCGTGTAGCTCCTCCATGCCTACCAACTCAACAGTCGATATCCTCGTCAACGGCCGTTCGTGTCTCGCCTTGTTGGATACTGGCAGCTCGGACAACTTCATTCGTGAGGATCTAGCCAAACACTTAGAGCTGCCCATTCTTCCGCACTCGGGCGTCGTATCAATGGCTTCGCCTAATCTATCCGCAGCCATCTCAGGTCGATGTACAGTGAAGGTTACGATGGGAGACCGCGACTACGAAAAGCTCGAACTATCCGTCTTGTCGGATCTGTGCGCTGACATAATACTCGGTACCCCATTCTTAATCAGACACAAGGAATTGAACGTCAATTTCGGAGGTCCGGAGCCAGCACTCCATATATGCGGCCTTACTCGATCAAGAATTTCAGCCCCACCACTATTCGGCAACTTAACTGCCGATTGTCGTCCCATCACCACGAAGTCCAGACGATTTTGCTCTGAGGACAAAATTTTCATTGGGAAAGAAATTGAAAAGCTACTCAGGGATGAGATAATCGAACCCAGTAACTCACCCTGGCGTGCTCAAGTAGTCATCACATCTACTGAAACAAAAAAAAACGCATGGTAATCGATTTCTCTCAAACCGTCAACCGATTTACCATGCTAGATGCATATCCTCTTCCGCGAATCGATGATATAGCCAACAAAGTCTCACAACACAAATACTACAGCGTAATTGATCTGTCAAGCGCATACTACCAGGTAGAAATCGATCCGTCTGAACGACCTTTCACAGCATTCGAGGCTGACGGAAATCTATACCAATTCAGAAGGATCCCTATGGGAGTAACTAACGGAGCCGCGGCCTTCCAGCGCGTCATGAACGAATTCATATCCTCGAACAACTTATCATCAACATACGCCTACCTCGACGATCTCACCATCTGCGGAACCACTTGGGAAGAGCACGATGAGAACCTTCGACATTTCTGGGAAGCCGCTAAACGAGTAAATCTGAGTCTAAACAAGGAAAAATGCAAGCTTTCGATGACATCAGTGCACCTGCTCGGATATTCTATCTCTCATGGCGTATTGCGGCCCGATCCCGAACGCCTCCGGCCACTGCAAGCAGTGGTGGGCGCGGTACCAAAATTTGGGGGTGCGTTACGCGGTACTGCGGTACCTCAGCATGCCCAGTGCGTTACGCGGTACTGCGGTACTTTTTCAGGTCCCCCTGGTGCGTTCCGCGGTACTGCGGTACTGCACACAAGACAACAAATAATAGCACATATGCACATATTCAGAAATTGCATATCGGCGATTTCGCACCTGAACTTTCTGCCATAATGGCTAAAAATCGATCTTTGTCACAGAAATGTAACACACGTGCAACCGGCTCAAAAGCAAGCACTGCACTGAGGCGTTGTGATAAGATGGCAACGTAACATGTTCTGAACGAAAACTTAACGTGTCTAGAGTTAGGCTGATGCAACACACGCAGCATTCGTCTTACTGTACTCCTGTAATAAGGTTTACTTCAAAAAAAGTGTTAATTTTTTGAAAAGTCGTGTTTGTCGGTACCGCGGAAAGTACCGCGGGAAATTTGAATGCGGTAGCGGTACTGCTGTACTTTCAGCGATCCTTTGCGTTATGCGGTACCGGTTTGGTAGTGCGGTAGTACCGCAGTACCGCAAAAAATACCGCAAGTGCCCAGCTTTGACTGCAAGAACTTCAAACTCCTCGCAACAAGTCGTCTCTACAACGCGTAATCGGACTATTCGCATACTATGCTAAATGGATTCAGAACTATTCCCTCAAGATCAAACCTCTGCTCAACGTTTCATCATTCCCATTAACTCGCGAGGAAGTATCAACGATCCAAACACTCAAAGATGATATCTCGAAAGCTGTCGTCGGTTCAATCGATGAAGAACTGCCGTTCACCGTGGAGACGGATGCTTCCTCTTCAGCAATCGGAGCCACCCTCACCCAGAACGGCCGCCCGGTGGCGTTCTTTTCTCGCGCTCTGAATAACACAGAACGTCGCCATCACATCGTTGAAAAGGAGGCATACGCTGTAATCGAATCCATTCGCAAGTGGAAGCACTTCTTAGCTTATCGACACTTTACTGTCGTCACCGACCAGCGGAGCGTATCTTTCATGTTCGATGGAAAAGCTACTGGTCGTATTAAGAACGATAAGATTCTCCGTTGGCGTGTAGAACTAGCCGGCTACTCATTCACAATAAAATACAGACCGGGCCCCGAGAACCGAGCCGCAGACGCATTGTCGCGATCCTTTTGCGCTGCTACTCCAAGATATCCCTCGCCCAGCTGCATGTTAATCTGATACACCCAGGAGTCCGCCGAATGACTCATTTTGTGAGAGCTAGGAACCTACCATTCTCAGTGGATGACATCAAACGAGTTACGTCGGAATGCCAAACATGCGCTAAATGTAAGCCACAGTACTATAAACCAGAAGTTAGTCACTTAATACGGGCCATGTCCCCGTTTGACCGACTTAACATCGACTTTAAAGGCCCGCTTCCGAGCGCAACTTCGCGACCTTACATCCTAACAGTAATCGACGAGTATTCACGCTTTCCTTTTGCCTTCCCGTGCCGTGATACGAACACGTCAACCGTTATCGCCCGTCTCACCGAGTTATTTTCTACCTTCGGAACTCCCTCTTACATCCACACAGATCGAGGGACATCGTTTATGTCTTCGAAACTAAAACTGTTCCTAACTAAACATGGTATCGCGACTAGTCGCACAACGCCGTATCACCCCAAGGAAACGGGCAATGCGAACGTTACAATGGAATCATCATGAACACCATCAAACTAGCCATAGAAGATCGCGGGTTGCCGATGTCGCAATGGGAGTCCGTCCTACCAGACGCGCTGCACTCGATTAGATCGCTGCTGTGTACGGCCACGAACGAAACTCCTCACGAGCGTCTATTCACGCACCCGCGGCGTACTTCTACCGGTTCTGCACTACCGACGTGGCTGTCTTCTCCGGGAACCGTACTCCTTCGCCAATTCATTCGCCGATCCAAGAACGACCCCCTCGTCGAGGAAGTTGAGTTAATTGAGGCAAACCCCAACTACGCGTTTATACGGCATCCGAATGGGAGAGAAGATACCGTATCCATCAGGGACCTGGCACCGGCGGGACGTAGCAATACGGATGACACGAATCACTATGAACCCCCCGTACCCAGTCCGCCAATCAATTCCACCCCGCTAACGAACGACTCAGAACCCGCTGAGATCCGCCGACACACGGTCCCAACAGCTCCCGTCGAAGCGACTCCAGTCGAAGTCGAGAGAGGCCCACCTGTGTCAGTAACCTCCGAGACGAATCCCGCTCTGAGAAGAAGCACTCGAATCAGATACCCAGCTCAACGCCTAAACTTGTAGACTCTTCTTTCTTCCAAAATATCTTGAACTTGTCGTTTTGTTTCTTACCATGCAATGTATCACGTATTATAAAAGAAGAGAGGAATGTAATGAGTCTTTACTAATTATTGTTTTCTGTGTAACAAGTCTTTACTAATTATTGTTTTCTGTGTTTCAGAGCTATACTATGTTTATGTTGAATAAAGCCTCAAATTGGCCTTTACTTTATCTCTAGCCCGCTAACAAACGCGGCACAAACGGTGTCACGTCTATGATTGTACGTAGGTGTACACAGTTCGCAAATCTTTTTCAACCTTCTGCTTGTTAACATTTATTCCACTTTTATAGCAACTTCACCATGACAAAGGGACTTACTAAAAAAATGTAAGACACGTTTGCGTGATTAGTGGAAAGGAGACCAGCTGGAACTAAAAAATGCAGATTCATTGGAAGGCTCTGACCAAGTATAGTTAAAGCTGGTGGGACTTTTTTAGAGGGGAAAATCTTGCGCATTTTTTATCGTCGCACTTTCTCTTGTGTGTCATCGAAGGCTATTGTACAGACACACGTGTGTAGTTGTGTTGGAGATTGGGCTGGGGATTCAATCTCGACGTCTCCCACGTACAGGGTGTCCGAAAAGTCCCGTCACCCCCTACAAAATGTACATATTGTAATACCAATTTTATTTTTGTGATTAATTGAATTTGTGTGTGATTCATTGACATTTTTTTTTCTTTTCCAGGCATTAGAGTTGTTGAATAATGGCAGACCAGTCCACTTACGCTCTGGAGAAAAGGATAGTGACGAGCACATGGGCTCATAAAACGTCACATATTGGCAAAACGATGCATGATATCCAGAATGATTTCAACACAAGATTCAATAAAGCTGCCGCCACCAAACAAGACGGTATTACGCTGGAAATTTGCTCCATCAAGGGCAGACCAACAACGCAAGCAGAACGTGAAAGTGTGAGTGCATCGGTGGCTCGTTCACCGAAAACCATCAGAACAACTTGGTCCCCATGTCCACAATGAGAGATCACATGACAAAAGATCTCGGCATGAAACCATACTGCCGGTCATTTGTTAATGAATTAAGCGATACAGACATGCAGAAATGATATGAAGCCTGTGAACGGGTTTTGACGTTTTTCCAACAATTCCTGCACGTGGAACAGTGATTTTTTTTCTGACGAGTGTGCAATTTACCGTAGCGCCAAAATGATAAATGTTTACTTCTGGAGCAAGGAAAATCCACACTTCTTTCAGGAACTGGAACACCATCCACCGCACGTGATGATATGGGTTGCAGTCTGCAAGGAACTTGTTCGGTCCATATTTTTTTGAGGGTCCTGTCAACCAAACTGCCTACCTTAACATGTTACGGGACTGGTTTCTGCCTGAGTTCGACTGTTTACGGCTGCTTGGTCGGGTGTGATTTCAACAAGATGGGGTTCCGGCTCATTTTGCCATTAATGCGAGGGAATTCTTCAACGAAGTGTTCAGAGACAAATGGATCGGCCGTGGCTCGCAACATTTACCTGCCCATCTTCAGTGGACGCCCCAAAGTCCAGATCTGTCTTAACGTGACAATGCGTAATGGGATTTCGTCAAGCAGAACGTATCTCGGGTGCATTACCGCACAACAAAGGAAATGAAACACACTGAGATGCAATTAGTGCAATCATTCCAGCAATGCTGCGTCGGTTCTCACACCACACATGGAGGCGCATAATCCTTTGTTACGAAAATGGTGCACGCGCACACACATATTCTTGATTAATAACTGTATTTACTGTAATTAAAGTAATTGTTGTTAGTGACCTACCACATAATTACAGTTAATCACACAAAAATAAAATTGGTATTACATTTTGTAGGGGGTGACGGGACTTTTCGAACACCTTGCCTCAGACTTTGACAGTAGGCCTACATTTACAAATGGTACCATAAGGAGTGTTTTCGGAAATGTGAAAGCGGGGTGTTGCTTTACTAATTAAAGAATGGTGTCAAAAAATATAAGTACGACTGTATTAGAGATATATGTATGCCAAGTGTAATAATAGATGTACAGGCAGACGAGAAGCATGATTTCTGCAATCTGCAGGTTAAGACGCTGGTCTGATGATCGGTTGGTTGTGGGTTCAGTCCAAGCGAGGACTTTGTAATTTCAGACTTCCTTGGAGAGTCGTGGTTCGCATTGTCCGTTAAGCTGGGGTGAAAAGCTTCATCTTCGTCAGCATGAACAATTCCGGCGGAAGAAAACTAAGGCTAAAATTTTTAAGGTGATGTCATTGGAAAAGTGGGGTTTGCCTTCAGCTTGGAGTGACGGAAAACCGGTACATATTACCAACATTGAAGAGGTGACCTTTTGTTTTATTTCTATTCAACAGTAGGACTTCTATTTCACACATTAATTTCTCTTATTTTTGTGGAATTAATCCAGATTAAGCTAAACTAAAATTGGGAAAACCACCATTCACCTACACATATTATCCTTGCTTGGTGGGTAACCAGCCTTCGAGAAAGAAATCCAATTGTGAAGATATTTATATCATTATCATCCAACATTTCTTACGACCATGCTGAAAATATAATACCTTCTAAATTGTAGATAGGCATTAGGATCATAACCCAAGTACTTAGAGCTCGGACACGTTAACATAACTAGGCCTAATAAGTGACGTCACTGGGCGATCCGGGGTCCTTGACCTTTAAGTAGCTCGACGGGTTGAGTGGCAACAGTCTGGCCGTTTAACCCTTTCGCTGCGTAATTCGGATATATCAGAATTACGCAGCGAAAAGTCTGTCTGTCAAGCCTATCCATTTAATAATTTCGGTCACCCTTACACGAATTTTTTATCGCTTTCAGTCTCTGTAAACTTTTTTTTTTTCCCTTAATGTAAATAAACGGTTTTTTATTTTTCCTTCACCTGTGAGGTCCCTGCTAAATCTGCTTCGGTTTGTTTGCATCTTTTTAAGCAAATCCCTGGAGATTTTCTCCAGTGAATACCAAACCTCCATTTGCAATCCTCGCCATACTGTAGTTACATCTATAAGTATACAATGGTATAGACAGAAGAGTGAATAGATTGTGTATTAGCATGTAAAGGTTTGCCGAAGTGATTTATGTAATCAAGGATAATTGTAGGTTCAATGAAGGTTTGTCTCACACAATTGCATTGTGTGAAGTAAAGTTAGTTGGTGTTTGGTATAAAAAGTAGATAGACAATGAAGACAAACGATGAAAGTGAAATCTAATGAAGTTGCGACACTACAGTATTATGCAAATTAATGTGAACATGGAACAAAAATATGATTTGTCACCATTTTTAATGAAAAAAACAATGAAAGCGTTTTAAATGTAATTTTATCAATAAGTATTTATGATATACACTACATTACTGTATCATCCGAAACATTGTAGCATCTTTTGAAGTCGAGCTTGTCATTGAGTTTCTGCTTAATTTAGTTTATTCTTGCCAGTCAGAGTTAGTACGTATGATTTCTGTGCTGTGTTTTTCAGAGTTGAATTTAGACATTACACCAAGAAAAAGCAGCAAAATCACCTTGCATGAACATTACATCGCTCACACAGAGAAATTGACAACGCAATCAAAGTTAGTGTGGGAGCGGTCAATAAGATTAAGACAAACAAACCACCGGTTCAATATCCTCATCAAATAAAGGCAAATGTGGAAGAAAACGGAAAACACCCAGAGATGATGCAAAGTTAATACGAATGAACAAGCAGAATCCCAGAAAAACTAGTGACATGCTTAACCAGCATCAAATATTCAAGTATCATCATCAAATGTAAGACGTCGATTGCTGGCGGTGGGACGCAAAGCCGAGAAACCCATGGAAATATGGGAAAACAATTGCTAACAACAATAATGAAGACAAAACGCCAAGTAGTCAGGGGGCTTAATCATATAATTGTTCAAATCATTCCAAAAGTGCCATTTTTGGACCACAGGTAGCTATGACCATACTAATTTGAAGGTTTGCGGGAGCCAAGCTGGGCTCCCACTGTGGCGGCCATATTGGCCAAATCAAAATGGCCGCTGTCCAAAATGACATTTGAGTACCAATACTAGTACAGGTTACATAGTTAACTTGATAAAAAATAAGAGTCAGCATCAACATCTTTTGCTATTAAACTTTAGTATATACGCAAGTACAATCTTCTTTATTCCTTTTACTCACAGTACTGCATCTCATGATAATGTCTATCCAATAGATGGCTGTTCACTGATTAATAGTCGTCATTGTTCAGGCAGCCACCCTCACACTTGCAGAGTGTCGTACATCGAATTCCAGCACTACTGCATTTGCAATTCCCTCTGCAGGCTTTAGTGCATCCGCAATGAAGGAGAAGAGCACATGCCTTACTGGCATCAGCGAGAGTTGTCCAGAAAGGGAGCCATTGGTTGCTGCGCTTGTCATATTCCCATCCCCATTTATCAAAAGCAGGGAGTGTCTGATGGCATGTGGTTGACTGCTTCCACACAAAACTTGCCTGCAACAATGACCTCTTGATATGCTGGAAGAGGCAGCTTGGGTAGGTGGTATGTTGTCCAATGATCGACTGCCACTAGAAAACAGATGGTGCCTGGCTACGTTTACAGATGCTTGTCCACATGTTTTATTGTACATGAGCACAACAAACCTCTCAATGTATGTCATTTCAGGAGATACTAGACTGAAGGACTCGGGGTCTTCAGTCAATTTGATCATGGTTTCAGTTAAGTTTGGTGTATTATTCCATGCAATCCATGCTGTCTTCTTCCCACATCCAAGAAACTGAGACGTAGTGTCGCAGCCTGTTAGTGCATGGAACAGAGGTAGAGCCAGCGACTTTGATGGACCAAGCTGTGATTGAATGCTGTGCACTGGGATGTCTCGGTAATATTTGCCACTACCAAAACAAATCCAGAGTTCTGTTAGGTCAAGCTGTTGAAAGAAAGCAATGGCAAGAACGACTATGTCACTGTCAACAGTGCGGATGAATGCTTTCTTGTGACCCTGAGATGATGCGTGAGCAAGATGCAGCTTCATCTTGATTGATTTGTGAGGAATGATAGCTTTGTTCTAGCACAGCACCCACTTTTGCCTTGTGGCTAATGAATACATCTCTCCCCTGTGCATAGGAAGCCCACTCAGGAAGATGCTCAAGCAGATGGTCTTTGAATCTTGTTGCATGAGGTTCTCTACCAGAACAGGGATGTCCTAGATCTGACATCATTATCTTGTACATTTCCCGTAAGTCAGACAACTTGTGGACCTCAGACTGAGTCATCCACAAATGCCACTAACTGTGCTATGACCATGGGATCAAATGGGGGAGGCTTGGGTTCACTTGAAGATCGACGTTCAACTGCACGAGCTCCATCACGAAGCCGCCAATAGCATTGTACATGATAACATGCATCCATTGCATGTGCATCAGAACCTGCAGTCAAGCGCCCATATAAATGCCAGTTGTTAGTTGTTTTTGCCCAATTCTTCAGATTTTGATCAATGTTGTCACTTAAGGCTCTATGAAGATCATGCTGATCCTCACCCAGACATATGATGCAGAATAATGTTTCTGGAGGTGATCCGTAACTTGATCTGAGTTTCTTCGGACTTATCCCAGCTGCACATTCATCTTGCGTGGCCACTTTTCCTCGTGCCCGCTTTACCCTGTAACTGTTGCATGCACTCCTACAACTTTTATGATACACTGCAGCAGCATGTGATTGGAGGGTTGCTGCAATTCCTGAGCCATCATCGAGCTCACTAACCTTGATACCAGATGGAACAGCATTGAGCTGCACAAAATCATTCAGATCTCTTTCAAGAGATGAATATCCCTGTTCTTTTGGCTGTTGTAATGCCTCGTCTTTGCTGGACTGACATAGGCAACACAGTGTCCAATTAATTCCAGTTATGTTAGTAGACATGTTGAGGTATTAATGTTCTACTACACACTACTAACACACTAACGAGATCTTCATATCTGCAGGCCTGAAGAGACTAGAATGTGAAGAAGACCACCACCGCATAGACTTGCTTCAGAGGAATACAGGTATGCCAACACCTGCAAAAATAATAAAAAATAGATTAATAGTGGACAAAATGTCAGTAGAAATCCAATGTAAAAGTTAATATAGCTGTTACAACCACAAATCTAAGTGCAATAATTATGTATCATGATTCAATTGACATAAAATGTACATTTCTTATAAAATAATATCAAATGTGGATATATACGACCTGACGTATATCTTGAATTAAAAAACAAATATCAGAACTGGATTCTCTATACTCAAAAACATACAAAAAGTGTCATTATTTGCTGTTCTACTATGATTGGTTGTTATTTTATCGCCCAATGTCAGACCAGATGGCGGCCATCTTGGATTCGTCCATAATGGCCGCCACAGGGAGAGCCCATGTTGGCTCCCGCAAAAAATGAATGCTTATGGTCATATCTACCCCTAGTAAAAAAATGGTACTTTTGGAACAAAGGGAACAATCGGGGTGATTTTTTGGATTGAGCTCCCTGACTAAAGCGTGAGCCAAGAAATATACATTGATGTTCTACTGTAGAACGCAACGGCAAACCAGAGCTGCAGAAACTATTTCCAACAGGATCTGGCTCCATACTATACATCAAAATGTGTTAAGTTCTTAAAGGTGAACAATATCAGCTGTTTAGACTGGCCGAGAAACTCGCCAGTAACCCAATTGAAAATCTATGGGACATATGCAAGACTACTTCAAAAACTGGACTGTACAACTAAAGTAAAACTGACCGCGTCTGTCATCCAAGTCCGATTTTATGATGAAAAATTAAAAAAAAAAATCTGAAAACTTACATTCGACACCAAAGTATGTTCAAGACCTTACTAAAGCTAAATGCAGCTATATCAAATATTAAGGTTTGTTCCAGTCTTCAAAATATATGCTTCTTGCTGAAAATTCAAAATTTTTTTGTCCTGCTCATTAAATTTGCACAATACTGTATATGAAAAGAGTAAAGCAAGTCCTTGAAGATGAACAGTTACAAAATATGTAGAACGTTTAATGGAGACAGCATCCGATATGTGGATGTATACGAAATGGATTTGGGGGGGGGGGGGGGGGGGGGGGGGGGGGGGGGGGGGGGGGGGGGGGGGGGGGGGGGGGGGGGGGGGGGGGGGGGGGGGGGGGGGGGGGGGGGGGGTGATGAATGAAAATAGTTGTACAATGTACACCCTTCCGTGCGTGTTGGTATTGGTATTAATAGAGAGTTAAAGACTAGGTTCTGCGTCAGGGGTAGATGACTTATCGATGAGCACTTAAAATATGCAAATGACGTAGTATGTCTGCATATATCATTACTCCTATCAGCCATGCTTGCTCATAGTTATATCCCTGCAGAGTTCACGAGGGTATATATCTTGCCCCTTGTCAAAAATAAGTACGGAGACATTCTGTCCAGCAATAATTACAGGCCTATTGCTGTCGCTTCCTGCTTCTCGAAAACTACTAGAAAAAACTCATGTTACGCCGATTAAATGATTCCTATGGCCATCTCCTAATCAGTTTGGCTTACAAGGTCCCACTCAACTGACCTGTGTATCTATGTACAGTGTACTTAAAGAAACAATATCTAAATACATTGACAGTAATTCAACCATTTATAGCGGTTTCCTTGATATAAGTAAGGGATATGATAGAGTGAACCACAATATTTTATTTGCAAAACTAGAAGACAGGAAGGTTCCCATGTACATATTAAATTATTGGAATTTTGGTATTCCCACCAATCTTTCACTGTTAGCTGGGGCAATGTACTATCCGAGTGTTTTGGCTCCTCTTGCGGGGTGAGACAAGGCTCCTTGCTCTCGCCTATGCTGTTTAATGTGTATATTGACGGATTAATTGCTTCACTTAATGAGGCAACAGTAGGATGTTGTATAGATAACACAAGGATAAATAACTTAGCTTATGCCGATGATATGGTGTTAATAAGTCCCTCTGTTAAAGGTCTTGATCGGCTACTAAAAGTCTGCGGTGTACGCAGAAACATTCTTTTTAATGTTATAAAAACTAAGGTTATGCAATTTCATCCTGAAAGCTGTAATCAGCCAGCTGATATAAGGTTTAAAATGAATGGTGAAGTAATTGAGGAAGTACAAGTGTTTAAATATTTGGGTCAAACTATTACCAGCTCCTTGAGTGATGACTCGGATATAAGAAAATCTCGAAGCCTGTGTGCTAAAGCGAATATGACCATAAGGAACTTTCGTTTCTGTACAAGTGGAGCTAAAGACACCCTCTTTCGTACTTTCTGCAGTAATATATACGGTCAGCAACTCTGGGTGAACTATTAAAAAGGTTCTGGCAGAACCCTAAATTTGCTGTACAACAGGTCTTTTAGACTTGCATAAATTACGCCCCCCAAGATGCTTAGCTTCGCAAATGTTTGCTACCCGGAATGTCCCGATCTTCCCGGAGGTAACAAGACGTGCTCAACACAGTCTAATGCTAAGAATTAAAAAAATCAACCAACCCGATCATCCAAGCTATCCATGAGTCCTGCCATTTATCCTCTAAGCTATGGACTTCTTGGTACGAAAACGTCTGTCTGCAGCTCCATTTAACTTCGACAGTGCAGTATTATTTCTAATCAATTGTATATATTTCTATCCTTAGTATATGAACTGTCATTGTATTAATATTATTTGTCATATGGGCTACAGTCTGCCAATAAACCTTTTCATTTTCATATAGTGTGTAGCTTTACCGAACAATTCCTACTAGAATAGGGGGAGAGTAAAGGGATTAGGAAACCCTGTAGAACGGCTATTTGTTGGAATTTTTAGATTTTTTCCTTGAGTTAAGACAAACTTTTTCAGTCTACAGCGAGAGCAATCGAAATGAATTTGAGTATGACCGTTGTAAAACAACGGCCGAATGGAGGCGTTCAGAGGTGTAGGATAAAAAGCAAAGCTGGGCACAAACCGTTAATCCGTTAATTAACGAAGTTAACTTTTTCGTTAACGATTTAACTTTTAAGTTAACTTTGAAAATCATTATCGGACTAATTAACTTCCGTTAACCCAAAAAATTCATAAATAAACGTTTAAAAGTTTCTATTATTTTCAGTGCTGAGCAGGTGCGCAATTAATCCGCCACTGTTAATAGTGATAACGAATTTCCATTTCCGCAGTGAAAAATCAGGCGATATATTTGTTTCCGTCGCCACAATTTGTCTTACCAAATATGGTAGTTATTTATGGCATTGGTTTGAGCAAAACATGGTCGACTGTAAAATCAGGCGGAAAGATTTGCCATTTGAGTTGAATGTTTCAACTTTCAAGAAATATCACGAGCATTTTAAGGCACTTTCAATAATATATATGTAACAATTACAACAAATAACTACATTCGTTTCATTTGCAGTCTGTCTCTTGCGCAACATGTTTGTGCTAGTGAATATTTAAAAATAATCGTTGTCAAGTAAGTCATGTATATTTATAATATGTCTGAGTACCTTATTAGTAGTCTCCTTGATACATTTCAATAATCATAAAACTGATCAGGTAAGATTTCAATTCTCATGTCACTTTGATGACATAAATTAAGTCAATTGATGTCTTACAATGGGAGCGTTTTCACCTTAACCCTTTATGTCCTGGCGGGCAACATGCATCTCATGGACAAAATGGAGAACGAGAAGAAGAGGGAAAATTAAATTATAATATATATATTTGTGTTTCTCATTTTTTTTATAATAAAAGTTAACGTTAACGGTTTATCGGTAACTTCCGTTACATGTTTAACGAATTAACGGATTAACGGTTAACGAAGTTAACTTTTTGGTTAATGGATTAGCGGTTAACGAAGTTAACTTTTTGGTTAACGGTGCTCACCACTGATGAAAAGTCAGTGGAAATGAGAATGGAAGATAAAATGTTATGTTGGGTCGCGCGTCTTAAGGTACCTAAACGCCAAAATTAAAATTCGTCAGAAATCACCTCCAAAGTTCAGCAATGTTCTGGCAATAGTATCCGTTATTGAGCTAAAACGTTCATTTTTGGCTAAAATAGAGTTCTAAATATGTTAATGAAGATGATGTTTTTGGAATAGATTCTCATATTTTATATATATGTTTTTTAATTTTCTTATTATGCCGAACTTTGAGTGAACTTTTGGCTGGCGATAGATGTGAAAAAAGTAGTTCGCTTCATAAGGTTTTCAACCATACTTCTAGTGTCGTAAGGTCATTATAACCCAAACCACGCGAAAAGGGGTGAAAATAGTCATATCCATAAAAACACGTTTTCGCCTGTGGTGGCGCTGAGGTACCTTAAGACGCGCGAACCCTCAATTATGTCATGTGAAGAAAACGACTAATAATTATGGGAAAAGTGTATAGCATTGAAAAGTAGGGAAGACCAATAGATTGATTACTTAGTAAATTGTCAGAGTTGAGAAGGAAATCGAAGCAGTTTACGAGGTATACTTTTTCTCAATTCTATTATTCCACATGATCATACCACAAAAAAAAATAAAACAATAGCAACAGGAGTTCTGGGGGTGATAGTCAAGGTTGAGTCTGTTGACGATTGATGCCAGCATGTGATATGCAAGCGTTAAATTTATATTAAAAAAAAATTAGACTAACACGAACGTAGATGTAGGTCAGCGTAAAACTAACCCACTTTTTGTTATACTACTATTGCTTTTTTTTTTTTCTTTTTCATCCCTTTACTTGCATGTCTGTAGTTTGCGTGGTATGACAGCGTTTGCATGGTTTGTAAGCGTTCTTTTTTTACTTCTTTTCATCTTTTACCCTTTCCTATTCTCTTCGACTATTTTTCCGATTTGTCGGCAGTTGCGGGCGGATGATGATGGTCTCTCTCTCTCTCTCTCTCTCTCTGAATGAATGTTAACCCACGAATGATAGGTTTGCTACTTACTTAACCCTTATTCTCTTCTTTTAACCCCCTACTCTCTCCTTCTCTCGGGCTAACCTTAGAGTGGCTCTTAGGGTCTTTGTTAGCCTTAGCTTCTGTAGATCCTTAAAATTCCAACGCATCAAGTAGTACCACAATTACGAGAAAAAATTATGAACAATTTTCATAACCACAAACCAAGATGAAAGGTCTTGAGGAACTGCCAGCAGTCTCGATAACAATTCTTGATCGAAGGGCGTTAAAGTTTCAACCAACCAACCCAGGCAGTATTAAAAGGGTGGGGGGAATCTTGAAACTACCATGATCACCAGATTGAAGCAAGCACCATGATCCCAAAAACTATTCTATACCCGATTACAACTTAAGATCAAAAGTTTTGGAGAAGGTAAACCAAACTAAATTCCCTAAAAAATTTAATTACGTAGATTCTTCCGTTCTTAGTCTGGCATGACCGTTAGTCAATCGGATCGATAGTTGATTGGCTCTTTCTGCAATCTCTTTCCTCTTCTTCGAGGAAACGCCGTGAGCTATTTCTCCGCAGAAACTTCTGTGGTGCATCATAAGGATTTCCAATTCCTAAGAAATGTTAAAGCTTTGTCAGAAGGAACCTTTAGCTACAAATAAGTTCTTACTTCATCTAATCTTAAACCGTAACCCATTATTCTTTCCCACCATACTCGCCCGAGTACGGCTCTAAAATTAGCACTCCTGCACGCATTGAATGTTTGGCAACACTTAATTGTTTATATCTCTCTACTGCTCATTCCACCCTAATAAATAGTTAATTCTTATCATGTGCTTCACAAAAATTTTGTAATGGAAAAATATGAATGGGTGAAATTGCAATTTTCTCTATAGCCTATTCGGCCTATAATCATCAAAATCTGAAGATATTGAAGTTTGCTCGGTGGATCGTCCATGGAATCTAATTGGTTAAATACGACAAAATTTATCATAAGTTTTAATCATTATTGCCAAACTTCAAAAACGAAAGAATAACCAAAGTATAAAATCAATACATTCAATAACTTACTCTGACATTATGGATGACTACTTTTTTAAAGCCATTTGGAATAAGGTGTTTCGTTCTTGAAGCCGATCCATAACCAATACTTGGCATCAAATATTGGCCCTTAAATCTCCTCCTAACTCTGTTGTCAATACCTTTTGGTTTTCTCCAGTTAGTCTGGAACAAGAAAAAGGAATTAGTTACGTAATTATTACAACATTTAAATAATAAATTATTGCACACGTTTCTTAGCAACCTTAAGAAACTGCGACAACCTTTAGACTACACACCGAGCTTATCAATACAAACGTGTGTTCAGCACATTAGCGTTGTCGCCACAATTTGACTTGAAAATTATCCTAGGTTAGGTCAAACGTCGTCATCAACAACTGAAAATAGCGATTTTATAACCAAACTTTTTTTTTTTTTTTAAGCAAAAAGTTATAACCCTGGGCCTACACTCAATACCTACTTCAGAGAATATAGTTTGAGAAAAGGCAAATATTAAAACAGCTTTCACTTTTAAGCAACTAATGACCACATTTAATTACCAACGAGTATCTAATAACTTAATACTGTAGTAGTCTAACAATACACCCGCAGTAATACACCTCAAAATTTATACCTTAACAGAAATTAGGAAAAAGCCTGAATGTGGCTTCAATTCAGAAGGATTTAAATAGGAAATCCCATTTTCTAACCAATTAATTTTTGAAAAATATTACATCTAAAAGGCATCAAAGTTGGGTTCACCAGTCAAATACGCACATATGACAATAAGCATGAGGTAATAAACAATCTGATTCCTAAACTTGCACACAAAAAGTTCATTATTTTTAACAAATTTACTTAAACTGCAGAAAAGTGCATCCTCATTTCTCAAAAATAAAATTACATCAACTAAAAACGCCTGGAAACATACAAGGATTAGTAGGATAATACATTTTCAATGTAGAGGTTTTTTCACAAGTTCACAACAACGAGGATAAAACTTATAATAAAGCTTGGTTTAGAACAAGACTGCAGTAATACACTAATCAAGACATTTGAATATTAAGTTAATTCAAATAAAAATAAAATTAATCTTAATGTTTGACCAACAAAGACCCTAGGATCCACTCATGGCTGGTCTACCAAACTGTGTTCATAATTGTGTATTGTGCATGCCGTCCATGGTGGTGGCGAGGACCTGCAATTTTACGTGGGTTCCGAACCACAAAGCCTTAATTTTACTACCTTAAACTATACCCAATCTATCAACATATGCATCTAATCGGTTTTTAAACATGTTTATAGATGTGCTACTAATTACTTCTACCAGCAAACTATTCCAGCTATTCTAGTAAATAATTCTTCATATCTATTTTTTTACAACACTGTTGTTCCACCTACTTTCAATTTGGAATAACGATCACTTTGATGGCGAATAAAGCGCTTGGTTCGCTTTTTCACAACCCTTAATCTTCTAACTGGTCGGATTGCCATTTTGTCTGTGGAAGATAAAAAATTAAATGGCTACACAATAAAGGACAAGACATGAAAAGGTAGAAAAATAATGAAACCAACAATTGCAACAATTGCAAACAATAACAATTACAGCCCCCCCCCCAAAAACTGGTTTTTTTTTTTCAAGATGCAACAAAGAAATTTAATGAAGTCAAGAGAGATACTGATATATATAATTAAACAGGATGTCAAGGCATGTAATGAAAATAAGGCCACACTTGGATGGGTCCTTTATGGATGTTATTAAAGTGAGGCAAAGGTGTTTACCATTGATAATGTAAGTGAGGAAGCTTTAATGCAAAGAACAAATCAAATTCAGAATACACTCAACAGGGTACCTGAAAATCAAAAACTGAGATCTGAGCAAATTAACCAAGACAGATATTTCTGGACCTGTGCTCTGAGATAGGAGTAGAATGCTGTTGATGTTATATTGTGGAGATTAATAGAGTAGGAATATTTAACAAGGGTGTAGACAGTAATAAAGTGCTATGGCACATATGCCTATAATTGTAACAAGAGCCACTTAAAAATAGTATTAAAAAATTTGTATAACTGAAGGACTCGCAAACTGAGATGCTGAAGAATGTGGGATTGTCTCAGGATATGAACATAGAGGAAAGAAAAAAAGATAGAGAGCATAGGATAGAGGCAAAGAACAAAAAATGAGTCTAGGTCAGAAAACTTATGTAATTTTGGGATACCCATGGGAAAGGTATATTTTGAAGCTAAAGGAAATGAAAATGAAGGAAAGGGACTATTGATGTATACAAGAGATTGTACTTCTTTTAACATTGTAAGTTTTCATTGAAACTACTATGAATATATATGGTGGAGATTAAAGATAGAGATATATATATATATATTTTTTTTTTTTTTTTTTTCAAAGTATGACCGCTCATGGCCACCAAAAGAAAGGTGGATAGCAGAGCGAACACAGACGAAGAGTATGGAACAACTAATGGAAATGAACAATAGACGGGGGAGGAGGAGGAGGTGGGGGAAAAGCAGAAAGATCATAGCGGAGTCACAGCCGGTAAAGAAGTCGGGAGCGAAAGAGGAAGGAGAACAACCCGGTTATCGAAAAGTAGGGACCTTCAGACAGAAGAGCGCCAAGCCTATCACAAGGCCCGACGCTCTCCAAAAAGGGAAAATACTCTGCGCGCAGCGCAGAGTAAAGCGGACACTCCACCAGGAGGTGGGCAACTGTAAGTAGGACGTCACAATTGGGACATCGGGGCACCCGATCCCCGGCCATCAAATAGCCATGGGTCAGGTGGGTGTGGCCAATACGGAGGCGGGCCAGAGCCACCTCCTTATGGCGCGACCGATGGAAGGAAGAGGCCCAACATCCCAACTTGGGTTTAATCTTGCAAAGTTTGTTATCCGTAGCGCCATCCCAGCGACTCTGCCACCGGGAGCGCAAAAACCTACGGAAGCCAGGGATATAATCGAAAAAGGGAGGGACACGGGTGAAACCTGCAGTCGGCACGCGGAACGGGCAGCTCGATCGGCAGCCTCATTTCCAGCCACGTTAACATGTGCTGGGACCCAGCAAAATACCACCTCCTTGCCACCGAAAGCGACAAGAGTATGGTACAGTAGCTGGATTCGTCGGACCAGTGGGTGGACAGGGTCAAAACACTCCAGGCCATCCAGGGCACTGCGGGAATCCGAATAGGACAAACGATCCGGATGCTCCCGCACCACCTCCAGAGCGCTCAGAATGGCATAGAGCTCCGCCGTGAAAACGGAAGCCTCATCAGGGAGACGGGTACATCGGGGAGCAAGGGCAGACGACTGGGGAACAGCCGCGGCCCCAACGCCCCCCGACGACCTCGAGCCATCCGTGAAGACCGCAACACATGCAGAGTGACACGCCGCATGCTGAAGGAACAGAGACCGAAGCAAGGCAGAGTCAGAATCGGCCCTGCGAACGGGGCGCAACGCCCTACAGCACGCAACAGGGGTGCTCTCCCAAGGTGCAACACCCTGAAAGAGACCGGTATAACGGATGGAGGAGTGCCCATACCATCGAGGAGGGAGGTCACCGTGTCGGTGAAATACCAACCCCCATCCCGGCAGAACGCCCTCTCAACCACCTGGAACAGAGGAGAGGTGGGAAGACGGAGGATCCGGAGATAGTGCTTAGCAATGAGGAACGACCTCCGATCCTCCAAGGGAGGGATGTCGCACTCAACCTGCAGACTATCAACCGGAGAGGAGCGGAAGGCGCCAGATGACATGCGCAGTCCTCTAGAGAGGACCGGATCCAGTATCCGAAGGGCCGTGCGGGAGGCGGAGCCATACACCACACTCCCATAGTCTAATTTGGACTGTACCAGGGACACGTACAAACGGAGGAGCGTCCGCCTATCCGCGCCCCATGTAGTATGCGACAGATGCCCAGCAAATCCAGGGTACGTCTCGCGGACTCGCGCAGCCGGCGAAGGTGGGGAACCCAGCTCAAACGGCTGTCGAAAACCATACCCAAGAAGAGTACTGATGGAACGAGGGCCAGAGGCTGACCCCCGAGTGTAAGGTTAAAGGCCGGGATGGCGCCGGATCCCCGTCTCCTCGACGGAAGGAAGGCCACACACGAAGTCTTCGGGGAAGACAACGTAAGGCCCACCGACGACGCCCAGCGTTCAACCCGATTGACCGCGAGTTGGACTTGCCTCTCCACGAGGGGGGGACTCGTCCCCGCGGCATAGACAGCCAGATCATCTGCGTAGATGGAACAGCGCACCGCGGAATCCCGGTAGCGCAGACATAACCAGGTTGAAGCAGGAGACGCTTAAACACACCCCTGGGGCACCCCCTCCTCCTGAACATACAGGTCAGATAGGGCCGCCCCATTACGGACGCGGAAAGTGCGACGGCAGAGGAAGTTGCGAAGAAACGTGGGCAAAAAGCCCACAAAACCAAGAGACTTCAAACGGTCCATGACAACTCCCCGACGGGTCGTGTCATAGGCCTTTTGGACGTCGAAAAAGACGGCCAGAACAAGATTCCGGCGGGAAAATGCCTCCCGTACATCATGGCCAAGGAGGAGAAGGGGGTCCAGAGTACCCCGAAATCGACGAAAGCCATACTGGGTCGGGGGGTATAACCCAAGCGACTCCAGTGTAAAGGAAAGTCGGACGGCCACCATCTTTTCAAGGAGCTTGCATAAGCAGCTCGTCAAGGCAATAGGCCGATAGCTCGCCACCTCCGCCGGATCCTTCCCCGGCTTAGGTATCGGGACCACAATCGCCTCCCTCCAACGGGAAGGGAACGACCCCTCAACCCACACCCGGTTGAAAAGATCCAGCAAGAAGTGCAGGGCCATCGGGTGCAGATTCCAAAGAAAGTCATACGGAATGTCATCAGGGCCAGGGGCGGAAGAACGACGGGTTGCCAAGGCAGCCCGAAGTTCCCGCATCGTAAAGAGATGGTTATAGGGCTCGTTCCCAGGGGGCGGGAACGTGACCTCCGATAAAGGACGATCCGCAGCTGAAGGCGAACGGGAAACCGCAGCAAAAGCACCGGCCAGCCGATCAGCCACAGCAGCAGGATCCGAAAGGAAGCCGTCCCCGTCCCGAAGGACAGGGCGACTAGCAGGGACCGGCTTCCCCTCGATACTACGTACCTTCCGCCACACAGCAGCAGAAGGGGTAGATGAGGAGATGCCGGACACAAAAGCACGCCAAGAGGCCCGACGGGCCAACTTGAGAGTCCGGCGGGCGAAAGCCTTCGCCCGCCGCATCTCAATCAAGTGGTCCGCGCGCCGGGTGCGGTGGAAGCGGCGCGTTGCCCTCTTCCTCTCGCACACCGCCTGGTGACATGCTGGAGTCCACCACGGGACGCTACGAGTCCGCGGGTTACCGGAAGATCGAGGAATACAGTCCTCCGCGACGCCCATCACCACCCGCTCGAAGAACTCCAAGCTCTCATCCACAGAGCCAAAGCTCAATACCGAACGGACAATGACGGAACGAGCTCTGAAAGATGGCCAGTCAGCCCGCGCAAGGCACCACCTCGGTCGAGACGAGAACGCCCGGCTGCGGTCCGACCGGCTCAAGACAGACTGGGTAATGATCACTGCCATAAGAGTCCCCCAACACCTTCCACGAAAAATCGAGTAAGGCATCGAGGGACACCAAGGAGAGATCAATACAGGTAATGAACCCGTGGGTTCGGAATTGAGGCACGCGAAGGAAAGTTCCTCCATTAAGGAGAGCAACATACCAGCAACATTAGTCGACCGACATCTCCCCAAGCCGGGTCGCGACTGTTAAAGTCCCCGAGGAGGAGAAACGGTCGAGGCAGTTGCAACACCAACTCGCGAACCGCGTCGCGAGAAGGAGGGTCATGAGGAGGAATATAAATCGAGCAGGCAGTGTACTGGCGATCTAAAAAGAGCCGCACAGCCACAGCCTGCAAGGAAGTGCGAAGAGGCACACCTCGCGATGGTAACGAATGATGCACGTAAATCGCCGCACCCCGCCGGCGTGTGTGCTCATCCGGGGTGCAAGGGAAACCAACATAGCCAGAGAGACGAGGGAGTCCCCGCGCAGCCAGGATAGTCTCCTGGAGACAAACACAGGAAGGCCGCTCGCTCTCCAGCAGGGAGGCAAGGTTCTCCCAGTTAGCTAAAAGCCCCCTACAGTTCCAATGCAAATGGAACTGTAAGGGGAAGCGGCATTATAAGAGGCAGAGAAAACAGCGAAATAGCCACGGACCAAGCTGAGCAGCAAACTCAACGGTCCGTAACCAGGGACGGAATCGGCTTCCCCGACTCACCCCGAACTGGGGGGGTAGGGGCCACCGACCCGCAGCTGCTCACCCGTAGTAGAACGAGAAGTGGAGAGTAGAACAGGGAGGTCAGAGGGGGGCTCCCCGGCGGGGGGAGAGACGACGAGACGGGCCCAGCCGAAACCCCCAACTCCCACCAGAGGGGGACTGGGGGGAACCAGTTGTTCGAGGGCTCGTCAAACCAGACAAGCACTGACGGGGGGGAGGAAAGGTCGACCACAGGTGGGAGAGGTAGATCCAGGAGAGAGACCCGACCACTCTCAGCAGGAGCCGAAGGGAGAGAGACTCCATGAAGAGGGCCAGGCTCCTCTCGACCGGGTCTATCATGGGAACAGAGTCAGTAATCGAGGGTGTCATGGGGCGGTGTACCTCGACCGACACCCGGACACTGGTCGGGGCACCGGGAGGTGACGCCTCACCAGCCCTCCGTATAGGGGGGAGTCCCGAGCGGATCAGGGCAGCGCGCCGCTTCCCCTCCGGTGAAGAAGGGGAAGCAGGGCGAGCAGCAGTCAGGATCGGGTCGGAAGGACTCCGACTCCGACCACGGCGACGCTTCCTCCTCCCTTCGGGGCATCACCCTCCCCACCCGAGAGACGAGTAGGCAAGGATCCAGACCCCAAGGCCGGAGAGGGAGAAGGGGCACTTGTAGGCAGGGAATCAGATGGGATGTCTGAAAGTGAGGCAGAGGAACAAGAAGGACCCGCGGCGCCAGGAGGACCACCAACCCCCGGAACTTCCAGGGGGGGCACCACTCCGGTAGACGCCGGGGTAGCACGGGAGGGGCCCGAGGACCCGCCAGGGCCAAGAGCCGCAGCGTAGGACAACCCCCGCCGCGGCTCCCGGTCACGGACCCTATCCCGCGCACTAAGGAATTCGGTAGTCCTTAAGGACCGCACCTCGAATTCAAACTTGAAAACGGGGCAGTCCCGAGAGGAGGAAGGGTGGGCCCCCGAGCAGTTCGAGCACCGCGGGGGCTTCGTGCACGGGGTAGGGTGCGCAGGCCCACCGCAGCGGACACATAGCTTACCCTCACGGCGGCACGCAGAGCTAACATGGCCGAACCGGTTGCAGCCAAAGCAGCGAACCGGGTCAGGCACATATGGTCGCACCGAAAACTCACACGACCGGCGATCACCCATGCCCCAGAACACCTGGGCCGGAGGCACAAGGGAGTCAAAGGTCAGGAGCAGACGAGCGGACGGGGTAAGAGCACCATCCCGGCGCGACGAAAAGCGGAAGACCTTCGTTACCCCCTGGGGGGCAAGATCCTCCTGCAACTCGCCAACCGGGATTGACAGCAGACGGGAAGCGAAAATGGTGCCCTGACAGCTATTCAATTGCGGATGGGGAGTCACAGAAACTCTGCAACCCAAGACATCCTGCAACTGTAGAAGGGACCCAGTCACCCCCGAAGAACGGGACTTCAAAAGAAGAGACCCATCCTTCAGAGGGCGGATATCATAACGACAGGGAACCCCTATCGACTTAAGGCGCTGAAACACCCGTTCCGAGTTGCCCGGAAGGGAGCCTGCGGAAGGGCGGAGAACAAGGAACCTGTCCGCCGGACAGAAATTGACAGCAGAGACAGGTCCATGTGTAACGGTAACCGAGAGAGGGCGAGAGAACAGGGGCCGCGAAGACCCGGCCCTACGGCCACCACGAGTCCGGCCACGAGAGCCAGACGCCGCAGAGGACGAGAGGAGGCCATACGGCTTAAAGGTCAATCCAGCGAAAGCAGAGGCCGCTGAACGACCAGAAGTAGTAGTCTTATCCAAATCCAAGGGCGGGCCAGAGTCGTCAACAAGAGGGGAGAGAAGTTTAGAAATAGAACACATAAATAGTAGCTTTACAAAAAAGGCAGCCTCGGACCCAAGGCGATGCACCAACCGCCGCTGCATCCTTCAAGGCGCAGGCCCAGCGTTCCGGGTAGCCCGCCCCCCAACCTAACTGTCGTTTTAAAAACAGCAGATTGGCACTACGGAGATTTGTCCGTTAAGGGCCATAGTCCAGGCAATCTAGAGCAAAATTGCTTCAGAAGCTTTCTAAACTGTTTCCAGCTCAGGAACCATTGCAGAATAACATATCCAAAATCCGACAAAATTGGACCCCGGGAACACCCCCAAAAATGAAATTCAAAATGGCGGACTGGCAGTTTCCTACGAAATACAATAAATTTTAATTTCGCTTTGTAGAGAGAGTTATGACGTTTTTCTTGATCAGTAAAATGTTTTAAAACACATTTTCGTTTCTAAATTAACCTATATGACACTAAAAATTGTATTAGGCGGCTAGTATTAAACTATGATGTCACGTAATGTAAATAAAATATACTATATGGAGTGTATGTGAGAATGGACATTGCTACATCTTTATAAACTTATATTATATACAACTCTTTAATTCCTACTACCCACTATCAAATCTGTGTATTTGTGCTTGTCATTTTCTTTAAAACTGTTATTATGTACTCCTTTTAAATACTGCAACACAGTTTATTAATTTGTGTTTTCTGTTTCAGACTGACTCGGTGTGCGTCCGCCTTCAAGAATGCAGACCCCTGAAGAATTGTGCGTGATTTGTAAGGAGAAATTGGACAGCGGACAGGAAGTGGTTCACATCTCGCAAAAAGGAGCAGATGGTATAAATGCATCCAGCCGCAGCATGGAAGCGATGTTGTTGCAACAGCTGGAATAAGTGTTCACGTTGTATGTAGGAAAAGGTTTACGGATAAAAAGACCATTGAAATAAAGAAGCGACAGACCACAGCCGAGGCAATACCAAGGAAAAGTGCTCGTTTTCATGAATACGCACTTTCCAGTGCTACTCACTGTTTGTCTTGTGATACCTTTGTGGACTTTTTTTCCAAACACAAACCAAAATCAGAGCATGTCAAAATAAGAACTACAGAGTTCTCTGAAACCATAAAAAGGTGCTGTGAAAGCCGCTGCGATGAATGGTCATTAGGGTGACAATAAAAATCGAAAGTTGGAGTTTTTTATTGGCCATTTGTTCAATGCTGCTACTACATGAGAAAACAATGTACTGTAAATATTAGGTCATTCAGATAATATTTAAGGGTGTCTCAAGTGCGGTAAATAATTCTCCTTATAACACAAATTAATTGTTCATTACCTAGTAAAAATAAATTAATATTTTTTTTAATTAATGTAAATAAACGTTAGTTTTAGTTCATAAAGTTTAAGTGCAGGCGTACTCCAATCGTAATAAGTAATTGAAAAAAATATTAATGAATAAGGAGAATTATTTACCTCACTTGCATGGTATGACAGTGAGTTAAGACTGTGTTTGCATGGTTTGTAAGCGTTCTTATTTTACTTCTTTTCATCTTTCACCCCTCTCCTATATTCTCCGACTATTTTTCTGACTTGTCGGCAGTGGCCGGCGGATGATGATGGTGAGACTTTTTCCCTCTTTTTCTGAATGAATGTTAACCCACGAATGATAGGTGTTGCTCCTTACTTAACCCCTTATTCTCCTCTCTTCTCTTAACCCCCTACTCTCTCCTTTCTCTCGGGCTAGCCTTAGAGTGGATCTTAGGGTCTTTGTTAGCCTTAGCTTCTGTAGATCTGTAGATCTTCCTGCTGCAGATTGTGTCTACCATCACACCTGCAGCGTAAATTTTTAAAGTGGAAAAAACATTCCTCGCGCATACTCCTCCGACGATCATGATTCGAAGAAAGGGAGACCAACTAATGAAGAGCAACACCAAGCATTCCTTCAGACCTGTGCTTACCTGGAAGAGAATGATGATGAACAACTGTTGATTGGAGACCTAATTTCCAAAATGGAGGAATATCTTCAAGGAAGTCAGAGCTCTGTCTACGAACGCAGGCACATGAAGCGAAAGCTTTTAGAACATTACGGAGACAAGATCATAATATCAGGTGAAAGTGGGAAGGCAGATGTAGTAACACTACGAGAGACAACTAATGAAATTCTTATAGATTATCACAAAGTCGAAAGAATGTGATATAGATATAGAGCTACAGAAGATTTACCTAGTAGAAGCTGCTGCAAAAATAATCAGAAGTGATATCAAGTCTGTCGACTCGCCTAGAAAATATGTGTATCCATCTCCAAATGACATCACTGCAGAAAGTGCTCTTGATTACATTCCCAACAGTCTGAAATTGCTATTATCAAAAGCATTTGTGGGACAGGATGCTTAAGAAAAATAGGTGCAATTGGGCAGAGCATTATGCAAGCAACCCTTCCTAGAGGATTACTATGTCCACTACAGATCGGTTTGTCGGTTCAGCTACACCACAACTTTAGGTCAAGGTACCTTATTGACGTCCATCAGCTGGGTTACTGTTCGTCGTATGCAGAAGTAACAAGATTCAAAAGAAACGCGGCGCTGGCAAGGGGCCTGGCTCTTTTACTGTTGATGAAAACACTGCAGTCCTTCTAGCAGCAGATAACGTCAATCATGATGTCTGCACTTTGGATGGGAAGAATACCTTTCATGGAATGGGTATGATTGCCGCAATAACTCTGAAGATCAAGATCCACCCTTCTATTCACAGGCGTAATGTTGGTGACAATGACATTAAGAAGATTGCAACCATTGACATTAGGGAATATAGACACGCGAGAAGCATGTTGAGGGACATCTCATTCCGCGAACTTCCAGTACCAACTGCCACCATAAGTCGACTTAGTCTTCTCTGGCAGATATCTTCAGCAGAAAGATCAGGTCCAAGTTGGTCCGGAACAATGCAGGCAATTCACGGTGGATCAAGTGTCTCACATCCAGGTGTGGCGTTGATCACGTTCCTTCCCATCATAGATATGTCGCCAACTGACATGACCTGCATATTTTTGACATTACTATATTTGAGCAAGATAGCACGCGATCAAAAAGTCCCATGCATTATTACCTTTGATCAGCCTTTGTTCTGGAAAGCTTCCCAAATCATCAATGAACAGAGACCTGCAGGACATTGTTTTAATGCTGGGATCATTTCACACTCTGATGAATCTTTTGGGAGCAGTTGGTACTCTTATGAATGGTTCAGGATTGTCTGAAGTACTTCAAGAAATATACGGACCAAATGCCGTGCAACACATGATGTCTGGAGAAGCTGTTTCAAGAGTGATACGTGGTCATATGATAGTAGATGCAGCTCTTAGTACCTTACTAGTCACAGACGTTTTCCCTAGTAATGAAGATGGAACTCCTCATGACCTCCATAAGGAAGCTTGTGACCTGCTCGACGATGTTATGACCGCCAAACAATCAGTTGAGGATGTGGAATCTTCGAATGCATTGTCTCAGATTGCTACCACTTTGGATGCGAAGAAAACTGACCTACAATCTACTTCGCAAAACAAGTCAACTCTGGTTGGAATATCAGCGAATGATCAACATTGCACGTTCCTTGATAACAGCAGACAGAACCGGCTCGTGGGATTTGCACTTGCAAGCTATGCTGGAGACCATCCCCATAATGCAGCAGCCAGACATCACAATTACCTGAAATCGATATACCTGTACCTGCAGAAAATGTTAAGTTTGCCTTCTGAAAATCCAGCCATTAACAAAATGTTCCAGGAAGGTAAGTTTGTGGTAAGAAGAAGCGACAGATTATGGGCCGGACTCGGCACAGACCTGGTGATAGAACAAGTACTAATGCGTTCCCTGAAAAGCAGAGGCGGACTGACACGCGGAAGGGATTTACAGACATCCAAAGGACAACGTGGCTCTTTTCTATGCCTCTGTGTTCCACTTATAACTTAGCAATGCAGGAATACACCAGAGTTTGTTGGAAAGTAGTGAACAGCACAAGGAAATGAGGGGAAGTAGACAAATCAGAGACAGTAATGACATGAAGAAAGTACTTTAACATCTGGAATCCTTATCCCCATTCCATTCTACCTCGGGTCTCTGCAACATTGTAACAGGGCTAACTGCTGATCCTGGAGTTAACGTTCATCAATTGCATTCAATCGGTACAAACATTGTCGTAAAAATGATTGGGAAACAAGCCTTTACATATTCTGCCAAAAGATCTGACAAAGTGAAAACACTAGGATCTGCTTCTGCCATTGTGATCACTGATGCTTCAGATATAGAAGTAGATCCTGCACTACTGTTCAGAGAATGATGACTGTTGCCACTGGTGGAGACATGAATCTTGAAGATGTCATGTGTTACGAACTGTGTGCATATCCTCCTGCATTGTTCGAATCACGAAGTATCTTGAGGAAACCCGATAAGTCTCAGCTAGCTCATGCAATAATCAAATACACTGACACTTTACGCATAGAAGTAGTTCAAGAAATTCAGTGCACAGACCAGTACGTATTGGATGGTGGATCTCTACTACATCGTGTTTCCTGGCATCAAGATGAAACATATGACAGCATCGCCAACTCATATGCCAATTTCACTCTGAAAACATATGGAAAAGCATCATTGTTTTTGATAGCTACAGCAGCTCTCCTACGATCAAGGACATGACCCACAGAAGACGCAGCACCAAGACAAGCAGAAATGTGAATCTCAGTCCAAGCATGAAGTTTGTTGGCTAGAAGGAACACTTCTTGGCTAATGAAAACAAGCAAGCAAGCATTTATTTCCCTCGTAGGTGAGATGTTGAAGAAGCACGGGTGTACTGTTCACAACGCAGATGTGGATGCTGATGTGGACATCATTCGTGCAGCAGTTTCCTCATCAGAAAATGCAACTACAACAGTAATAGGGGAAGACACCGACTTGCTGATTCTCCTTCTGTACCATGCCAAGGACAGTGGTTTCAAGTTGTACTATCGCAGCGATATAAGACGGGGACCATCTCCTAATCCTGTGTATGATATTCTCAGCATTCAATCATTGTTAGGCAATGACATCTGCAAGTATCTCCTGTTTGTGCATGCTTTCACGGGCTGTGATAGCACATCCAGAATTTTTTCGATCGGTAAAGCCAAAGCATTTGACACACTGATGAAGGTGGCTGAACTCCGTTCAGTTGCAAATACATTCTGTTCTGATTGAACATTGCCAACACTCTGACATTGAAGCTGCTGGAAGAAAGGCAATGCTTCTGTTGTATGGCTGCAAAACACTTGAATCCACTAACGCACTACGTCATCGAATGTTAGTTGAAAAGGTAGTTACAGCTAAATCTTTTGTTACACCCGAACGTTTGCCACCTACCGATGCGTCCACAAAGTACCACAGCTTTCGCACATACTTTCAAATACTAATCTGGAAGTCTACAGAAGAGAAGATCAATGCAGAACAGTGGGGTTGGTATGTAAAGAATAATTCCTACTACCCTACAGCCTGCGACAAGCCACCAGCTCCAAATTATCTACTCAACATGATCCACTGCTCCTGCAAGACGAAATGTGCTACTTCAAGATGTGGATGCAAGCGTAATGGAATGCCCTGTTCAGCCGCTTGTGGCGAGTGCCAAATCAGTGGTTGCGATAACAACCCAAGTACCGGTAATCTATCCGATGATAGTGATGAAGAGGATTAATTTCTGTATATTTGTGACCAGGTATCACTTCTTCTGTAATGAACATAACTTGAAACTGGGAAAAAAATAATTGTTGTATTATTGATTATAAAAATCTGTAAAAAGCTATACAACAGGTTGTGTTGTATATTGTTGAATTATTTAAAACATTACAACTGAAAGAAAAAGCATCAAATGTATCTCTATAAATAAAAGCGTAAATTATATATTTTTTTTTTCCGTAGGAAACATCCAGTCCACCATTTTGAATTTCATTTTTGGGGGTGTTCCCGGGGTCCAATTTTGTCGGATTTTGGGTATGTTATTCGGCAATGGTTCCTGAGCTGGAAACAGTTTAGAAAGCTTCTGAAGCAATTTTGCCCAGGTCTAACTACAAATTGCCTGGACTACCAAGCAAAGACCCAATCCAGACGCAGCAGCGGTCCAGGCGCCCATACCATCTCGGAGCACGGCTCAGCCACGGAGCGATGCCCCCCGGCGGGTGCACCCGATGACCCCAAGACTGCAAATACAAACAGAGGGGTGGGGGATACTACGAATGACAGAGGCACAGGACCGAGTCAAGACAAAAGAATTCCCAGGAGACTGAAAAAAAGGGGGGAGCAAAAAAAGGGGGGGGACCGCAACTAGGTAACTCTTCGCCCACACCCGCGAGGAGTTGAGGAAACCTCAACAACCCACGAGGTGTACGAGCCCCCTCGGCCCAGCAAGTCAGAGTACCTAATCGAGGGGTATATATATATATATATATATATAATATATATATATATATATATATGTTAACCCCCCCCTTTATGGCCCTTTGTCGGTTCGGATTCGAAGGGGGTTCTAGTTAGGGAGGCAAGCAACGGACATTTCTTCTGATACTTTTCTTCTATAATTTTCTAATTCTTTCTCTACTTTATAACTTTTCGACTTTACTAAGTTCCTTTGACGATAGCCCAACTCGAGGGGGAAAATAAAAAGTTTCTCTTACTGTAAATTTACTTCTTAAAAATATACAGGTACTGCTCTGAATTTACAGGGGTAGAGGTTCGACCTCCCTCCCCGCAGCGAGGCTGCTAACCAGGGGAGTCTCTTAGCCGTCCCCAAGGCAGCGTCTCGTAATCAAGTGTTCTTCATTTTACAAATACATGTATAAAATATGCCTGAATGTTGGGGGATGGCAGTTGGAGGTTAAGTTTCCCCCCCCTTTTAAACACGATCAGGTGTTTGAAAGTTTCCAAATAAAAAATAATAAAAAAAATAAATAAAAATAAAAAAACTAATCTTATTTTTTTTGTCACGTCTTCATTTCTGAAGGCGATATCATTTTTGTTTGGGTTTATTACAATTATGATTGCGATTATGGATTACTTCCCATTCGCTTATGATTGTCCCTTACAGTTCGATTAAAGTACATTCTTACATTATATATAAAGTCATTACATTCAATTATAGTTTCATTGAAGTACATTACGTCGTTACCTTTTTTACAGTGTTTTTATATATATATATATGGTCAGATTATATATGGTTATATATATATGGTTATTAGTACAACACAAGTACATGAGACATGACAAGATATATACATAATATGTTATATTACATTATATGTTATAGATTTGGATCAAAGCGAAAGATTTGTTTATCTTAGAAACGTTCGGTTCTGCTGATTCGCGAATTTGAGCATTTAACTACTGTAAGCCTAATGAAAGTTGAGGGTGAACGCACTTAAAAGAAAAAAATACATGTGGACGTATTTTACATGTAAGTAACAGAATAGGTTGTGCGCGTAATATAGACGCGTAAAATATGGACTGATAGGTTGATAGGTATCAGTAGACAATAGGTAGGAAGCAACATAACTAATGATGTATAGAGAATGGTTTTTTTTCTTATATTATTATTATTAAGGAATTTACCATACATTCAATACGGAAGATGTCCAAATACTAAACACGTGATTCAGTGTTCAAGGTATGGAAAACGTGAAGAGAATTAAGTTACTTTATGACTTCATAGTTATTCACATTATGTCATACGTGCAGTATAACTGTAAGTCATATTAGGGAGGACCTAAAAGAAACGAATTAAAGACAGAGTGGGTATCAAGGACTAAGAAGCACAACTACTGGTTCCAATCCTCTTATATGCAATGCGTATGTATAATCTAGGGTCGAGGGTGAGATGTAAGACAATCATAATTAATTATAATAACTTCTATAATAAATGAAAATGGATACGACTAAACCATAGGTATGGTAGATCGTAGGGTTTTGACACGAACAAAAATAGGAAGCCACAAGTAAAATTATTATCCAAACTCGCGTTAAGCGATTTTGGTTCTTATGTAAAAATGAATATGGATTCATTTCATTTTTACATATATATTAGTCATTCCATGACAAATCATGCAGTGGTCAAAACCACACCCTCATAGATTTTGCTTAAATTTGGTTTATAGAATGGTCTATGCTAGTAAGTACCAAATTTCAAATATCAGCTCAATTGGAGTAATGGTTCAAAAGTTATACTGTCCCCTTGGGGGGGGGGGGGGGGGGGGGGGGGGCTAAATATTCAAACCACCATAACTCAGTCCCTAATTGACATAGAACAGTGATGTAAAGTTTTTATGAAAGGTAATTGCACACAACAAATTAGCATAAATAGAAAAAATGGCTAAAATTAACAGAAAAAAAGTTACAACACTTTATTCTATTTGAAGAGGTCCTGCTCCACCATATATTACAGATTTTTTTTAAATTTTCATATATACAAAAAATTAGTTTCAACCTTATTCTATCAATATATGAAAAGAAATATACGTGTATTTGCGTATAAAATAGATATTTACAGATTTCAAAATGGCTAATTTTTACAAATTCATGTAAGCTGTTAGTAATAAATACATTGCAATTTACACATGGTGCAATAATTCTTAATGCTAATAATCTATACCTACCTAAGCTTATATATAGTTAATTTTCAACAGATTTTTATCCTAGTTTTGGTTCCAAACTCCCACTGTCTTTATCTGGTTCAGCCCCAGTACTTATTCTAAACAATTTACAATTATTAGAATCAGATGTCTGATAAGCTTGTATTAAGTTTTCCGACTCTGGTACAAACTAGTGATGGGACGATACCAAAATTTTTAACGATTCCGATACGATTCTCGATTCCAATTCTCAATATTTTCAAATATAATTCTATACTTGTTTTTCTGGAAATTGTCATATTTTACTCTGGTAAGATTAACTATTTACATTATGAGTATGGTAATATAAATTATAAATTATAAATTATAATAGATTGGTTTAAAAATAAAAATCAACTAAGTTGTAACAATTCATTTTAATCTTCTTGATTACACATCATGGATATACATGTTTTAATGTATAGCTACAATACAATAAAAATTAAATTTGTTATCCTCTTTCATTTAAATTTTAAATTGCAAAACTGGTTCAACTAAAAGTTAAAGAATCGTTTTAAGAATTGGAAATCATGGTACAATTCTCTCAATTCCAATTCAGATTCCTGAAAAATGCTCGATTCTTCCGATTCTCGATTCCGATTAATCGTCCCATCACTAGTACAAACCTGTGGAAACCCTGTGTACCTTTAACAGGTAAAGCTTCATTAAACCTACTAGAAAGATTGAATTTATCCACATGAACCTCCTCCTTTGTAACATACAAACAAATAATTGAATTAAAGTGTTCAGTGCAAAAATCATAGAAAGCTCTTGGTGTTAGAATATGACCAGTATCAGTACGTTGCAAACTAGCGTTTGCTACAACTCTTAATAGTCCCTACAATACCATCACAAGCATTTTTCCCATGACTTGTGGCAAAGAAATTCCACTCGGCCTTCACACCAAAATCCTATCCATGATTAGTGATGTTAAAAAACCATTTTTTTTTATGTCCATGTTGTTTTTTTTGTTTTTTATTGTTTTTATTGTTTTTTTGTTTTTTTTAATAATTAATATAGATATTGCCAATTTAATTATAAGGTATACTTTTGCAATGATATATATTATAAAAATAAATAAATAATAAAATAGGCCATATGGTACCAGTATAAAATGTCCTTTTCAGCCTATTTACCGAAAAAAACTGGCCTCTTTCTTGCACTGAAAGTCTTGTATCTTGAGATCATTAAACTTGCGAGAACACTGGCTGGGAGCTGACTGCCCATTGTCCAACCTTTCCAGACTCTCCCATCCATGCCTCGGATTTTGAATCTCCCACTTAACTATCCTTTAGACCCGCGATGACATATCCCCCCCCCCCCCCCAGAACACATCTATATATACATTAGGGTGGTCCAAATCCATAGGGGGAAATTTCAAATTGTCTTAGTCTCCACAAGTGTGGTTTTTGTCCATTTAGTGTCCACATGGTCTTGCAAAATTGCAGCGTGATTGGTGAATATGTAGAGGTCGCCCCACTCTGAATATATATATTAATAATGTACTTTTTCTTCCGTAGGTCCGATGGTTCAAACTCGATCAATTCCAAAAGTTTGGCTTCTAGGGATGGCAACTGGAACTTTATCCACGTCAAGGCTCCCTACATGCCTTGACGCCCTCCTCTTGGGGCAATACCACCACATCAATCAAAAGCAAACCACCTCCGACAGTCTGAACCAGGCATGCCAGAGGGTGATTGAAGTCTGGACCCGAGCGCGGATCCCAGCTCAACGGAGCGACTCCTGTGTCCGTAAGCTTTCAAAGCTTTTAGACCGCTACAAAACACTCAAGAAGCACAGGACCAGGCAACGTGCCAGCGGTATAGATGAATGAAGACATCTTCAAAGCGGACATCCAGGAACTGTTTGACATCGCAACCAGTGATGCCATGAGCACAATCGTCAACGTTGAGGACCGAATTTCCTGTCCATGCAGCTCAAGGACGTCAATTCTTGCAGCATGGCTGGCATTGATAAGGAAACGACTACACAAGAGGACAAAGCGATCCAGAATGGAGAAGGAAGCCAAGAGGAAGGCAAGGCATGAAGCAACACAGAAAGATTTGGAAGAAGCAGGAGTGTCATCAATTGATCTTTCCTCTTCTTCTTCTTCCCTTTTTTCGCAAGACGACGACGACTATAGACCATCGGTTCCGATTCCTTCTTCGTCTGAAGCTCCGGCACCAAAGCATCCCAAGAACAAGGTTACGAACATTTTCCAATCTCCAGAAGTCATTGGAGCAATGGATCGCACCAATCTTTCTGACCGGAATGCTGTTTTCGTAACTGGAGCTGTATTACAGGCCGCGGGGCATGATCTGTCTGGGATGACGTGCTCTCGGAGCTCTATTCATCGCTACAGAGAAAGTGGGCGAGAACAGGCAGCTCGAGAAGACCTAGAATCATTCTCTCTAGAAAACCCTGTCCTTCTCCATTGGGACGGAAAGCTTCTCCCCGGCATTGAAGGGAAGAAGACGAATGTGCATCGGATAGCAATCCTTATAACATTCAATGGACAGGAGAAGCTGCTTGGTGTCCCAAAGATGAAACAAGGAACTGGAGAAGCACAGGCCCAGGCATGCCTTCAAACTATGAAATTATGGAACGTGGAACAGCATGTGAGAGGTCTCGTCTTCGATACCACTGCGTCAAACACGGGTTTACATCGCGGAGCCTGTGTCAGGATTGAAGAAGCATTGGGTCACGAGCTAGTTTGGATCGGTTGTCGACATCATATACTTGAAGTCGTACTTGCTGATGTCTTTGCCTCAATATTTGGCTCAACAGGAAGTCCTGAAACAGGCCTTTTTAAGCGATTTCAAAAGGAATGGCCATCTCTCTCCCACGAAGCATTTGTCTCAGCATCGGACAGCTTGTTCGAGAACCCTCAACTCCAAGAGATGCTCACTTACTTACCTAACGCTCTTCAGGCAAGCCAACCTCGTGACGACTACAAGGAGTTCCTTGAACTATCTTTGCTCTTCCTGGGGGAAAGACTGGTGGTCAACTCTTTATCCGAGCTCCGGTCCCATGCACCACGCGAGATGGATGGCGAAGGCGATTTATGCGCTCAAAATCTACCTCTTTCACTATCAATTCAAGCTCACAGCACGCGAAGAACGAAACGTGACTCAGCTGGCTTTATTTGTCAGTCTGATTTACGTCAAGTACTGGCATGAAGCGCCAATGGGGACACAAGCTCCTCTCAATGATCTCAAAATGCTGCATCTTCTGGAAAAATATCCACACGGAGGAGCTGCACAAGCGGCGAAGACAGCTCTAAGACGCCACCTGTGGTACTTGTCGGAGCATCTGATTGGACTGGCCTTCTTCGATAATAGGATCAATCCTGATACCAAAAGGAGAATGGTTCAACACCTCCAACATCCCCAAAAGAATGGCTGCCCCCGACGAATCGACATGGCGGAAGCTGGTGTTGAAAATGATGTGGCATCCTTCGTCACGAAAAGGACATTGACCCTCTTTGATGCCTTGAAAGTTGGAGGTAAGGAGGAAGCGCGCCAGTTACTTCAAAAAGATCCACGGGAATGGCCAAATGACAAGAACTACAGGGAACTTAGAGATCGCGCCTTAAAGATGAAAGTCGTCAATGATGCTGCCGAGCGAGGTATTGCTCTCGCACAACGCTACAATGACACTTTGACACGAAACGAGGACCAGAAGCAGTACCTCCTACAACTCGTAGCTGCCCACCAAAACAGATACCAATACCATCCAAGGCGACTCTGATGCAGAAGAAATAATGAAGATACACCCATTATCATGTCCTATTGTCTTACTGTTTTCTTTCATATTCTTTGAGAACCCCAAAAAAAATTTAGTTATTCAGTTGTCTATATATTTTCCCAAATTTTCAAAAAGGGGGCAAGTGGGGCGACCCCTAAATATTAACCGAATAACGTGAAACTTTGCACAAATACTGTCCACACCAAGAGGCATAAAACCAACCTTGTGGAGAGAACTTAGTCGATGCTTTAACTTTTGGACCACATACACATACACTCATATACCAATATATACATAAATACTTATATACACATATTTATATCTATTATATACCCCATACATACGCATACATCCAGAATTCCAGATACATACGCACGCATACTCACATATATACCTACACAAACTCATACACCTCTATTTCCCCTTTCATTACCTCCGAGATCATTTAGCACATACAGTAATATCCATACAGCCAAAAGAAACTGATTAAGCACAGACAGAGCAGCAAAGCTAGTATTTATATCCCAAAATGCAAAATTCCAAGAAAGTGAAGTAAACATGGTGCTACATGGCTTCGTCAACATCCAAATCTGCAATAAGTACCAGTGCCTGTGATATTGAAACTATATGCTCTAATCAATCTAGTGATAATGATTATTCAATGGAAATAGAATCAGATAATGAAAGTTAAACAGCATTAGGTTAACACAAAGGTTAAAGAAAGATGAATATTTTTATTTTTTTCATTTTTCTATTTGGAATATATATATATACACACACTGGTATTCTTGCCAATCACAATTATATATTGTTTTATACCAGAATTATGTATATAATTTTATATTATACCAGTACCTGTGATATTGAAACTAGCATATATGCTCTACCCAATCTAGTGATGATTCTTCCATGGAAATGAAGGTTAAACAACATTAGGTTAACAAAAAGGTTCAAAAAAAGGTGAATATTTTTTTTTCTATCTGGAATATATATACTGGTACTCTTGCCAATCACAATTATGTATATTGTTTGAAACGAGGAAGAATGTTTTATGTTCTAGTTAAAAAATATATATAATATATAAAAATGAGGGTTTGTTTTTCCTTTTATTATATACTTTTTGCGATTCAATTTTTCTAAAAGATGACTATATATACTAGGTATAACCGTATAAGCATGGTAGTATAGTAAATTATAGGTAATACTAATATACTTATTAGATTAAAGGAAGAAAAATATGGAATAAGTTTAAAAAACAAAAAAAACGACAATAAAAAACGACAATAAAAAACGACTCACATCACTATCCATGATAGCAGAAATTGCTGAAATTATTTGTTTTTGTATTGGCCTCCACAATCATCAGAGAAATAAATTACTTTTTGTACATTGGGGAATTTCTGTTTAATATCCTTCATTAAATATTGCTGAAAAGTGTGAACTGCTGATGTTGAGTGCTCAAGACAATCACTAATAATACAGTAACTAGTATGAATTAATTCCTCATCCTTCATGTGATACACCACAAATGGATGGAGGGTCACCTGTCATTTGTCCAGTGAAAACTTTGTGGTTCATTTGAGTGATGAATGAGTAGTTTTCCGCAAAATGCCCCTAGCATTATTTCATCACAGTGAAGATTCTTTTTCATAGTCTTCAAATACTGACTCTGGCTTTTTGCAATGTAGTGGTGCCTAGTAAGAGAAAAAATGTTTTCTGAAAGGTGTTCAATAAATTCATCTGGAGAAGCTATAGGGTCATTCCATGTCAGTTCAATGGTGAAAAAAACATGACCATCACCAGTTTTTTTTTAAATTGTCACTTATAGATCTCTGAGAGAAAAACAGAATGAGGCTTGTTTCAACACTAGGTCATAGGTCATATGGTTCTGGAGATATGGCCATTTGAATTTTGTAAAAAAATGTCAATTTCCAAGGTCATACCATATTTCAACATGAAATATCCCAGCTCCTATTGCACTTACAGAGACCATTTAAACACTTTAAAGCTTTTAAGCAGATCTACAACTTTGTTTCTATTCATATTTTACATCAGTGATAAAAAAAAAAGATCTCATTTTTGACCTTTGACCTTGTGTACGTCATTTGACGTCGCAACCAATTTTTTTCTCCTTTCACCCAATTTTGGGTACACATGTCTATCTTAACCTAAAACAAGATTTTTAGTGTTTATTAAGTTAGTATAGACGATACAGCCATTTCAGTGGACCATACCCACCTCCATTTTGATGAAGTACCCTTTTCCTCCAAACTTTGGAACTGTTTGAGCTAGTGTGTTGAGAAAAATACCATTAGATTTTTCTTACTGATATATAATATCTGCTAATTTAAAAAAAAAAAATTGGTAATTATCTAACCTAACCCAGTTATTTGGTCAAATAAGTATCCAGCCCTATTATAAAATTTAATTTTTGTATATTTCAGAGAATTATATAACAGGTAATTTAAACAATTAATTTATATCAACATTCAAAAGTGTGAAAAACTTCGAACCTGCTATCCTGTTTAAAAGGTAAAGCTATGTACGTATATAAGTACCTTATACTTGGCTACAGGTACTACCCTATGGAATAAGTTCAGTTTTAAGAGTCAGATGAGTTTTAATAGAATTACTTAACTTTGTGTATTTATTCAGTGTACAACAGTATGTACCCATGTGAAAATAAGCTTATTTAAACCTTGGAGCAAGGATTTTTTTGGCATCTGTATTTATTCCAATCTGTAAATCAAACTGCAATTTTTTCTTGTTGTAGACCTCTGAAACAAGATCAGGTCTCAAATTTTATTTGTGCCATCTAAGCAAAAATAGCTTTTATCAGGGTTGGATACAATGAATAATTATAATTATTTTTAATTAATTGATCCTAATTTCCATTAATTGTAATGGATTCAAAATAAAATAAAGGTAAGTGTAATCAATTTTGAGCTAACTGATGTAATTGATCAATTAATGTCAATTGTTAAAATTATACCCCTAGATCTGGCAGTCATACATCCAATGAAAATAAACCTTTGATAGTTTATTTAGTTATACTACTTAGATATATAGAATAGATAAGTTATATTTGTGTAATTGTAATTGATTCAGACAAAATTAATTGAAATTGATCTTGAAATTGTGAAGTACAATACTAACTAATTTGAAAAATAAAAAAAAATTGTAATTGTTTCCATTTTGTGTAATGGAACACAACCCTGGCTTTTAAGTTACATATGTTTTTTCTTCTTTTCAGATAAACATGGATTTCAGCAGTTTGAATATGGGCAGGTTTTGTTGTGACCCATTTAAAAAACACACAGGAAAAGTGAAAAAAGGCATTCATGCACTGACTAAATATTTGATAGTTTCAATTCAGGAATTTGATCAAACAAATAATCATAAAGCATGTGCAACCGGTCAAAATATACTAGCAAATCATCCATCCCCAATGCCTGAATGTGAACCACTTGAAAAATCATCCATCCCCAATGCCTGAATGTGAACCACTTGGAAAATCATCCATCCCCAATGCCTGAATGTGAACCACTTGAAAAATCATCCATCCCCAATGCCTGAATGTGAACCACTTGAAAAATCATCCATCCCCAATGCCTGAATGTGAACCACTTGAAAAATCATCCATCCCCAATGCCTGAATGTGAACCACTTGAAAAATCATCCATCCCCAATGCCTGAATGTGAACCACTTGAAAAATCACCATCCACCTCATCAAGTGCCCCATCTGAGCTAGAAACCATTGGAGATGTAGTTGAAATGCAGTATATATGAGCTTAGTAAATTCAATGCTTCATTGGCCACACTTGATGAGACCCCGATAAAACCATATAAACACACTGACAGTGCTGGTTACGCAAAGAGAAAGTTGAGGAAAGGAGGAGTTGTGAAAAGAAAGCTTGAACTTGCAACTAAACAACCAATTTCATGCAGTGACTCAGATGATACAGAACTGGAGATTCTTCAACAACTAGAGAGAAATTTAATCAAGTGACAAGTCGAAGTGAAAAACTGACAATTCTTACTATCCTACCAAAAAGATGGACACAAGTAAAGATCAGAGAAGAATTTAAGTGCTCAGATACATGGCTAGGAAAGCAGAGAGTTGGTGAGGAGAAGGGAGTGCTTTAACTCCTAATCCGCATTTTGGGAAACACCTGAATAGTGAAACTGCTGCAAAGTAATTGACTTCTATCATTCACCAGATGTGAGTAGACAAATGCCAGGTTGAAAGACTGTTTCTGTAAAAGGAGCTGATGGTAGGCGGGAAAGAAAAACAAAAATCACTAATCTTATGCAACCTCAAAGAAGCATCTGAGCTTTTTAAAACAAACCATTCAACAATTAAGACAGGATTTTCAAAATTTTCAAAGCTTCAGCCAAAAGAATGTGTTGCCAGGTGCCAGTGGTACTTAAATTTTATCATCATTATTGTTTATTAAAACCATATTTATTGTACCATTTATTATCTATTAATTATATTTTGTATTTAGGTTTGTATCTTAGCATTCCTTTAAATTTGAGTCTTATTAGGCAGGACTAAAGTCTCTTATTATAGGTTTTTCTTTCTACTGTTTGCTGTTGAATAATGATCTCAGTTTTGTCTAAGGTCAAATCTTTGGTAGGATAAATAATTACCTTGAAAGGCATATACAATTTAGGGTGCATCAAACGCCCTTAGGTTCTTGGATTTTAATGTCTATTCTCTCAAATGTTACACTTGTTGCTAGAAGTGTGTATGCCAAACATTAATTAAATCGGAGGTGGTCCTGGGTGGCCACCGGTCACTTATATTTTTGCGGCAATTTTCGGGGGGCCGCGCTATGTAAAAAATATTATTTTTTATTTACCAACCAGTTGACTACTTACATTGTTTTTTAATATAGAGTTGCTAAGGGGTGATTTACATAACATTTGAGAGAATAGACATTAAAATCCAAGAACCTAAGGGCGTTTGATGCACCCTAAAGGGGTGATTTACATAAAACATGTACCATAAACGAAACTTCACTTATAGTCTAATAATATCCTTTATTGTCTTTCAGAAACAATGGAAGCTAAGACCAGATTAGCAAGTGCATTTTTGGTCTGGCAATGCTCTTACAGAAGGAGATGGTACATTGACAGGAGTCCGCCTCCCAACTTGCCAGCAGGTTCTTCGATGCGTGATGTGGCACATCCAGAAAGAAATATGTGAAGGCAAACAAACACAGCCACTCAATGGAAATCTGCCAGCATAGTCCTTATCCAGCTGAAAACATTCTACACTAAAGCAAATATTCTATGCTTTCAGACCATCATGCTGCAAACTAATACTGACCTTCTTAATGACAATAACAAATTGCGTCAAATACCTGTTTCTCGCAGAGAATCCAAACACTTGGCTAAGTTGCAATCCATGAATGAACGTCTTGATAAGACCTTTGGTGTATGGACAAAAGATGCAATGACAAACATTAAGAATGAGGAAGATAGAGCATTTTTAGAGTCAATGAAATCTGACAGAGTAGCCTCATTTGGTATGTTGACAAGAAGAAAGCTGATAAAGATCGTAGAAAAGAAAAATGCATCTTAGCGGAAGCTTCAGAAGAGAATGTCATGAATCATCCAGTGTACAAGAGATGAAAAGTTCGTATGCTCTGATGATAGTGCCTCTGCAGATAGCTTGGAGAAACTGAAGAAGAGGCGATTCCAGAGCTTCAAAGGAAGCGTAGTCACCACAGATCAACATATGCAGGTACGTCTGCCTTTATTCCTCATGATATTCTGAAAAGGCCTTCAGTCGTGTCTGTTGCTACTCGACTAAACATAACTCCTGTTCAACAGGCTGTGCCACCAAAGCTGTAATTCAAGAGGCAGGAGGTGATCCACGTCGTGTGGCCAAGTCGTATTCAACTGCTGATAAGGCTCGACGATCAATAACAAGTGCTATCGCCAAAGATATTCGAGAAAATTGGATCGCCCCCAACAGCTGCAACACTTCACTGGGATGGCAAGCAGATGCATACGCTCACAAACAAGAATGGCAAGGAAGAAAGATTGCCAGTATTGGTTGGGAATGCCACTGAGTAAAGCTACTGGGAGTGGCTAGATATCCTCGTGGAAGTGATATGTCATCAGGTGACATCATTGCCGAGCACACTTACACGTTTCTACATTCATGGAAGTGCAAAACAGTCAGTTGTCAACTTATGTTTTGACACAACAGCATCAAACACTGGACACGTTACAGCTGCCTGTGTTACCATTCAATCAAAACTGGACCGTGCTCTTCTGTGGTGTGCATGTCGCCATCATTGGAGAGGTAATCCTGGATCATGTTTTGACGCTCTCAAAATTGAGACATCAAAGTCTCCAGAAGCATCTTTGTTCCAAAGATTCCAGAAGAATTGGAACGCATATCGCATGCAAAGGATGAAAGTTTAACCAAAATGACATTTCAATGTACAATGATGATGCACAACAACTGCTTTTATCCTGCAAAAAACAAGGTTTTAAGCACAATCCGCCACAAGTGCTTCATACTGTAGGGAAGACTACAAGGAAATGGCACAACTCTGCCAGGTAGTCCTCGATGATGATGTCACAAAACAAGGAACACTCCACAGACCTGGGGCCATGCATAAAGCAAGGTGGATGTCAAAGATTCTTATTCCATCAAAATATGCCTACTTGAAGAGCAAATTTCTGTACTACCTCGAGGAACTGTAACAACACAACATCAACAGGAAAAACGAAGGAGTTTGTTGTTTTTGTTGTTTATTTATTGAGAGTGGTGGCTCATATGTCAGTGTGCTTCAAATGCCCCATGGTTTGATTTGTGCTTATACAAGACTCTGCTCAACTATAAAGCTGTCAACTCAATCATTTTCAGTCAGCGCTGTGAAAGCCTTTGATAGACATTTGTGGTATTTAACCCAGAACTGGTTGTTTTGGCACTGTTCAGCAATGCAGTACCTCAAAAGGAGCGTCGTGCCCTTGCAGATGTGTTACTGGCCATACAACCAGATGAAATGCCAAGCACTCCAAACACCGCTACGGTTCTGGATATGGCAAAACCGTCATTTCCAAAAATTACAGAAGCGACAACCCTGGCTGATCTTGTGAACGAGGACTCGTGGTTACAGTGAACCTTCTTCACCTGGATATGACCTTCCTAACAGAGGATGTTGACAATTGGCAGAACAATGACCACTTCAAGGCAGCCAAGTCCATTGTGGATGGGTTAAATGTTGTGAATGACCCTGCGGAGAGAGCAGTAAAGCGCACAACTGATTTTGTCTCAGCTGCAAGAGGAGAAGACCACTTCCAAAATCTTCTTCAAGTGGTTGAATGTGACCGCAAAGCGAGGCCAAATTTGCGGAAATGAGCAAAGTTGGAGTAGTGACATTGCGTTGTGTTTTATACATTTCAACTTTCAATCAATGTAAGTATAGTAATACCAAATATTTGTATTAGTATTATAAGTAATACCGAATATTTGCCAAATATTCGGTGCATCACTACTAAAATATATAAAAGTGGCCGGTGGCCACCCAGGACCACCTCCGATTTGATTTATTTTTTGCATACATACTTCTACCAACAAGTGTAACATTTGAGGGAATAGACATTAAAATCCACAACTTTTTGAAAATCATGGGGCGTTTAATGCACCCTAGTATACGTACATATACTTTATTATTATAAATATAACAATAATGGCTTCCATAAAATATATTTTAAATACCTAATAACTGCCTTTTTTAAATATAAAGTTATGGTGATACCTCTTTTTCATGGATTCACCCAGCTAGACAAGAATTGGTTCTTATAACTCAATTGGTAAAAATAAAGGAATAGGTTATTTTAATATACATATTAAAAGGCAAATTGTCTTAAAAATAACACATTATAGATCTCTGCAAGACAAATCTAATGGTACTTTTCTCAACACTAGCTCAAACAGTTCCAAAGAAACAGCACTCCAAAGTTTGGTGGAAAAAGGTACTTGGTCAAAATGGAGGTAGGTATGGTCCACTGAAATGGCTGTAGCGTCTATACCAACTTAATCAACACTAAAAATCTTGTTCTAGGTTAAGGTTAACATGTGTACCCAAAATTGGGTACAAGGAGAAAAAAAAAATCAGTTGTGACATCAAATGACCTACACAAGGTCACAGGTCAAAAATAAGATCAACTTTTTTTTTTTTACCACTGAGGTAAAATATGAATAGAAACGAAGTTGTAGATCTGCTTAAAAGCTTTAAAGTAGTGTTTAAATGGTCTCTAAGTGCAATAGGAGCCGAGATATTTCATGTTGAAATATGGTATGACCTTGGAATTTTACCTTTTTTTTTTTTACAAAATTTGAATGGCCATATCTCCAGAACCATATGACCTAGTGTTGAAACAAGTGCCACTCTATTTTCCCCACCAAGATCTATAAGTGTGCCAATCTTCAAAAAAAAATCAGTGATGGTCACGTTTTTTCAACCCAAAATTCCATTGAACTGACATGGAATGACCCTATATGAGTTTCCAATGTTGATCTATCTGTATTAGTCCACTGAACATATTCGACAAAATCTCTGCTTGTCAAGGAAGAAGGGATAGTATTTAAGAAATTAAATATGCCTATGCTACTAGGACATTTTCGACATCCATGTAACATGCATGTAGAAGTTTATATTACAAACACTTTTCTCCATAAGTGTAATAGGTTAAGTTTTTCTCTGCAATTGCTGATACCATGAGTTTAGGATTTTGGTGGTGGGTGCAAACACAAATTGAGTGGGTTCCTTTGCCTTCAGCAATTACACACCATTTAGGCCTCAGATTTGCAAAGGTAGAAAACCATATGCTATTATCATTGTTTTCTTTATATTTTGAATATAATTCTTTTAAATTTCCTAGTAATAGACATTTTTGCTTATGCTCTTTTTCACCATCTTTATTTCTTAAGCTAACACAATCAGATTTCCCTGCACACAAATGACTGACTTCATCTTCATAGAATTCCTTTATTTCAGAGATTATATCTTGTTAGTTTTCTTCCTTTACTGTAGATAGGAATCTGTGGCATAATACCAAATGTATGTTTCAAATGTCTGGCTTTGTCAACCATGTATCTGGTTGCACCAAACAAATCCTTGTCCTAGAAATAGGAAATGGTGAGAGTAAGTATCTGAATCCTCCTTTTGTACAATGATGTGGATTTGAAGGCTTGTACAAGATCACTCATGAGGTTTTCATACCTATAAAAAAAACAACCCCAAATTACTATACAATATTAAGGATGCAAGTAGATGATTTATATTATTCAAGAATTAAGAAAGTACTGTACTTCATGAATTTGAACATATACCAGTATATTTAGTATATGGGATGATGTCACATTTTAGGAAATATAGCTAATGTCTACATATATATCCAAACATGACAACCTATAATATTGTGCCTATATACAGGTATTTACATACATACATTAATAGTTCAAAGTCATCTCATTAATTATTTTTAAGTTCTTACCTCTCCAAATCTGTTTCTTTGAGATGCTCTTTATTCATTGGCTCACCAACATCTTTAACTTCAGTGGCAAATGCAGTTTCCAACTTCCTCTTGAGGGAGGTTGAAGCTATTTTGTATTTTTGTGAAACTGCCTTTGATCTGCTTCCACTGCTCAGGGCATCTGAAAAATATTTGAAATACAATTAATTAATAAATATGACATGTCTAGTGGCAACAATCTGAATTTCTGAACTGAAGTATTTTTAGATAATTTCATATACGGTATATATGTATTAGGTATAAGACAACTATATCTGAATTAAATTTCAGTTGACAGTATAAAAATACATTATCTGTACACACATTAATAGCTAGTTTCTTACGTAATTTCACTGGGGTAACATGAAGTTGCTCCAAAGTTGCTTTAAGATCTTCTCATTGAATATCTTCATCCATTTCAGTACATTTTCTTGTAATTTTTTCTGGGGATATGTCAGGTGAAGTAGTAGTACTTTCAGTACTACTAGTTATTGCTTCTGGCAGTCTGAATAATTCTTCAGGTTTTGCGTGTTTATTAATTAATTTCAGACAATTTATAAAAACTGATTCATCACTGAAATTATATTTAGGGTCACTATTTTCAACAAGCTTTGGAAGTGGCCTCAAGTTTCACAGAATAAGCTTTTTGCGCAGTTCAAAAGGGTTGCAACAGCGCTTGTTATAGCTTTTATGTGTAGACATTTTCATCAAACACTTACTTATTTAAAACACTATGCATATATGTACATAAGTCTGATCAAAATGAAAAAAAAAAATATACACATTAAACGAGAACACAGTGAATGCTTTGGCATCACAGAAAACAAAATAAAGATCTCTCTAGTTAGGCAATAGTTATTAGGGTGTGTCAATTTTGTCAACTTTTTTCAACTCAATTTTGGTAGTGAAAATATAGTGTCTTTTCATGTCAAAACTTGAAATTGGCCAACCAAAATGAAATAAAATAACCTACCTACATCAATTTTACCTTAAAGTTTCAGAAATTGACTCTTTCACTAAATAATAGGACAAATTGATTAACTATTCATCTGTCACAGAATTATCCCACTGATCGCATATGGAGTGTTTTCAAGGTCATATAGTTATTGTACAATGTACAAGTCACATCAATAGAACTGTCCCTCACTCTCAGTTGCCTCTTAGATGTCATAGATGATGGTTTGCTGTTATTGCTCTTGTACCTACTTCATAGTTATTCTACTAGACAAATACTACAGTTTAACTAAGTATGGATTATTGATTATTACAATTATTTATTATAATCATATTCTTCTGTCTAATTATGTTGTAATCCCACAAAATATTTTTTTTATTGAATTTTAGAACATCAAATGACTAAACTTTGAAACATTGTAATTCATATAAAATACTTGAATATTTTTCTTTTTCAGATATTCCTAAGATGCCAAAATTGAAGACAAGAGGTCAGTCATCATGCCACTTGAGCCTGTTAGTCGGTACAGGCAAGGAGCTTCCCATATCAGAACTACCAACAGTGCGAGACATGCTGAGACTAGGGTTACTCCTTCATGAACAAAATACAAAGGATAGAAGGAACTACACAGAGAAAGAGCTCATAAGGGACATGATTCCCCCTCTTCTGCATCAGTGGAAAAAAGCTAATGTGTTATTCAAACCACCTGTACTCAATCAGTATAGAACTATTGAGCTAAAATTAACAAAGCTGTGGCACAAAGCAGTTGAGACATCACTTGGTAAAGGAAAACTAGCAAAGAAAAATAAATTTCTGCACACTTGATACTCTTCTTGACATTTTTAACTGCCAGTGTCCCATAGAGTTGTGTTTTGAAGCCAATTGTTCTCCCTCATGTAGGAGAGAACCTCACCCTCATTGATTATCGCTGTCCTCGTGAGAAGATCCCTGTTTTGGAGCTGGCTTTCATAAAGGCACAGAGGACAAAGGCAGGAGGCCAAGGAAGTATGCAGATTGGTTCAGCAGATTATTCAGAAACCAAAAAACATCGTTATTGCTAAGAAAAAAGAAAATCCAAGAGGGAAGAAAGGAAGAAAAAAAGTGAAGAAGCCACCCAAAGAGATGAAGAGCTCTATCAAGAGGTTTCTCACTTCCTTGAAAGCTCTTCAGATGAATAGAAAGAAGCAACATCAGATGATAGCTTCAAAATGCCATCTGAACCTTCGCCAAAGAGAATGAAATACAACACTCAAGACATCTCAAACATTGCCCTTGCCAGTATTTGCCACCATACAGGGCTACAAGAAACTGCAGAGATTGCCATTGCTTCTTGGATAGATGCAGGCCTCATCAGCCAAGAGGATACATCCTTAGTGATAGATCATAAGATAAGAGCAGCACAAGAAAAAATAAAGGAAATATCTGATCAGCATGAAAAAGATTTGAAGGAGAAAGGTCTCTCTTGCCTTTTGTTTGATGGTAGAAGAGATGACAAGTTCTCCTAGAGGTACAGGGAATGGACAAAGTTTCCCAGTCTCATCAAAGAAGAACACTACTCTGTGTGTTTCCGAACCTGGTGGCTGCTATTTGTTTCACTTTGTTCCTGAAGCAGAAGTAGAAGGCAAAAACATGCAGAAGCAATTGCTGGTCAAATAATATGTTGGCTCCAAGAAAGAAGACTTGACAGTTCACTGTAGGCCGTTGGTGGAGACTCAACTACGATGAACACTGGATGGCAGGGCAGTGTTATGACGCATTTAGAGAAAAAACTTGGAAGAAGGCTTGTTTGGATTGTATGCAATTTGCACACGGGAACTACCTCTTCGTCATCTCATCAGGAACTTGATGGTCCTCCAAAGAGCAACAAGTGGTCAGTCCCCTTGGCAACGTGCTAGATGAAGCAACGGAATTAGAAATAAATACAAAATTTCCAAAGGTCGAAGTAGGCCCTTCCCTTCCAGTGTTGTCTGAAGAAGTTATCAAAGACCTCAGCACAGATCAATCTTATGCTTATCGTATTGTTCAAGCAATCAGATCAGGAGAGTTGCCTCAAAATCTGGCTCTCTTGGAGATTGGACCCGTAAGTCACAGTCATTGGTTAACTACAGCGATTCGTTCTGCAGGATTTGGGTTTCCAAACATGCACTGAAGGGCAAAATGCTACAGAATTTGAGGTTGATTGTTGAATTTATTATTGGGTTTTATCTTCCTCACTGGTTCAATGTAAAACTTAATCCAATGTGGATGGAGGGGCCCAACCACATCTTGTTTCAATTACAGCTACTGAGAACCCAAAGAAAGTAGTGGTGGACATCGTGTTACCTGTGGTGAGAAGGTCTGCTTGGTATGCTAGGCTAGAGGCAGTTTTGCAAGCAATACTCTGCAGCCAATATACCAAAGAGCAAACTGAGGCTGTGGAAATCATTCTAAAAGCTTAGAGGAACATCACTAGATGATGACCAGCTGGGAGACTGGTCTGTTCAGACAAGGAAGGTACCTCCGATAAACGTCAATGCCACGAAATTGTCAGAATTAGTTAACTTGAGTTCGGAAGTTTTGGAGCCACCACTGACAACAAAGATTTAATACAACTTAGAGGCCCCAATGCAAGTGCCAAAGTGGCCTTCTCACACTCAGAGTGTGGAGAGATGTGTGAAAATGGTCACAGAAGCAGCTAGTCAAGTTTACAGTCACGAGAGGCGAGAAGGCTACATCAAAGTGCAAGTAGCAAGCCAAATGCTGATGTCAAGGAACTGCAGCAAAAAGGACATGACTGCATGGTTACTTTCAAATAAAGACTGAGTGATATCTTATTGCCACTTTAAATGTTGATAGGATGTTTGTGCACATTTGTTATTTTGTTACAAATTTACGGAAAACTGGAATTTTTTAATTAAAATTGATGTAGGTAGTTATTTTTTTATGTTTTTGAAGCAAGGATATTATTTTGTATGCCAAATGATTACATTAAATTACTACCAAATCACATGATTTTCAATTTAGTCATTTCACCCCCAAAATTGATACACCCTAAGTTATCCTAGGTAGGATTGCCACTTTTTTTAATGCCCACATAAGATTTTTTGTTCAACCAATTTACCCAATAATCAAACGGGGAAAGATATTTTATGGTAGGTACTAGTGTTTTGTTTAGTTCTTAGAATACTAGTTTAACACATATGTATTTACATTTTTAACAAGTACACCAATCTATATACCAGAAGTCAATGAAAATATTGAACAGTTTGTTAAAAATTGTCTCAAGTGAAAGTAGTCATTTTCAAATCTGTAAATACCTATTTTATATGCAAATACACACATATTTATTTTCATATATTGATAGAATAAGGTTGAAACTCATTTTTTGTATACATGAAAATTTAAAAAATCTGTAATGGGGGGACCTTCAAATAAATAAGTGTAACCTTTTTCTATTAATTTTAGCCATTTTTTCTGCTTATGCTAATTTGTTATGTGTACAATTACCTTTTCATACACACTTTAATCACTGTTCTATGTCAATTAGGGACTGAGTTATGGTGGTTTGAAAATTTCCAGTTTCATCCCCCACCCCGCTTCAAAAAAGGGGGAGCATAACTTTTGAACCATAACTCCAATTGAGCTGATATTTGAAATTTGGTACTTACTAGCATAGACCATTCTATAAACTAAATTTAAGCAAAATCTATGAGGGTATAGTGCACTTTTTTTTTTTTGGCATGATTAGTCATGGAATGAGCCAGTACTAATACCTATATATACGAAAGTAATGTATACGGTATTCTGTCAAGTACTTGTAGTTGCTATGAAGGGAAATTTGCCACTTAGGCATTTACAATGGCTAATAATAATGAACAGTTAGTTTGCAGATGGTGCTCAAGCATGGAAGTGCTGAGGAACGAGTTAGAATGTGAGGAACCCCTCCTGCCTCAGTTTCTACTAATATAAATAATACTAATAGCCCTCTCTCTTCCCCTAGTTCCCAACCCTTCGTTCGTGTGTAATGTGCCCATGAGAAAACCTAAGACTTGTCTACCAGTAATAACAAATAATAAGTTTTAGGTTTTGAAGATGCTGATGAACCAGAATATGACTCTTTGGCAATTCCATTGTTCGAGGGTAGCTTGAGGAATTTTGTGGAGAAACCATCATAGGCACTGTACTGCTACCCTGGTGCAAGGGTGGAGATATAACTAATAGTGTTGACCATTTTACAGACGCTACCACCAAGGACACATGTTATTCATGGTGGTACTAATAACTTTTTTAAATTCTAGATTGGAAGAACTGCTGGCTAGGTAGAGGGACTTACTAGAGTGATTAAAGGAAAAAACAGACTATTTTAAAGGTATACTTCCTCAAATTATCCAACGTAACAATTTCTACAGCAAGGCACCTATGTTAACAACCTAAAGTGTCTGCAAATTTTTGGAACAGTTTTCTACGGCAGGAGGGACTTGTTCCTCGGAGATGGACTTCATCTTAATGATGTTGGAGCTGCACATTTAGGAAGACTATTTCATAATACTGCCTCTTCTTTCAGGCTGCCATAACTCAAAATGGTCCCAGCGTAAACTCCACAAATTTCCCCTGCACTTGTGAAGTGTCGCAATTACAAACATTTGAAGGTTCTATCCTTAAATGCTCGGAGCTTACGAAATAAAATTTAAAATTTTTTCTTTAATTGCGATAAATGAATCGTGGCTTAGCACTGAAACACGTGACTTTGTAGGGGAGTATCAAATTAGAGGTTATAGACTGTTAAAAACAGAATAGGTAGGTGAGGATCGGTGTTATGTTGTATATCAAAGATAATATTACGAACATTATAGAAGTAAAGCACACAATTCCAGAACCATAGATTCACTATAGCAGAACTTAAATTGAACAATTTCAAACTTCTTGTTGCAGTTATATATAGGCCCCTAATCAAACAGCTGATACAGATGAAGCATTATATTGTGAACTAAAGAGAATAATAGGTAGTGAGGCAGCTTTATATGGTGACTTTAATTGCACCAACGTGAATTACGATACAATGCAGGGAAGCGAAAGGTAATCGTTAGTTAATTTTCTCTCGAGGATAGCTTTCTTATTAAAAAGGTTGGGAACCTACGAGGATGGACATATTTTAGATTTAGTAATAACTACAGATGATAGGCTAATTACTGATCTTCAAGTAATAGAACCATTAAGCAATAGCAATCACAATATGGTAGAGTTTGTCCTCTCAGTAAGTCATTCGAAACCAGCTAACTCTACCAAAATTCCCAACTTCCAGCATGCAGACTTTTGTAAATTTCGAAATAAATTGTCACATGTCAATTGGGAAAATGTAATGGAGAACTCCAATGCAAAACTAATGTGGGAATCGTTTGAAACAGTATTTAGGCCTATAAGTGAGGAATGTGTACCGTACAAAATTAAGCGTGCGAAAGTAAATAACAAGCCCTTGTGGTTTACTTCTGGAGTAGGAGAAATAATAAAGAGGAGAGAAGGGCTTATAGGCTACATAAGTGCGATAAAGACAATTTGTGGTTATGAAACAACTACATATCTCTAAGGCATGAAGCGAAAAGTGTAATAAAAAAGTCCAAGCATGAATTTGAGATCTCCATAGCTCGTGACAGTAAAGAAAACCCCAAGCAATTCTTTAACATATCAACAATAGAAATCCAGTGAAAAGTGTCTTGTGGCCGTTGAAAAATGTTAACAGAGATCTAGTTCCTAAAAACAAGGAAATTGCTACCTTGCTAAACGAATTCTTTATGTCAGTTTACTATAGAAGATGTAACGAATATCCCTACAGTTGTCATAGACATAATACCTTTTGATAATGGTAATATTTTGGATATTATTATCATTAGTGAAGGGGAGGTAATGCGCTATATTGATAAAATGAAAACGTAAATCACCAGGGCCAGATTCCATATATCCCATACAACTAAAAGAATTAAAAGATAGCATTGTTGTGCCACTAACAAAGATTTTTAATGTCTATTTCTGAGGGGTGCGTACCAGATAATTTCAAGTTAGCAAACGTAATACCTATCTTTAAGAAAGGTGATAAAGGTATGGCTGGAAATTATAGTCAATCAGTTTAACGTCTGTTGTAGGTACGCTACTGGAATCAATAATTAGGGATCGTATAGTCAAACACTTAGAATTGCATAACTTAGAAATATACAGCATGGTTTTAGGTGAAATAAATCTTGCAAAATTTTTCAGAGCATGGTTGATGTTTACGATAGTCATCAGGCAGTTGATGTAGTGTATTTAGATTTTCAAAAAGAGTTTTGACACCATACCACACAAGACTCATTGAGAAAACTAAAGCTCATGGAATCAGGGGTGTAATAAGAAACTGGATAGAAGAGTGGTTGCGAAGTAGGAAACAGAGGGTGGTTGTTGATAGAGCAGAGTCATGTTGGGCTAATGTAGTGAGTGGCATTCCTTAGGGTTCTGTATTGGGCCCCTTGCTTTTTCTTATATATATTAACAATTTAGATGACAGCCTAGTCAGTACAGTTTCAAAGTTTGCAGATGACACAAAGCTGGGTGGTAGGGTGATTAATGACGAAGATAGAGGTAAAATCCAGAATGATCTGAATAAAATCATTGATTGGTCAGTCACATGGCAAATGAGATTTAATGTCAATAAGTGCAAAATTTTACATATAGGTTCATATAATGGTAATTTTGCGTATAGTATGTCAGGGAAAGTTGATAAGCATAGAGCAGGAAAAAGACTTAGGAGTTATAGTCACTAGTGATTTAAAAGTAGCGAAACAAAGTACAGCAGCGGTCAATAAAGCAAACAAAGTGTTAGGTTTTATAGCTCAGAATTTTGAGTACAAATCATGCGATATTATAGTTCCTCTTTATAAATCATTAGACCCCATTTAAAGTACGCTATCCAATTTTGGAATCTACTTATGCGCAAAGATATAGACAAAATCAAGAGAGTTCAAAGATGAGCAACTAAGATGATTCCATCGCTTAGGTCAAAGTTGTATGAGGATAGGCTTAAAAATTAAAATTTACTACACTCGAGACTAGGAGATTAAGGGGTGATCTAATTCAGGTTTTCAAAATTATGAATGGGTTCAATAACGTAGAAAGAGAGCTTTTTCGAAATATCTCAATATAATAGGACTAGAAATAACGGGTGTAAGTTGACAAATAGAAGGTTCAAGACAGCAGTTGCCAAAAACTCTTCTACGCATAGAATAGTAAATGGCTGGAATAGTTTGCTGGTAGAAGTAATTAGTAGCACGTCTATAAACATGTTTAAAAATTGATTAGACGCATATGTTGATAGATTGGGTATAGTTTAAGGTAGTAAAATTAAGGGTGGATAAGATAGATTTTGATTCTCTTTTCATTAAAGATCACAATAACCAGACTAGAGTCATAGTATGAAATTATTTAAGCCAAGATGTAGAACAAATTTAAGAAAACAGTTTTACAAAGTGTTGTGGGATATAGGGAGGCAGCATCTTGGATTAGGGGATACTCTCTGTCCTTACACACCCCATTTAGAGAGATTCCTCTGCCAAATGGTGGCACCCCATAGTACTGTGAGGTATTGAAAAACTCATGATCTTCACTTGCCCCACACACACCTTTAAATGGGAGACCCAAAATGGGTGCACACAACACATTTCTATATTACTATACAGTCTTTACAGCCACACCTATACTTTTCCTCCTAAGTATATATATTGTAATGTATATGGTTGTAAATTGTGACTTGGTCTGCAATTGATATGGACTGACTTATTTTTGGTTGGCAAGGTACTGGTATTGATGGGTAACAATGAAATTGACTGGATTCTTTGGATCTGATATATTTGCATGTTAGTTATAAATAGATATAGTGTGTAACATTTGTGGATAGTAGCCTAATATGACTTTGATCCTCTGGATCCAGAGATTCTATCTTTAGTTTTAAATTGATAATTAATTAGTTTTGTAAAAATTGGTTGTTGCCAATGTACAGGCAGTTTTTACATAGTAGAGCCACCTCGATAGGCCGAAGTGGCCCCTAGTGTGCCCACTATAAAAATTTCTTATTATAGGTCTTCCATCTTCAACGTAGCCTAGGTTGTGTTTTGGCTACTCTGGTTGGAGCAGGACCTATTTTTTCCATAATTACTAATTAATCCTCCTCCTCCTAAGAATATTGTAATTTTGTCTCTGATATATATTGTTATTGTGTGAATGGACGTGCTGTTTTACTCTCTATTAAACACCCAAATTAGAAGGGAAAAATCTACCCGGCGGTTATTCTGTTTGCACCCAAAAGTGCATAAAGTATCAGTGAATCCGTGCATATAAATTATAAAGTGAAACTCATTAAAATAAAGAAAGTGCAATACAGTTTACATCATCTATCACCAGTTTTAACGTATATATTCAAAATGAAAAGCGAAATACAGTTGGGCATTCGTGAAAGTTTGAAACAAGGCAGGAAAAAGGTCATAAAACGCAAAGGTCAGAAACCTCTCGAAATACACCCAACCATCGAAACATCGAAAGAAAGGAAACAGAAACAAGAAAAAAAATAAATAAAATAAATAAATTTGGGTGGGCACGTAATAAATAATAAATAAACAATAATAGATAAAAAAATAAATAAATAATAAATAAATAAATAATTAATAAAAGTAAATAAATAAACAAACTTCAACCTTGCAAGATATTTTAATATCTACGAATATCTGCAAAAGAAATGGACTCACTGGTGACTGTTCTCCACACTAAAACCAGTATGCAAGTCAACATGGCAGAGGAAGAAAACAAAAACAGAAACCCATGCATAAAATGTGCATTAGACTGCAGCCTACATGCATTAAAATGTGATGAATGCAGACTATGGATACACTACAGTTGTAGTGCACTACCTATTTATTATTTCCTACTCATCCTTCAAAATTCAAAAAGAAAATCTCATGCTTTAGATGTGCTAGTCAAATTTGCGATGACTATGACAGGCAATTTGAAGAGCTTGAAGTAGAACTGGCAGGTGAGTTACAGGAGGAGGAAATTAGCATTGCAAATGCAGAGCTTGCTGAAAAAGTGAGAAACCCTCAGGATGAGACCCTAGAGAGGGAAACTGCAAGCAAAAAGGGCACCAAAAGAGAGAAAACAAGAATAGGAAATGGACACTAAAACCTTTAACAAAGTGAACAACCCCACTGTACACAGTCACCAAAAAGCCAAAAGTGAAACCAAGAGGCCAGTATGTAAGTATTACAGGAGGGGCTTGTGTAAATATGGACTTAAGGGAAGAGAATGCCCATTTGCTCACCCACCACTCTGCAAAAAATGTATACACGATGGGAATGGCATTTCTGGATGTACAGTGCCCGCGAAAAGTATCCGATCACTCAAGAAAATACAATATTTTCCCTTGATATTCAGAGACACATAATTCACTTTCTATTTGTTCTAGCGACATCTGGTAACTTTGAGGTTGCTCGCTGATATGAGAGCTATCCAACGCATTCTCAAATTAGTGTTCTGGTAGCCTTCGTTGCGGGTGGCTGTGTCTCAAAGTTGTCAGATTTCACTGTTTGTATAAATTATTGATATTTTGTTATTTTTACAGAAAGCGGTGTAAATAAAAATTTATATAATGTGTGCTAAAAAACAACTTAAGAGTGATTGTCGAGGTGCTATTGTTGCTTTGCATACATGTGGGAAATCACAGAGACAGATAGCTAAGGAATTAAACATATCCCAAAGTACCGTTAATTTATGGGTTTCACGGGCTAAGAACAATGCCGGCCTAACCACGCCAGTCCCTAAAAAACGATCTGGCAGACCGAGAAAAACAAATTCACGAACAGACAAACTTATGAAACGTTTAGTATTGAAAAACCCAACAATAACTGCGAAAGAAATAAAATTTAATATGAATAATTTGTTATCTGGTGTTTCTGAATGAACTATCCAGGAGCAGCTCCAAAAAGAACTCGGATTACCATCTCGCCATGCTGCTAAGAAACCGTTCATTAATGAAAAAATGCGTAAAAAACGTGTCACATTTTGTAAAAAATATATTCATTGGACTGTTGATGACTGGAAGAAGGTTTTATTTAGTGATGAGTCGACATTTTTGACATTCAGAAGTTGTCCAAAAAAGGTTCGCCGGCCCATTGGCTCAAATAGGATGGACCCTAAATACACCCTAAAGACAATGAAACACCTTCCAAGTGTGATGGTTTGGGGTTGTTTCGGTTACTATGGGCGTGGAAACCTATATTTTCTTCGAAGAACACAACTATGAATGGTGCACGGTATTTAGCAATGCTACAGGATAAACTTCCAATGGCAATGGCAATCCAAAGGACAAAAACATACATGCATGATGGTGCACCATGTCACAGGGCCAAAATAGTGACAAAATGGATTACTGACAATAAATTTGATATTTTGGATTGGCCTGGTAATAGTCCAGATCTCAATCCGATAGAAAATATGTGGCTAATAATAAAAAATAAGGTTGAATGCCACGACACTGGCTCAGTCAAAAAATTACAAGAAGCCATCAAAAAGGTATGGTGCAAGGAAATATCAGTGGAAGTTTGTCAAAACTTGATTAAATCCATGCCAAAACGTCTAGAACAAGTCATCCAAACCAAAGGACAGATGACAAAATACTAATATAAGGTTAGTATACATTTAAACATTGTTTTTTATGTAAAAAATACAAATTTCCAGGGTGATCGGATACTTTTCGCGGGCACTGTAGATCCAATGCAAGATGTCCCTACTTTCATCCCCAAATTTGCCAGAGCTCATGGTGGGAAAGAAGTTGTTTTAAAGAGAACTGCAATCTGGCCCACCTGAAGGGAACAATCTGATTCCACCCACATCAAACTCAACAGAGAGAATACCAGGATAGTGAGCCTACTATCCATCAGCACTATTTGGCCCAAGGGATGCAAGAAAACCCTAGACCAAATACCATTCCTACACCCAGATCTTATGCTGATGTAGCAGGTCCAGGTAAGCCCACTGGTGAAAATAGTATAGCAAGCAACCATGAAACCCTATTGGGGTTTTACCACCTCATAAAACAAATACAAGACATTCAAAGCTCACTTGGGCTCCTCATACAAAAGCAAATGAAAACCCTAGCAGGAACCCTACAAATGCCCTATATGTGGGAGATGAAACAAATGGCTCCACAAATGTATCAATAATCTACTTAAACATCCAGGGCCTTTACCCAAACTCAAACCATACCAAAGTACCTTACCTAAAGAGCCTAGTGGAAAACACTACTAGCACAGTTATAGCCCTCACAGAAACACACCTGAACCCCATGATCATGAGTAGTGAAATTGCAATCAAAGGGTACACCACCCATAGATGTGACAAGAGAAGACCGTCTAAATGGTGGTGTCCTGATGTACATCCCTGAAAACATTCAAAGTGAACTGCTCATGGCATACTCAAATGGAGCCTGTGAACTCTTAATCATCATGCTCAGCATAAATAAAGAAGACAATATTAGTGAATATCTATAGCCCCCCAGATAGCTCCCATCTAGAGCTCACTGAAGTCCTGGAAAAAATCAGGGATCAATCCTAGAATAGGCACCTGAAATCATTTTTAGGTGCTTAATCTGGGATTGAGGAAAAACACAGGTGCTTAATCTAGGATTGAGAAGAAAAAAATATAAACAGTTTTGAGAGATATAATTTCATTGTTTTTCAATATTTGAAAAAATCAACTCTAACCTAACCTAATCTTTTGCTATATCTTCTGCTTTTTTGGTTAGTTTTGCTATTCTTACCAGTTTGATTTTTACCTGATTTTCACATTTAATATTTTATTAATAATATTATTCAATTTCTATTTCAGAAATAATTTTTCTTTATTCATTAAACCACTTTAAACCTTTTATAACTTTGCCTTTATTACATTTGTAATAAACTTTGTATAAACAATAAATTTTGTAATCATCAGGTTTTTTTTTATTTAATTCCTTGTAAGGTGCCTATTCTAGGATTGAGGTTGAACGCAGGTGCTTCATCTGGGATTGAGGTATATCAGGTGCCTATTCTGGGATTGACCCAAAATCAGGCAATGCCCAGCTATTGTAGACTCAACAAGACTTAATCATTACAGGAGACTTTAATCTCCCAAATTGCACCTGGAACCAATATGGTGGTATGAAATCAGGGACAAAAAGGTCCAAATCAAAACACCTGAATGAGTTTATGGAACAACTGCTCCTAGTACAGCATGTCCACTGCCCAACTAGAAAAAATAATATCCTAGATTTAGTGCTGACAATTAATGCAACTACAATTGACCACATTGTTATAACACCAACTATACACTCCAACCACAATGTCATGCACATATTCACAAACTTGTCCCTCCACAAATGTAAGCAAGACCCATGCCAAACAAACTTGCCATACTCTGACCTAAACCTGCACAAGTCAGACTGGACATCAATAAATAACTGTCTGGGAGAAATAAACTGGGAAGATGAATTAGAAAACCTAAAGCCAGAAGAATGCTGGAGTAGAATACAATACCTGCTATCATCAGCATTATACAAACACACACCAAAGAAAAACGATAGTGCACAGAAGCACCGGACAAAAGAGCATAGATACAGAAGGACACTTATGAGAGAGAACAAAGCTATCTAAACAACTGACAAAGCAATTAAGTGATACAAGACATAGTAACATCCGGAATCAGATACTGATGCTAGAACTTAAAATAAAGGAGTCAACCATAAGAGAGAATATTGATAATGAACACAAAGCTATTGGCACTATAAAGGAAAAGAGCAAATTCTTCTTTAGCTATGCTAAACGCAAAGCAGTTATCAAAACGAGCATTGGCCCATTGCTTGCTAAAGATGGACTAACTCTCACATCTAATACACAGGAAATGGCAAACATTCTACAATCTCAATATGCTTTAAGCTGGAGTACCCCTGTAGCAACAAAGAAAATAAAAACCAGCATTTTTTGTTAGAGAAGAAAATGACCAAGACAGACCATTATTGGAAAATACAAATAACTACTAGAGATATACAACAGGCAAATAACAGAGCTACCAGGGAGTTCAGCCCCTGGTCCAGATGGAATTGGAGCCAAGATTCTTAAGGAATGCAAACATACTTTATCTCTGCCTTTGAAAATCCTGTGGAGATCCTCACTAGACACCAGTAGAATACCACCAATCATGAAACAAGCAAATATTACCCCAATCTACAAAGGAGGCAAAAGAAAGGAAGCCAAGAACTATAGACCCATATCTTTGACTTCCCATATTATTAAAATATTTGGGAAAGTCCTGAAAAGGCACATTGTCAGTTTTATAGAAAATGAACATCTCTTAGAAGACTTTCAACATGGCTTCAGACACAAGAGATCCCTGCCTTACTGAACTTATAGACCATTGCAATACAATCCTACAATATTTGGGAGAAAACCACAATGTTGATGTCATCTATCTAGACTTTGCAAAAGCTTTTGACAAGGTTGACCATGGTATATTATTCCATAAACTAAAAGAACTTGGTATTTGTGAAAAAATAGGAAAATGGATCTGCCTTTCTCTCTGACAGAAAAGAAATAATTGTAAATGGAGCAAGATCTATAGAAAAAGAAGTGATTAGTGGAGTGCCACAAGGCACAGTACTAGGACCAATTCTATTCATTATAATGCTAAACAATATAAACTGTAACCTAGGAAGCTCTCTCCTGTCATTCGCAGATGATACCAGAATACTAAGACCAATTACAGAAAAAGAAGACTGTGTAGAGCTACAAAAAGATCTACGAACTATATATGCATGGGCAGATGCAAACAATATGGCCTTCAATGAAGACAAATTTGAACTAATTAAGTATGGACCAAATAAATACCTGAAAAAACAATTCAACTACACTAGACCCACAGGAAAAGATATTGTACAAACTGATCATGTCAGGGATCTAGGGATTATATTATCTGAAGATACAACATTCAACAGGCACATTGACAAAGTAACATCATGCAAACAACTAATAGGATATATACTGAGGACATTCAGAACTAGGGACAGTACGACCATGCTTACCCTATGGAAATCACTTGTCCTTCCACGCATTAACTACTACTCTCAATTATGGTTTCCCCACAAACAAAATGAATTGCAAAAAATTGAGGGGTTACAAAGAACCTTTACCTCGTATATTAAACAACCTGATAGGCAACAGGTGAGTAAAAACAAATTAAACTACTGGGATAGGGTCAGAGGCCTCAACCTTTATTCCATAGAGAGAAGGTTTGAGAGATACATCCTAATCTACACCTAGAAAATTCTAGAAGAGCTTTTAGTTGCCCCCAATACTGAACCAATTGTGCCCACCTTAACAAGAACTAGAAGAATGTGTAAAAAATATCACCTCCCACCAAAGTCTGAGAAGGATTCAAACCCTTCAATATATAGTATCTCTAGGCAGGGTTCTCACCTGTTTAACTCCTTGCCTCAGTACCTTAGAGATATAAGTGCAGTCCCAGTAGACACTTTTAAAAAACACGGTAATTATGTATTTTATCCCACTCAGTCATTTTACATACCAAAATATATTTTTCTAGTAGTATTTGATATGATTTGTTCAAATATGACCTCCATTTCCGTCAGAAATGAGATCCAACAAAGTTATAGTACTTTGAAGTTTGGCTCATTTTCAAGGGAAATGGAAGTCAAAATCTAAGCAAAACATCAAATATTACTAGGAAAATATATTTTGGTATTAATTAACCTAACCTAACCTTACCTAACCTAACCCTGGCTAAACGATCCTAACCCTGGCTAAACGAGCTCTCGTCTGTATCCACCACCTAATCCATAATAAGGTAATACTCTAGGCTCGTTTAGCCATGGTTAGGTTAAGTTAATTAATACCAAAATACATTTTCCTAGTAATATTTGATGTGTTTTGCTTAGATTTTGACTTCCATTTCCCTTGAAAATGAGCCAAATTTCAAAGTACTATAACTTTGTTGGATCTCATTTCCGACGGAAATGGAGGTCATATTTGAACAAATCACATCAAATACTACTAGAAAAATGTATTTTGGTGTGTAAAATGACTGAGTGTGATAAAATACATAATAACCGCAACGCACCCTTGAGGCAGAAGCGCTTTAAGGTAAATGACACTCAAGTAATTTGCAAATAAAAGAAGTTAAATTAATTGGTCTATAGTTTTTAGCTAGGTGTTCGTTTCCTTTTTTGAAAAGTGGGACTACATTTGCTTTTTTCCAGTCTTCCGGAACTTCACCGTTAATCAATGAATTAAGCTTACTTCAATTTTTATAATGGGTTAATATTCGTTTTAATGCTTTGTTCGTTTTCGATAGGAGACATTCTATGACAATTTAACATATAAATTCATATTTAGGATACCTTCAAACCTCAGGGAAACTGATAAAAATCAAGGAAATGTAATAATTATTTTTTATGGAAAAAAAAAAAAATTAAAAAAATTTAGACGTAAAAAGTAGCCATTATAGGCCATTGACCGAGTATTTAGCTTTTAACGCTGTTAAAATTTTAACGAACGTCGCCCTCTCCAGTTTTATGGGGAGACATCTCGTGGCAAAATTAGGAAACATAGGTCAAAACAACCAATTAAAAATAGTTTTTGTTTCACGTGACCTTATCCGACCAATCAGAGACGTACATTTTTAATCTCTGATAATGCATACTCAGTTTCTGTCTCGTCTTCATTATGATTTGTGAAGGTTGTAATTTGGATTACTATAAATTAATACAAGATATTTATAAGAAAGAAGCCGGTGCTGAAGCTTTCTTTATGAGTCACTGTCTTACCTAATCATGTTATTTGTCCGCAGTGTGGTCGTGAGTGTAATTATAGAGAAGTTGCTGATCAATATTATTGCACAAGATTGACTAGGGATGAGCACGGCAGAAAAAAAAAGTGTTCGTTCTCTGTTTCCGTTGGAAAGGCACGTGGGTTGAAAAAATCCCACCTCAAACTGTGGCAAAACTTATTGTACGTTGGGTTATTCTTGACAAAGCGTTCGAACAGCTAGATGCACAGCTGTATTTAGCGTTAGCTTCCGAGAGTGTGATTAATTGGAGGAGTTTTTGCTTCGAAGTCTGTGAACATTGGCTAGGCCAACAAGGTCAAATTGGTGGGCCTGGCAAAATCGTTGAGATCGACGAGTCGAAAGGTCAGGTCAGGTCTGTTTAGGTTAGGTCAGGTCTGTTTAGGTTAGGTCAGGTCTGTTTAGGTTAGGTCAGGTCTGTTTAGGTTAGGTCAGGTCTGTTAGGTTAGGTCAGGTCTGTTTAGGTTAGGTCAGGTCTGTTTAGGTTAGGTCAGGTCTGTTTAGGTTAGGTCAGGTCTGTTTAGGTTAGGTCAGGTCTGTTTAGGTTAGGTCAGGTCTGTTAGGTTAGGTCAGGTCTGTTTAGGTTAGGTCAGGTCTGTTTAGGTTAGGTCAGGTCTGTTTAGGTTAGGTCAGGTCTGTTTAGGTTAGGTCAGGTCTGTTTAGGTTAGGTCAGGTCTGTTTAGGTTAGGTCAGGTCTGTTTAGGTTAGGTCAGGTCTGTTTAGGTTAGGTCAGGTCTGTTTAGGTTAGGTCAGGTCTGTTTAGGTTAGGTCAGGTCTGTTTAGGTTAGGTCAGGTCTGTTTAGGTTAGGTCAGGTCTGTTTAGGTTAGGTTAGGTCTAAACCAAAACACATTTTTCTGGTGTTTTTGGTTGTGATTTGCTCAAATCTGAACTTCGTTTCTTTAGGAAATGAGAAATTTTCAATTTTAAAATTTCTCAAAAACGGCTCATTTCCCAAAGAAACGAAGTTCAGATTTGAACAAATCACACCACAAAACACCAGGAAAATGTGTTTTGGTTCAGAAAGGAGGAAAAGCACTAAAACGAATAATTACCTTATAATGTGTTTATGTGACAATTTTGTTGAATTCACACCCAAGATCAGCTTTGGAGAGGCCTAGAATAAGTTAACAAAAGCCTACTTACACGTTTAGGCTCTGTTCCGTTAGCGGGGCCAAACAATAAAACTAAATTCTGAGCGAAAATCTAAACCACAAAAACAATAAGAACCAAGTGCCAAAAGCTCCAGTTAAATACAACTAGGTACAGTTTACAAAAATTCTTTAATTAACTATTCAAAATAAAAACAAAACATCTTACCTCGTGAAATTTAGTGATATTTGGAAAGAGAAACAATGCTGCTGCCACTAAAGGGTTTTTAGCTACTTTCAAAACTAAATATTAAAAAAAACAGTGTTTAGCAAATTCTAAAAGTCTCTGAATTAATATTTGGATTAATTTGGATCTCAAAAGAAACTGTAGCAGTGGCGCATTATTAAGGGGCGGCCAGGGAGCGCCAGGAGCCACGGCCAAGCTGTTTTATGGGCCGATGTTTATAATGATATCAATGATAAATTTGGAATGCTCAACAATATCTCTCAACTAACTTCAGAGGAAGCATCAAAAGCAACAAAAAATCTGGGTAGTCCATTACCCAAATGATTTTGAGGACAGCTTTCCATTTGATTTTCAGCATTTTGCATTGTTTGTCAAACAAAACACTTTATCCGACACTCGCTCATTGTACTACTACTACAGGAACTTCACAAATTGAGGTCTGTTTTCCCAAACACTTTCATTGCTTATCGTATTTATTTGTGTTTGATGGTGTCAAATGCAATTGGAAAGCGTTCTTTTTCTCATTTGAGCATGATTAAAAATGTTAAACGTCAAATGATAATCTAAAAGAAATTGCAAAGTCGGTCACTGTTATGCGTAGAAGAGAATATTTTGCAAATTTAAATACTGAGCTTGTGATTGGAAAATTTAGTGATATGAAGCAGCTCAAAAAAACTTTTGTATACTGGTGGTGGATGATTTTGTGACCAACTTTTGTAGATTAGTAGTGGACTTGTAGTTGTTTAATTGGTTTGGTGTAATTGTAGCAACTTCGTATTTGTGTAAAACTTGCATTATTTGATTTAGAAATAAATGGTTTTATTAATTTACATGACTCGAAGATTTGTCTTGTTGACGGACTCCAAGAATATTTTGACCCCATGGCCCAAAAATCCTTAATACGGCACTGTATGTAGTTAGTTGTTAGAGACCTACTCAGCCTGGCTGAGCTTTTTTTTTTAAATATATAATTATAATATAGTTTATTAATTTCAACAATATATTTCTATTTTAAAATATATTATTTATATTTTTAATTAATTTCAGAGATTTGTTTTTTCAGATGAGTGATGGGAGAAAAAGACTAAGGAGCTCGGAGTATAAGAAGAGAGCTCTGGAGAAAGCTGAAAAACAACGAGATGTCATTGACAAAACTGCGAAAATTGATACTTTCTTCAAGAAATATATAGAGTAAAAATGTTGAAACAAATCTGAATGTTCTTTTAAAAAAATTAGAATGTATTGAGATTAGGAGTTTCCAAGAAGATCAAAATGTTAATGTCATAACTTAATGAAGGTCCTAGTAATTTTAGATTATCTGATAGAGAAGTTCAAGAATCCTGCCTACCCTATACTAAGTTGTGATGTAGGTAGCATCACAACTACCTCCAGCATACTTCCATTGGACAAGACCCAGTATTATGGGAAGTTACTGATACTACACGTTATTATGTGTCAGAGCATGGCATAATCAGGACCTAGAAAACATGAACTTTTCTCAATCAAAGAGACGTTTTGGTGAACGATTCAGATATTTTTGTAAAACCTTGTTTGAAACACAGCTTGTCAACGGAGAGAAGAACATATTTAATGTATTCGGAGAGCACAGGCTCAATTTTCTGCGTTCCATGTCAGTTATTCGGTGGAACTACTAAAATTGGTAATGAAGGATTTGATGACTGGAAGCATGGCAGTGAAGCATTAACAAGCCCTGAAAATTCCTCTGAACATAAGTCATGTGTGTTAGCTATAAAATGAGAAGTTCAACTCTCGGAAGAATTGACAGACGACTTTTCTATCAAATTGATGAGGAGAAGAAGTATTGAAGGAATGTTTTACAACGAGTTGTTGCAGTGGTCCGGTCACTGGCATCTCATGGTTTACTTTTAGGGGCTACTTGAGAAATTTGGTTCTGTCCACAGTGGAAACTTTATAATGGCTTTGGAACTTATTGCTGAATTTGACCCTTTTCTGGCGGAACATATTGCAAAATACAAAAATCCAGGAAAAGGTCATACTTCTCTTGTCTTCAGTGGTGCAGTCGTAATTTCTTCAGTGGGGTAACGCAACAACAATTTTTCTTATATAGCGTTTCTATAAAATTCTACAGCGTTTTTACATTTTATGTACGTACATTCCCAAAAACACGTTGAAATGAAGGGGTTAGGAAAGAAATATAGTTAGAAAGAGTATGTATTACAAAAATGTTCAGTAGAAACAGCAAAAAATATAAAAATATAAAGTAAAATAAAACCAGTAGGGTAACGCTAAAAGTAAAATAAAACCAGTGGGGTAACGCCGTTACCTTGCGTTACCCCCGGACTACACCACTGCTTGTCTTCGTTTACATGTGAGCACTTCATCAAACTAATGGCTGACAAAGTTACCAAACAAATAACTGAGGAAGTGAAATGTGCGAAGTACTATTCCATTATTGTGGACTCCACCCTAGACATATCACATGTCGATGAACTTGCAATTATTCTGAGATACGTAAAAGAAGATGGGCATCCCGTAGAGCGATTTTTGGCATTCCTTCCCAGCGTAGGCCACAAATCAGAGCAGCTTTTCAACTCAATTTCCAACATATTAAAAATGCATGATCTCGACATTGCAAACTGCAGAGGACAGTCGTATCTCGTATGATAACGCTCCTAACATGTCAGGGATTTACTCTGGCTTGCAAGCCAGAATAAAAGAAGCGTCCCCAGTAGCAGTTTACGTACCCTGCTCTGCACACTCATTAAATTTGATTGCACAGTGTGCAGCAAGTTGCTGTAAGGAAGCCATTGATTTTTTCGCACTTCTCAAAATCTTTACGTGTTCTTCACTGCCTCCACTCACCGTTGGGAAATACTACAAAATCATTTTACCAAATCTGAAAATGTAACGCTAAAGAGCTTATCAGACACTTGATGGTCAGCCCGTGAAGAAGCGTGTAGGAGTCTCAATAAAGACTGGGAAGAGATTATAGAGGCACTTACTGTACGTCCATTGAAGAAGATGAATCAGAAAAGCCTTGCACACGCAGTGAAGCATCAGGCTACCTCAATCAACTGCAACGCCTTGAAACTACAATTCTTTCTTTAATGTGGGGTGACATTCTGGAAAGGTTCAATGCTACTAGTAAACAGCTCTAAGCAGTTAACATTGATCTTGGTGTCGTAGCAGAACTGTATGCATCATTGACATTCTATGTAAAAGATGCAAGAGACAACTTCGACTTTTATGAAGAAGCAGCAATTAAGAAATCATCTATCCGCGAATATGAAGTTACAATGAAAAGAAAAAAGAAAAGAAAACTTTGAATCGACGAAACTCGCGAAGGCGAGGTAGAATTAGATGGACGGAGGAACTTCTTTATTAATACTTATCTTGTGGTACTTGACAGATTATTGTCAGAATTAAACTGTCGTAAAGATGTGTATGAAAACCTCTATGCACGGTTTGCATTTTTTAGAAAAGTCACCACCTTGAATCCGACAGATATAATTGCCAATGCTATTAAGCTTTGAGAATTTTACAAGGATGACTTGGCGGAAGCATTTGTTAATGAGTGTCTTCATTTCCGTGGGCTTCTTCTGAATTTGAAGAAAACTCCTACGAGCATTCTTGAGATGAGTGAGATGATCCAAGCAAAAGGATTAAAAGAAATTTCCCCATATGTTGATATTGCACTCAGGATCTTCCTATGTACGCTGGCTTCCAACTGTTCTGCCGAAAGATCTTTTTCTGTACTGCGACGACTAAAGAACTACCTACGGTCAGTGCCGTATTAAGGATATTTGGGCCATAGGGCCAAAATATTCTTGGGGTCCCTCAACAAGACAAATCTTCGAGTCATGTAAATTAATAAAACCATTTATTATTCTTTTCTATGCATAACAATGACAGACTTTGCAATTTCTTTTAGGTTACCATTTGACGTTTAACATTTTTAATCATGCTCAAATGAGAAAAAGAACGCACCGCAGTTGCATTTGACATCGTCAATCATAAATAAATACGATAAGCAATGAAAACATTTTGGAAAACAGCCCTCAATTTATGAATTTCCTGTGGTACTCCTAATGGGCGAGTGTTAGCTAAAGCGTTTTGTTTGACAAACAGTACAAAATGCTGAAAATCAAATGGGAAGCTGTCCTCAAAATCATTTGGGTAGTGGACTAGCCAGATTTTTGTTGCTTTTGGTGCTTCCTCTGAAGTTAGTTGAGAGATATTGTTGGGCATTCCAAATTTATCATTGATATCATTATAAACATCGGCCCCTAAAACAGCTGGGCCGTAGGGCCTGGCCCCACCTGGCCCCCCTTAATACGCCACTGGGTGCAGTCATTGCGAGTCGGCTTGCAGTTAAAGTGCAAGACGTTTTGGGCCTTTATGAAATTCCATGCTATTATTGGACAGACTCCACTATAGTTTGGCACTGGTTAAGAAGTCAGGCAAAGAAATGGAAACCATTTGTTGCCAATAGGGTGGAGGAAATTCAAGCACACACAGATCCAAAGCAATGGAAGCATTGTCCAGGCACCCAAAACCCCGCTGATTTACCAACACGAGGAATTTCAGTGAAAGATCTTGCACAATCAAGTTTGTGGTGGAATGGGCCAGAGTGGCTAAAACTTTGAAGTGAAAATTGGCCTTCTAATCAGCCTATTGTAGGAGAATGCCAGGCTGAAGAAGAATGGGTGAGTGAGATGAGAAAATGCACTGTGAACAGTTGTCAAGTTATGCAGCAGGACCCAATATTGAGGTTTGAGGACATTAGCAGTCTGAAAAGGGTGTTACGAGTGACAGCATGGGTATATAGATTTACAGACAACATTAAGGGAGAAAGAAGAAGGGAAGGAATTCTGAACAGTAAGGAGATTCAGCAAGCCAGGCAATCCTGGGTGGTATATGTGCAGAAGGAAAACTTTGGTGAAGAGAGAAAATTGTTCACCAGCACTCCATTACAGATTCTACCAACACATTCTGCTCTCAAGGGTTTTGATGTGTTTTTGGATCATGATTTATTGAGAGTAGGAGGTAGACTAGTTTTCTGGGCTTCCAGAGGAGAAAAGACATCCGATTTTGCTACCTTCTGCGGGGCACTTTGTGGAACTTTTGATCCTGGATACGCATCATAAGTTGTCACATGCTGGATTAGAGAAGTGATAATAGAGATCAGACAACAATTTTGGATTCCCAAAATTAGACAAGTAGTAAAAAAGGTCTTGCATAGATATGTGGTTTGCAAACGTTGGAGTGCAAAGCCTTATTATGGAAAGGTGGCTCCACTTCCAAGAGAACGGTGTATCTATACTGTCCCATTTGATGTAGTGGGAGTAGATTTTGCAGGTGCAGTCTATGTGTAGTCCCTATGTGCAAGGGGAGTCTAACAAAGGTTATATACAGTAGGTCTTTTCACATGTGTTACCACCAAAGCAATCTATTTGGAGTTGGTAAGCAATTTAAGTAGTGATGTATTTCTTTTGGCCTTTAAAAGGTTTGTGAACAGAAGGGGTTTCCCAGATAAAATCATATCGGATAATGCAAAAACCTTCAAAAAGGTTGCAAAGAAACTCTAACAAGTTTGGTCTTTGCTAAAAGAGGAAGGATTCCAATCCTACTTTTCACACCATGGGGTAGAGTGGGAGTTTATTGTTGAGAGCGTACCATGGTGGGGAGGATTTTGGGAAAAGCTAGTGAGAAGTGTAAAGTGTCCATTAAAGAAATTTTTGGCTAATGCTCATTTGAGCAAAGAAAAATTCTGCACTGTTTTGTATGAAGTAGAAGCGATGGTGAACAGTAGGCCTATCACCTTTGTTTATAACAGTATGCAGGATGCAGAGCCATTGACACCAAATCATTTTCTTTGTGGTAAACGATTCACATCAAGCCCCAGTTTGCCAGAAGACTTACAGCTTATCCAGAGCAGTCAAGAAGAGTTAACCAGAAGGTTCAAGTACCCTGAAGAGCTATAAGATCAGTTATGGAAGAGGTGGCAGGTGGAATGCTTGCCAGGACTCAATTATTACCCATCAGGGGATGAAAGACCAAGGCAATGCTGGAAGCTTGGCATAATTGAAGAGTTGTTTGTTAGGTCTGCACTGGTAAAGACTTCAGGAGGAAAATTAAAGAGACCTATACAAAAACTCTATGCTTTAGAAATCAGCAAAAACACGGATAGTCAAGATGAAGCATTTGAGTTACAACCTCATGGAGAAGGCTTGGCTAAACTTGCAGAAGGTAATAACAACAATGCATTTTCGGTGGGCAGTGTTAGAAAATCTAAAAGAGGAAGAGCCATTGTTGTTCGAAGGTGATATGATGACTAATCTGATTGCTGCAGTATTGCTTGTATATATTAAGTTAAGGTGTATATATATATATCCATCTCATAATTGTAAGGTTAGTGAAAAATTCACTTAATTTAGAGCTAGCATTTTTTGTCTCTTGGCATCATTTTTTTGGGGCACTGGCGCGTCCTTTCTACTCGTTTGTTGAATGCGGCACTTACAGGGCGTGGTCTTATAGAAAGCTCTCTTGCAATTCAGTTTGGTTGTTTAGATACAAGATTGATGCATTGTGCAATGGTGCAGGTTGTGTTGTTGTTGTAAGGTTTAGAAAGAAGACCATAAATAGTACCCCTTTTGTTTGTTATCTTAATTTTATGCAACTGAAGCTTAAGGTATGCCCACATCGAGTAGGCCCACACCTCCAAGTCCGTAAGTTTGTTTAGTCTAGCTTAACTTGGGCTCTAGGCTGAAGTAGCCCCTCAGAGCTTGGTGTTCAAGGCTCAGCTGGGATTCTGAACCCAATCAAATAAAATGAAATAACAGTCTATGAAGCAAACTGCATTACCCCGATATAGTTGCCTTGTTGTTCCCAATTTTTGTTTATTTTGTACAGTTCAATTAATGCAAAGCCGTTGTAATTTTAAAGGTTTTAGCATTAATAAATTACACTATAATTATTAGTTTATTATTTTTTGTGCTTTTATTTATTTATTTATTTACTTATTTAGGATCGAGGAGAATTGAAAATAATTTTGAGATATCCTTCCTTTTTTGGTCAAATTTAGCATAGGTTAGTTTCTAGATTGACCTATATGTGCATGCAAGGTCAACCAACACTGAACACACTTTTTATTTTTTTTATGCAAGGAGGGGCCAAGGGCAACTGCCCACAAAAGCGCCCCACCATAGAAGAAGAAGAGAGCCAAAATCAAGGTCCGGGGTTTTCGAGATGCCTAGACACTCTGCCTTTGAAAAATGGGAGGTTATAGACAGGAGGAAAGGTGGAGTGAGGAAGATTGTTCCAGAGTTGACTGGTTGAGTAGATGAAAGACTCAAAATACCGATTAACCTTTGTGTACAGGGGAGTACACAGCATTTCTTATATATATATATATATATATATATATATAATATGTGTGTGTGTGTGTGTGTGTGTGTGTCAGCTCAAAATTGATGATGATTGATTTGGAATCAAAATGAATTGCATCTTGGAAAGCTTCAGTTGTATTTCATTTCCAATTTATGGGCAAAGAATTAAATTTACACAAATTAATTGTACGTATAAAGACATATATAAACGTTCCTAAGCCAGCCAAAATTGCTTTTGAGTTTTGAGTTAATAACATGTCCTGTAGGGTGACAACTTCTTATAGGGATAAAATTTGAAATTCAAAAACATTTGCCGGCCATTTGTCCAATGCTGCCACCCTATGAGGAAACACCGTAGACGAAATCTCATGGAATTCGGAAAGCATTTAGGGGTGCCTCGAGTCACATGAATGAAACTGTCGCGCGGAAGAAATTTCAAGAATGAACGAGTTTCGACAACGCTTCAAAAACAAAAATGTTTCGAGAATGCAAGTGTATTATATAATTTAATAGAATTGTTTCCTTTATTTCATACTATAGATTATGCAAATCGATTAATTTATTTCATTAAATTAAAATTTTCATAAATAAATCGTTAAATAATATGATGTGTATCAATCTTTGGATGATCAGCTTTTGGTGCTTCAAGTTCATTTTGCATACGACTGCCTGACTGAAAACAACGCTTAGAAGTTCTCTCCTGATTCTTTTAAGATATCTAAGGTAATATTTTTTATTTTGATACATTGATTATATTATTATTGGAAATTGTTCTAGAAAAGTTTCATTAATTGTTGGCATAGTTTGATGTTTAAATTATATAAATTTGGAACTGAATTTGATTTCCTATGATAATATATATACGAGTATATAAATATATACGTATACTGGGACGGAAAAATTCTACCAGACGATGAAGGTGGTCGGTGTGACCGACTAGCCATTTTCGTAACCGGAGTTGATACCGAGAAGCTCTTGGGTGTACCTAAGCTGACATCAGGAACGGGTGAGGTCATCGCCTCGGTGGTACATGCTGCGCTCAAAGAATGGAATGTGTCAGAAAAGGTATCACTATGAGCTTCGACACTACAGCTTCAAATACTGGTTACTTGTCTGGGGCATGCGTAATTTTGGAGCAGAAACTCGGCCGCCGACTCTTATACCTTGCATGTCGCCATCACATCCTAGAACTTGTCGTTGAGAAGGCGTACATGGAATGCATGGGACCATCATCTGGTCCAGATATCCTCCTATTCTCCCGCTTCAAAGAGACGTGGAATACAATTTGCCAAGATAAGTACAAGACCTGTCAGACCTTCCATCGAGTCTGAATGAGAATCGAGAAGAACTGATCGCTTGCTGGAATCTATATCTGACAAAACATCAGCCGAGGGATGATTACCGTGAATTCTTGGAGTTGTCGATTACAATCCTTGGAGGTAATTTACCTAACTTTAGGTTTCGGCGACCTGGAGCACTTCACCGAGCACGTTGGATGGCAAAAGTAATTTATTCATTAAAAATCCTGCTGTTTTCCCATCAGTTCAGACTTACAACTCGTGAAATGTCTGGCTTAAAACGATTTGTATTTTTTGCCCTGGAGTTATATGTCAGCGCGTGGTTCACGGCCAGCAGTCCTTCATCTGCTCCCGCGAACGATTTGAAGCTTCTTCAAGACCTAGCAAAGTACCACGATGAAAAGATCTCAGCATCCTGCCTTAGTGTCCTCGGTCGTCACTTATGGTACCTCAGCGAGTACTTGATTGGTCTCACACTCTTTGATAAAGGTATCAATGCAACAACGAAAAAGAATATCGCTCGATCAATCCTCGAAAAAGAAGCTGCTGAAGATCCTCCAAAGCGAGCCCCAATACCTGCTGTTTCTTCCATTTCAACAAAGCAGCTCTCGGACTTTGCCTCGAAAGGATCAAAGCTTCTCTTTGAACTTCTAAAAATTAATGATGGTTTCTTGTCCAAGGAACCAGAGATCTGGCCGGACGACGAAGATTTCAAGACTGGTTTGACTATAGTTGAAGGACTAAAAGTCGTCAATGACATGGCAGAGAGGGGAATTGCCTTGATCCAGGCCTTCAATACAAAGATTACGAAGAATGAAGAACAGCGCCAACATCTCTTGCAGGTTGTTGAGGATCATAGGAAGTCTCAGCCTGGTACATTGAAAAAGGGGTATGGCTTGAGGAAAAGCAAGAATTAATGGGTGGTCTACAATTGAATGAAAGACACCCTGGAATATATTTAGTAAATATATTATTTACTTATTACGATTGGAGTACGCCTGCACTTAAACCTTATGAACTAAAACTAACGTTTATTTATATTAATTAAAAAAAATATTAATTTATTTTTACTAGGTAATGAATAATTAATTTTTGTTATAAGGAGAATTATTTACCTCACTTGAGACACCCTTAAATATTATCTGAATGACCTAATATTTACAGTACATTGTTTTCTCATGTAGTAGCAGCATTGAACAAATGGCCAATAAAAACTCCAACTTTCGATTTTATTGTCACCATTGTCCTGGTAACCATGAAATAACTGAAATTCCATATGACATCAACAATTTTTTGTGGTGAATGTTGCAAAGTTGTCGATTTTTGAAAATTTCTTTTTCAAATATGTCAAGAAGATACTCTTCTTGATTAGAATTAATCCTTACCATTTCATTTTAAATGCTATTAAAGCTAAAATAACGTAAGATTATAAAATTACAACTTAATTCTACTCCCACATTGACCCTTTCTAAACGATCAGAATGTATGTGTTCATATGTTCGTTGCCTGAGAAGCGATATGTTATTTGTATGACAAGTCGTCTTTAACCTCCTCCTGGTGAGTATAGCCCGACTTATTTTGTAACTTTTATTCTTTATTTTTATTGTTTAGAATTTGATGTTTTAATATTTGTACTATTGCGGTTCCTTTTATTTTGTTGCTTTAATTGTGTAATGTAAATGTCTTTTCAAATTTTCAGTATAACTTTTATTCGTAATTCTTATTCTTAAAAGGTTCTTTCTGAATACTGATACTCTCCGATACCACGTCGGCAAAGAAAAAACATTCTTTTGTAAATAATTCACACTTGGAGGCTATCGTCTACATCTCAGTATCCACCAGATTCCATTTTGGGGCTTTTTTACTCTCTAGTCCTGACTTGTATCCTAACTTGAGCAATAAGCTTTCCTGCCTATATTTATATATCATCATTTATCTTTTCTTTGTCATTTATGTTTAGTCAGTTTCAGTGGTGTAGTGCTAAATAAAGAAGTGAGGGAACGCATTTTGAAAGTGTTACTCAGATGCGGGGGAGACAATGGCGAGCGCGGCGAGCCCATACAGCTGGGGGTCCGGAGGCACTGTAAGCCCCCCGGGAAATCTTTTGAAATCTGACCAATTTCAGGGATATTTTGAGGTCATATGCACTGAATATTAGGATATATTCCAAGGTTGAAGATGCAGTATTTCCAGTATCATTAGATATACGACATCCAGTACGATCAATAAAAATAGCTAACAACTGGAATGATTAACTAAAAAAAAGTTAACAACTGGTACGCCGTGGTGACTGTTTCACCAGATCTTTATAGGCTAGCATTGCCTCAGTCGAAGCTAAAAGAAATGAAACGGTTAATGATTCTTTCTCATATTTCTTCTAGGGGTGGGAATTAAAATTTCATGACGTTAGAGATTTGTAAGTTCGGATTTATTTGAAATAGTGAGGGAACGCCGTTCCGTCTACCAAAAAAAGTAAGGGAACGCCGTTCCCACGCGTTCCCACAGCACTACACCACTGGCCAGTTTCAATTAGCCACTTTAGCCATTCATTTGTTAATTTCCGTATAGTTTAATTATATCCTTTTGTTATACCCATTTAATTAGTAACATAGTTTTCATTATAAATATAATTTAAATTTTTTATATTAATTTTCTTTATCCTAACCACTAAGTGTAACTTTTAAATTCCAATCCTAAATTTATTAAGAAGTCTTTTTTTGACTCTCTTTAATAAGAGTAATATTTTTTACAATAGGTGGGGGCCTATGCCCCTATGACCCCCCTTATGTACGCCACTGCTTGTGTAGTAATAGATAGAAAGCTAAGGTGAATTGTATTCAATGACCTTACTTAGGCTTTATTCAACATATAACTACAATTCACATTAATAGAGAGGGTCTGAAAAGAACACTTTAGTCACAGAACAATACATTAATACAATAAAAAGGTTGGCAGTGTGTCACCATTGCTAATAGTAATCAACGACAATGAATTTGTCACTACACACCACATTCTCCTCCACCATCAGGCTGGAAATTAAGAGTAGCACAAAATAACAAAAACATCGACATAGAGTGATGCAAATTTAGGATTAGTAAGTAGAGATAAAACCATTCCTGGCGATAACGCAAGGGTTTGCTGTGTATACGTTTGGAACGACGAATAGGCGCGAGATTTGCTGATTCCGTAGTTGGTTTCAGTGATGAAACAGGCTCGTGTACTGAGTTCTTGAAAGTCATTATTTGAGCCATCTGGTGGTGTGTCAATGACATGAGTATCTGCGTAGGTTGGTGAGAAACTTACACAGGCGGTTGTTGACAGACTTCTGGCCTGTCTGTCTGCCACTGCATGATTGTCTTGGAGAGTTTTACCAAATGGTGCTAGATCTCTCAATGATACTGTCGACTCCTTTCCATTTGAATTTCTGATGTGAGCGTATTGCGGATTCACTTGAATGAACTCCGTCATCGACCAACGGGTCATATTTGCTGCATCTTACGTGTCTGCGTAATAGTACCGGTCCATGAGCAGTTAACCACGTAGGAATAGAATAACCACGAGTTGATCGACGTTGAAATTGGAATATTCTTTCGTGTGGTATAGAACTACTGGCAGTATACAGCAGCGACCTTATAGAATGTAGACCATCTTGTAAGACCGTCTCCCACTGCAGTTCGGGAAGACTTCGAGCTTTCGGTGCCAGTGATAGTTTTCCAGATTATACCATTGAATCGCTCACCCTGACCATTTCCGCGAGGGTTGTAAGGTATAATAAAAACAATTATAGGTACTGACATGTGCATTTATGTGCTAAAGGAAGCCGTCCTAAAGTACAAAATGTCAAGTAGCAATGTATATTCCTGTTTTTTGGATACATCAAAAGCATTTGATAGTTAACCATCACATACTTTCCAAGAAACTTGTGTCGAGGGGTACCTAAATATATACTTAGGATACTTGGATTCTGGTATACAGAGCAGACCATGTTTGTAAGATGGAAAAACACTATCACCAGATTTTAAGGTAACTAATGGTGTTAAGCAAGGAGGTATATTATCACCAAAGGTGGGCAGTTGCGCCGCAAAAAGTTGCGGCGCAACTTGCGGCGCAACATTTTTGGTTGCGCTTGCGCTTGCGGCGCAACTTTTTGAAAAGGGTTGCGCTTGCGCGTGCGGCGCAACTATTTCAGCAGAGTTGCGGTTGCGGTTGCGGCGCTACAAAAATTGTTGCGCGTGCCCACCACTGATTATCACCCTATCTTTTCTGTATATACATGGATGACCTTACCAATGAACTAAAAACTGCACGTACTGGCTGTCATTGGAAAGGAAAAAATTAATCATTTAATGTATGCCGATGACCTTGTTCTTCTGTCACCCTTTCCCCATGGGCTGAGAGTACTACTAGATGTGTGAACAACATGGTATAGAAAATGATATCACCTATAATGGGGGCAAAGAGTTTTGATTTTTAGGTGTAGTCTACTGAAACATGTATCATGTGGGTCTTTTGAAATGAATGGTCAGACAATACCTGTCAGACACGTGTAAATACTTAGGTCATGTAATTAATTACTCACGAGCTGCAAGATGAACTTGATATTGAGAGGCAACGTAAAAAGCTGTATGTACAGGGTAACATGCTAGTAAGGAAATTTGGTGTGTTCAGAATCAGTTAAAACTTATCTTCTTAGAACTTAATGTACTGCACTGTATACATCCCATCTGTGGTGTAACTATACAAAAACTGCTATGAATGAACTCTGTTGCTTATAATATTTTTCGTATGCTATGTAGGGAACCAAAGTGGTGCAATGCCAATTTTGTTTACTTCGCGTAACTACCTACCAGTAGGGTTGCCAACTCCATGAAGTTCGAAAAAAGGACAAGAACATCAATTTCAATATACTGTCTACAGGGTCAGGGAAAGAAGTAAAATTTTATTTATAATTTATTACAATTTATACTGCACGCTTTTTTATTACATATTTTCTTAAAGGAAATATTTTTATTGATATACAGATATTGACCCATTGAGCCATGCATTGACAAAATTTATGGTAACTTAATATTTATTTATTTTTAAATTTATACTTTTCTTGATTTTTTGCAGACTTCAGTAAAAGAGCATAATTTTATATTTTTTTTCGCAAAACCCAAACAATTATCCTTTAAATTGAAATAAACAAAAAGCTCACTTTTTACTAGTTCAACCGAACATTGGTTTCTATCATCATGCCATTTAGCGTTCATCACACTGAAAATTCTTTCACAATATGCAGATGTTCCAGAAATAAATAAAACAAAAGATACTACTTTGAAAATATTCGCAAATTTGAAATTACTATGTTTCAATAGCAGGTGCCATTTGCTGCCTGTGTTTGTACAATCCGTAAAAAGTTTAGAACTTGAAAGCGTTTCAAAATTGTTTCGAATTAATGAAAGCTCTTCAAAAAAATCATTCATATTTAAATTTAGTTTTTCGTTTAATTTTAAACCTTCAACTACTTCAATAAAGTGCTGATACTGTGGGCATGAATTGTCTTACGAAACAAAGATTTGATAGTTTTCCATAAATCGTATTTTTTTCAAAAGCGAACCTCTGTTCTAAATATGTTATTGCAGAATTATAAAATACTTTGAAGTCTTCTATAATCTTAACATTAACGTTAATCTTAACGTTAACATTTAAGTGAAGAAATGAACTTATAAAATGTTACTCGACTTAAGACTTTATAATCATTTCCTTTTAAACAAAAGTTTTGTTACAAAACTATTGTTTGGAACAAGATTGTTGTCAGAAAAGGACAAATGGCGTCCTTTCCGAACTCAATAAAGGACAAGGACAAAAATCTACAAAAAAGGACAGTTGGCAACCATACCTACCAGCCAAATGTTAATCCGGGAGAATGTATATAATTTCAGTACTAAGGTCCAAAACAGCTCTAATGTGGTGTTGTGCAATGTCCTGTCTTCAGATACTGTGTACCTCTCGCCTATATGGCAGTCTTGGTTCAGACAACTGCTGGTTTACAATACCTTATTTTTGTAATGCAGCAAAAATGATACATGCATATTAAGTTGTGTTATAATAAGATTGTATTTGTATGTTGGGTTGAATGGCTATGCTGGCCTTATTTTTGTACTTGTATGATAGGTTAAGTGGCTATGGATTGTGAATGATCCGCAATAAAGATGTTTTTTGTTGTATAATTAGTAATTTAAAATATAGTTTCCACAAAATTATATCCGAACTCAGCTTCCCATAATTTATCAGCATTTTTATTAAACTCTTTTATTTTTATAAAATTGCCAGATAATTAATTAATCAAACATTATGCCAGTATGCTAGGTTAAGTGGCTAGGTTGGCCCTATTTTTAATTTCGGTGTATAATACATAAGATTGTACTTGTATGTTAGGTTAAGTGGCTATGGATTCTGAATGATCCGCAATAAAGATGTTTTGTTTGTTTATCACGCCTTAGTTCTTTTTAGCCTTAGCTAGCATTGTTATTTCTATTATGCTTAGCCTTATTTTCATATCTACAGATCTACAGAAGCTAAGGCTAACAAAGACCCTAAGATCCACTCTAAGGTTAGCCCAAGAGAAAGGAAAGAGTAGGGGTTAGAGAAGAGAATAAGGGGTTAAGTAAGTAGCAACACCTATCACTCACTCATTCATTCAGAAAAAGAGAAAAAGACTCACCATCATCATCCGCCGGCCACTGCCGACAAGTCAGAAAAATAGTCGGAGAGAATAGGAAAGGGGTGAAAGATGAAAAGAAGTAAAATAAGAACACTTACAACCATGCAAACACAGACTTAACTCACAGTCATACCATGCAAACTACAGACATGCAAGTAAAGAGAGTTACAGACATGCAAGTAAGGAAAGGATAAGAAAAAAATAAAAAGTAGGTAAAGATAAACAAAAAGTGGGTAAGTTTACTCTACGAGCTACATCTACGTTCATGTTAGTCTAATTTTTTTTTAAAATTTTATTGCTGGCATCACACGCTGGCATGTCACAAGCTGGCATTAATCGTCAACAGACTCATCCTCGACCACCACCCCCAGAGCTCCTGTTACTAATTGTTTATTATTTTAAACAACGTTAATATTTTTAAAATGCCTATCTAAACGGTTCTTAAACATATTAACGCTGGTAGAATGAACGACTGACAAGGGAAGATTATTCCATTTATCAATTACTTTAAACGTAAAGAAGTTTTTAGCGATATTAGTAATGAAACGTCTGCCACGCAACTTAAATCCGTTATTACGAGTATTGCTATTATTGAAAGTGAACATTTTGTAAAAATTTACGCTATCGATGTTATTAACGATTTTGAAAACTTCAATAAGCTCCCCCCTTAATCTCCTAGTTTCGAGTGAATGCAAGTCTAACTCTTTTATCCTATCTTCATAAGGCTTGTTGCGCAATGACGGAATTAGTTTCGTGGCACGACGCTGAACCCTTTCTAACCTATCAATCCTCGCGCAAATACGAGCACCAAAACTGAACGGCATATTCTAAATGAGGCCTGACTAGGGACTTGTAAAAGGGCAATATAATATCCTTCGATTTAAATTCGAAATTACGCGCTATGAAGCCTAACATCCTATTAGCTTTTGCGCAAGACTCCAGGCACTGGTTCCTAACTTTTAAATCCTTAGATACGCGTACCCCTAAATCTACTTCCTCGTCAACGTTCGCTAACTCCCTATTATCCATCGTGTCGTGTACGTGTAATTATTGTTTCGAGAACCTACATGCAAAACTTTACATTTGTCTACGTTAAATTGCATCTGCCACTTATCCGTCCACTCCATAATCCTATTTACATCGTCTTGGAGCCTATTTCTATCGTCCTCGTTAACAACCTTACCACTTATTTTAGTATCGTCCGCGAATTTTGACACGTTACTAATCAATCCTACATCTACATATATCGTTAATGTAAATTACGAATAGCAAAGGGATTTGTAAATCGCGTAATGTTGAATCGCTAAAGGTAGAGTTTTTGTAGTTATAGTATTTAAAAACAAATTAATTCATTACTTCATCTTTTATCTTCACATTACTTAAGAAATAAATAAATAATAAAAAAATAAATACATTTTAAAATAGTTATTCATATTAATACTTTCTAAATTTTTTTAAATTGCTTTGAAAGAATTTACTTAAAAATTTTATGAATCTAAAATATTTACAAAATAAATAAATTTTATTTAAAAACAAATATTTAAAGAATAAACTTATTGAAAAGTAATCTTTTCAATTTTTATGTACTATATTCTTTTTTTAAGGAAGTTTTGTTGGTGTTTTGTGCTTTTTATATTTATGATTTCAGTTTTGATGGTGGTTGGTTTGATGCAAGAGCAGAGAAATTAGTTTCGAAGAAAAGTTCACAAGCTCCAACCGCGCAGGTGTTAAGAGCAGGATCTTTTGTAAATTTGAGTGTCTAAGTCCCGAGGCTTACTAACCCGGAAAGGTGCGAGCTGGCAGGGCCCCTAAAAAAGCCTTATATTAGTCATTTACGTTATATGTCTGATTGAAACAGAAGTTTTGTTCGTTTGTGTTTATGTGCATTTATTTTAGTTATCTCTTGCAAAATAAAAGCAAATACACATATATAATTGCTTTTATATATAGTTAAACAGTTGTGGACCTATGTTTATTTACTTTTCAAAACTGTAGTTATAATTGAGTCGCTTCTTTTTAAAATTTAAATTTAACAAATAATTTGATAAGTAATAGATACAAGTTTGAGGCCTACACCCATTTCATCGACAAGACCAAAACACGGACACTCTAAAACACTAACTTAATCTAACCTAATAACTTGTCAATAGAATGCGAAGTCGATCAGATATAAAGCGCAAAGTTTGGAGGTGTTACATGCACTTAGAATTCCTAATAAAAGTATTATGTACCGTTTTTTACGCCTCATAAGACGCTACAAGTGGTAAGACGTACCCTATATTTAGCAAAGAATATTTAGGAAAAAAAATATTTCGAAGATTTATCAACCTGACAAAAAATATATATTCCCATAACTTTATTAAAAGAACATTAAACAAAACAATAACATGAGCCCTGAAGTGACATATTTAATTATCCTCAAATCCTGAGATTTCCGTGCTGCTGCTGTCATCACTGCTGGCATCGTCACCAACATCACTGCCACTAGCTGATTCTGGGTCGTCCGCTGTGTCACTATCTTCATAAAGAAGCTCGGCCTCTGTTCCATCCAATGATTTGCTAATTCCATATTTCTTGAATGAAGCAGTTTTCATTGTATAGGTCACTAATACATTGTACTGCTTTGTTAATTAAAATTATCATGAGAAATTGGGATTGTGGATTTTTTTTTTTTTTATAAGAAGAGCTCTAGATCTGTTTAAGGATGATTACCATAATATTTCATAATTATATTTTTATGTGCACATGGTGCAATTCAGTTTGTTAATAATACAGACCGGTAGTGACTAGTCTTGTATGTGTACCTTTATGTGTGAGAATGTGTGTGTTGGGGAACTATGTGACTTATTGAGGGACAAGAGTCTTGATTTTCCAACGTTTCATGTTAATTTGATCCATGCTGTATTCTACTGACATTTTACTTTAATTCAAGAGCAGCAGCAAAGGTCATAGTACTTGCATGTATTACACTCTAACACTGAAGTGAAGGATAAGCATTAATGACGCGTTGGAGGGCAACACCCTCCTAAAAATTCCTGGATCCGTCCATGCATTGATAAATAAAAGGAAAAGAGTGGGTGACAGGACAAAACCCTGAGGAACAACACTATTATTAATAGCTGTAGGAGAAGAACATTGGCCATCTACAACCGTAGCTATAGACCGGCAATAACAGAGAGAGCCATTGACATCGTAGAACCTTGCAAACTCTTCATGCCGCTTTCGGTATACAGTGCTCTTGCAGTCTTCTTCAAGCAAATTCCACTCTGAGTCTGGAGGTCAGAAGCTCAGACCCTGATTTCGTCAGACCCAAATCTCTAATTAAGTCGTCCAATTCCCTCTGATTTGGAAAGTGAGGGTTTGTACTGAAAGTTACTGTATATTCTTTATCATGACTGTCCTCACCAGTCGACATCTCAGATGAGCTAGCTGCATCCTCATTTTCAACCTGCAAAGCAAAGAAACAAAATATAGGCATAGCTATATATGTAGAAGAGCATCAGCACTAAGAAAAATCGACACATAATGACCCACAGTCTGTAAATACAGAAGGTAAAGTAATGGATAGATACCTGTTCTGGTGGACGTGGTATTGGAAGACCTTCGCCATGTGGTACAGGAGCTATGGACGACGCTATGCTTGGATACTGAAGAGTCTGCCTTCCTTTAACTTTCCTGTACTTAGAAACATCTACCATGCAGTAGTAGCAATCGTCGTGGTGGCTCTTTGGTTCTATCCATATTCTGGGTACCGCAAAGGGCATTGCCTTGCGTACTCCCCGCAGCCACCCTTCAAGTGTGGATCCCGAAGGAGGGCAGTTTCGAAATTAAAGATTTGTGCCAAATTCTATCAAAAGCTTTTGATATGTCAAGCGCAACAGCAAAAGTTTCACTCAAATCCCGAAAGGAGGATGACCAAGAGTCAGAGAGATATAGAAGATTGCCAGTCGAGAATCCCCTTGCGGGACCCATATATGACGATCTGAAAGAAAATTAAGGATAGATTAAAAAACTTTATTAGAAAGGCAAGAAATTAAAGCAATTGGACGATAGTTACATGGCTGAGAGAGGTCAACCTTCTTTGGGACAGGCTGAATGAAAGCGAACTTAAATATATTGAACTGAAATATACTGAAACAATTATTTTACAAACTTTTTAACCAACTTCTCGATTTATGCACTGCTGTTTTATGATTCATAATCTGACTGTTTTGAATGACGGAAATTCTCATTCATTTATTTTCCTTTCAAGAACAAACGCATCACTGGTTTGTATGAATAGATTGAAAGCCAAAAAGAAGTTTTTTGGTTTCACTGCAAAGGAACACGAACGAAAAGCAGTGAAGTAATAAAATGACGGTCTTTCTTCGAAGAGAATCGCTAGCCAGAAAATTAGGCAATAGCAATACTTCCAGTAGGGAATTCTGGAAGGAGGTTAATAAAATTAACAATAGTAATCTTACCTTGCCAAATGTAATAGAGGGTGTACATGGTGCAAAAAACATTGCAGAACTGTGGAAAAATCATTATGAAACCTTATTTAATTGTTTCGGGTGGGGGGGTGGGGTGGGGGGGTGCTAAATATATGCCTAAATGTACAACGCTCTAAGGAGCTACTAATTATTGACTCAGAAATCTGGAAGGCTATTCATAAGTTAGATGACATTTAAAATGTTGTAGCCCTCATACAATACCTATTCTTGCAATGTATTTCACAAGCTGTATGATACATGGGTACTTGCCACAGTCCATTTTGTCATTTGTATTGTTGCCACTTGTTAAAATAATGGTGGTAGAGTCTGTGATAAGAATAATTATAGGCCAATAGCACTTGCCAGTATACTTTCTAAGGTGTTAGAATATGTCATTTACAAAGCTGGGCACAAACCGTTAATCCGTTAATCGTTAATTAACGAAGTTAACTTTTTCGTTAACGATTTAACTTTTAAGTTAACTTTGAAAATCATTATCGGACTAATTAACTTCCGTTACATTAACTTCCGTTAACTCAAGTCCGTTAACCCAAAAAATTCATAAATAAACGTTTAAAAGTTTATATTATTTTCAGTGCTGAGCAGGTGCGCAATTAATCCGCCACTGTTAATAGTGATGAACGAATTTCCATTTCCGCAGTGCAAAATCAGGCGATATATTTGTTTCCGTCGCCACAATTTGTGTCTTACCAAATATGGTAGTTTCGCCTCATCTGGTTGGACAAGTATGACAACACCAAGGTCGCCAGGGTGAGGAAAAGCATGGAGGGTACAGTCGAGGAGGCCATGAAGCAGCAGTCCAACGAAGTGGGCAGCAACAGTGGAGGCAGCAACAACGAGGAGGAGGAGGAGGAGGATGACTTCTTCAGTGCTGTCATCCAGACAAAAGAGAGCAGCAGAAGCCACAGGTCACTCAAGGGCAAGGCCCAGAACTTGGTCAAGACCTGGCTGGAGACCAACTCCAAGGACTTGCTGACAGATGCTGCCTTCTTGGGTGAGCAAGTGTTGGTGGACTTGTTCATCAAGTTCAACACAGCCATCCCCTCCAGTGCTGCAGTGGAGCGTTTGTTCTCTATGGGCAAGGACATCCTGAGGGCCAAGAGATCATCCCTGTCTGATGAAAACTTTGATATGCTAATTTTCATGAAGGGCAACATGCATCTCATGGACAAAATGGAGAACGAGAAGACGAGGGAAAATTAAATTATATATATATTGTTTTCATTTTTTTTATAATAAAAGTTAACGTTAACGGTTTATCGGTAACTTCCGTTACATGTTTAACGAATTAACGGATTAACGGTTAACGAAGTTAACTTTTTGGTTAACGGATTAGCGGTTAACGAAGTTAACTTTTTGGTTAACGGTGCCCACCACTGGTCATTTATAATAGGATAAGTACTTACTTGCAGACGTATGACAATCAGTTTGGCTTTAGAGTGAAACATAGTACTGACGTGTATTTATATGCTAAAGGAAGCCGTCCTAAAGTAAATACAAAATGTCAAGTAACAATTTATATTCCTGTTTTTTGGATGCATCAAAAGCACTTGATAGAGTTAACCATCACAAACTTTTCAAGAAACTCTTGTGTCGAGGGGTACCTAACTATATACTTAGGATACTTGCATTCTGGTATACAGAGCAGACCATGTTTGTAAGATGGAAAAGCACTGTATCACCAGATTTTAAGGTAACTAATGGTGCTAGGCAAGGGGGTATATTATAACCCTGTCTTTTCTGTGTAGACATGGATGACCTTACCAATGAACTAAAAACTGCACGGACTGGCTGTGTGATTGGAAAGGAAAAAAGTAATCATTTAATGCATGCTGATGACCTTGTCCTTCTGTCACCCTCTCCCTATGGGCTGAGAGTCCTATTAGAGATACGAGTATGTGAATAATATGGTATAGAAAATGATATCACCTATAATGGGGCAAAGAGTTGTATTTTGATTTTTAGGTGTAATCTACTGAAACATGTATCATGTGGATCTTTTGAAATGAATGATCAGACAATACCTATCAGAGACACATGTAAATACTTAGGCCATGTAATAAATTACTCACGAGCTGCGAGATGAACTTGATATTGAGAGGCAATGTAAAAAGCTGTATGTACAGGGTAACATGCTAGTAAGGAAATTTGGTGTGTTCAGAATCAGTTAAAACTTATCTTTTTAGAACTTACTGTACTGCATTGCATACATCCCATCTGTGGTAGAACTATACAAAAACTGTTATGAATATACTTTCTGTTGCTTATAATAATATTTTTCGTATGCTATGTCGGGAACCAAAATGGTACAATGCCAGTTTTACGTTTACTACACGTAACCTACCTGCCAGCCAAATGTTAATCCGGAAGAATATATATAATTTCATTACTAGGTTCCAAAACAGCTCTAATGTGTTATTGTGCAATGTCCTGTCTTCAGATACTGTGTACCTCTCACCTGTATGGCATTCTTGGTTCAGACAACTGCTGGTTTACAATACATTATTTTTGTAATGTAGCAAAGATTATATATGCATATTGTATGTTGGGTTAAATAGCTATGTTGGACTTATTTTTGTATTACGTTCAGTGTATAATACGTAAGATTGTACTTGTATGTTAGGTTAAATGGCTATGGATTGTGAATGATCCACAACAAAGATGTTTTGTTTGTTGTATAATTAGTAATTTAAAATATAGTTTCCACAAAATTATATCCGAAGTCAGCTTTCCATAATTTATCAGCATTTTTATTAAACTCTTTTATTTGTATAATTTCTCTGATTTCTTCATTAAGCTAGTTATTTTCTCCTACGTATACAAATCATTTTTTTTCAGTTAATGCTGTCTCGTGTAATAACAATATACAGGGTGTCCCATAAGTCCGGCATCATAGGAAAAATAATAAAAAAAGGCAAAACAAAAGCTTTTATTTTATTGTTCCGTAGCCCATTCACAAAATTCCATCCGCCGGTCGGGATGATCTTCGCTTAATTTCTGTAGGATCTGAAGTTTATATGGATGCCATTTGTGAGCCTGAAGAATGCGATGGATGCTACTTTTCGACACTCCTGTCTCGGCGGACAATCGCCGAAGAGACTTATTGGGATTTCTCTTAAAATGAGCCAGGATAGCAGTCGCTGTATCATCGTCAGTGGACCTCCTTGAAGGTCCACTGCGTGGTTTATCTTCTATGGATCCTGTTTCCTTAAACTTTGCAACAAGTCTGCTAACACAACTCTGTGTTATTGGCTCGCAGTCTGGATGCAGTCTGTTAAATTCAGCAGCGGCCTCTCTTTGACTCCGATTTCCTATGAGTAGAATTATCTGGATTCGTTCTTCCTTGCTCACAGACATTATGGCCTGTAGAAAGAGAAAAATATGAATTATGGTTTGTAGAAATAGAAAAATATTAATTTCATCGGATATCTTGTCTTCTTGTTTATCATTGTCGAAAAATGATGCCGGACTTATGGGACACCCTGTACATAAAATTGCCAGATAATTAATCAAACATTATGCCAGTATGCTAGGTTAAGTGGCTAGGTTGGCCCTATTTTTAATTTCAGTGTATAATACATAAGATTGTACTTGTATGTTAGGTTAAGTAGCTATGGATTGTGAATGATTCGCAATAAAGATGTTTTGTTTTGTTTGTTGATCACGCCTCAGTTCTTTTTAGCCTTAACAGAACATTGTTATTTCTATTATGCTTAGTATTATTTTCATATCGCGTAATGTTGAATCGCTAAAGGTAAAGTTTTTGTAGTTATAGTATTTAAAAACAAATTAATTCATTACTTCGTCTTTTATCTTCACATTACTTAAGAAATAAATAAATAATAAAAAAATAAATACATTTTAAAATAGTTATTCATATTAATACTTTCTAAATGTTTTTAAAATTGTTTTGAAAGAATTTACTTAAAAAATTTATTAATTCTTAATTACTTACAAAATAAATAAATTTTATTTAAAAACAATTATTTAAAGAATAAACTTATAGAAATGTAACTTTTTCAATTTTTTTTTACTGTAATTCTATTTTAAGAAAATTTTGTTGGGGCTTTGTGCCTTTTCTATTCGAATTCAGATTTGGCGGTGGTTGGTTTGATACAAGAGGAGAGAAATTAGTTTCGAAGAAAGGTTCACGAACTCCAACCGCGCAGGTGTTAAGAGCAAGATCTTTTGTAAATTTGAGTGGCTGAACCCCGAGGCTTACTAACCCGAAAAGGGGCTAGCTGGCACCCTAAAAAAATCTTATATTAGTCATTTGCGTTATGTCTGATTGAAACAGAAGTTTTGTTCGTTTGTGTTTATGTGCATTTATTTTTAGTTATCTCTTGCAAAATAAAAGCAAATACACATATAATAATTGCTTTTATATACAGTACAGGGTGGGCCGTAAGTTTCCATACATAGGAAAAATTAAACGTTTGTTTTTATGTTTCAGATACCCTAAGAATATGCGTTTGACGTAAGATCTTGTTTACTGATGAAGCAATTTTTACGTCAATGGAGAGGTTAATCGGCAAAACATACGTTATTGGAGTAATGCTAACCCTAACTGGCTGAGTCCGACGAAGATGCAAGGTGCCGGTAAAGTGATGGTGTGGGCCGGGATATGGGGTGACAGAATTATTGGACCAATTTTTGTCAGTGGAAATCTTAATGCCGAAAGGTATCTTAACATGTTGCAAGAAGAGATTTTCCCATCCCTGCTAAACGAGGAAGGTAACTTCCCAGTTTACTTCCAGCAAGATGGAGCTCCACCTCATTATGGTCTTCACGTGCGTCGGTATTTGGATCAGCAGTTTCCGGATGCTTGGATTGGTCGGCGTGGTCCTGTGGAGTGGCCTCCCAGATCCCCAGATCTCACCCCCCTTGATTCTATCTTTGGGGGCACTTGAAGGCCATGGTGTATCAGGAAAAGATACGAGACATAAATCATCTAAAGGAACGTATCACCAACGCCATTACAAGCATAACGTCAACTGTGCTAATGCGTGTTCATCACAGTGGGGAACACGTATTGAAATGTGTTTTCAAAACAATGGCAACCATGTAGAGCATATATAAATAAAAAATGGTTGTCCATAAAAAAATGTTTATTTTCCTATGTATGGAAACTTACGGCCCACCCTGTAGAGTTAAGCAGTTGTGGGCCAATGTTTATTTACTTTTTGAAAACTGTAGTTATAATTGAGTTACTTTTTCAAATTTAAATTTAACACAAATAATTTGCAAGTAATAGATACAAGTTTGGGGCCTTAAACAAAACAATAACATGAGCCCTGAAATGACATTTAATTATCCTCAAATCCTGAGATTTCCGTGCTGCTGCTGTCGTCACTGCTGGCATCGTCACCAACATCACTGCCACTAGCTGATTCTGGGTCGTCCGCTGTGTCACTATCTTCATAAAGAAGCTCGTCCTCTGTTCCATCCAATGAATTGCTAATTCCATATTTCTTGAATGACTTAACTACTATTTCTTCTCTCACTGCTGCCCATGATGTCTTCACCCACTCATGCAAAAGTGGGTCGCTTAAGTCGTCCTGTTGGTGTTAGGTCGTGGTTTCCAGCAGCCATTTCCCCACTCCTCACGCATGAAAGACTTGAATGGTTTGTTAAGCCGCCAGGGATGACCACTATCTTGGTTTTTAATTGCTGAAGTTTATTCTTTATGGCTTCTGTAGTGTGGGCCCTGAACTGATCCCACACTAGTAAAGATGGTTTCCTCAGTAGACCACCAGGACGCCGTGACCATACTTTCTCCAACCAAAGCTTCACGCCTGCTTCGTCCATCCATCCTTTGTGATGGACATGAACACCGGTTGGAATCATTTCCTTGGGGATGGTTTTCTTCTTAAACACGAGTAATGGCGGAAGTTTTGTGCCGTCTGCACAACAGGCCAAAACAACAGTAAAGTGGGTTTTTTCATGGCCGGTTGTTTTAACTTATGACAGTCTTGGCTCCTTTAAAATGGACACTTCTGTTTGAGGGCACATCAAAAGTTAAGGGCACTTCATCCATATTTCCTATTTGCCCTAGTTCATATTCTAAGGTTATCTCCAGTCAGCTTGGATTAATGGTAGCAGGTAGGCCTATTAAGCTTCCTAATGGTTACCAGGAATACAACTGTAACCTAATGATAATTTAATTTAATGATAATTTACATGTCGGGTGTTCGTACGGGCTAGTAAACTTATCTCTACGATTTTGACCTTACGATGCTAAGACGCAGGGTGATTTTGGAGACGTTTTTCAAGAAAAACGTAGCGTCTTACGAGGCGTAAAATACGATACTTTTAACTACTGTATTGATAATGAAAAAGTGTTTTATCGTAGAAGTCAGAAGAGTGGTGTTGAGCAACGGTGGAACTCGGTGGAAGTTGGATCGAGGACCGATTTCTGCGTTCGGATTATGTAGCGACCCGCAACTTGGATCTCGCATCAAGTTGTATGTATGTGGCAACCATAGGCGTAGGGGCCCGATTTTGTTCGGGGGAGCAAGCGAGTTTTGGCCAAAAAAATAAGTGAAACCGAAAATCGATTTTTTAAATCATATTTTTGTTAAGCACTTTGTAGGTGTACAAACTGTACAAATGCTGAGCACCAAACAAGTTACAACAACAGTCCCGTAGCCAGGACTTCCCAAGGGGGAGGTCGAAATTGCAGGAAAAAGGACCTTTTGGTGCAACGAACTAATCGCTGCGGAAGGGGTTTATAGTAGTTTGTGAAGTTTAAAAAATAAATGCAAATGTTTATTTACTAAATGATGTTATATATTATATATCACATCATAAGTTATAACTATGGTTACAAAAGTGGACCTTTCCTGTCAAAGGGGGGGGGGTCGTTCTATCCCCCCGACCCCCGTTGGCTATGGGCCTGAACAATAGAGTAAGTTGTAACAGGTTATACCAAATGAGGTACTTAAATACTGCCGTTTTGCGAACTGCATCGTTCAAGATCTGAAGACACATTTCGGGCAAAGAGATGATATCCTAAATGAAAATCATAAAAAGTGAAATCGTCGTCGTGAGTGAAAATATGTGTACTGGGCTTTTGTCCAAATTTTCGGGTGTAATTGCCCAAAAAAATTCAATCGGGATGAATTTGGGGAGTCAATTGATCCCCTTGCCCCCCGCCCCCCCGCTTCCTTGTTGTGTATTGGTTTTTTGTAATAAATATAATCATGTCTAATAAGAATTTAATAATGTTTTGTTTAATGAAAAAGAAAATAATGTTAAATAAGAAATTTAATTATGGTTTGTGTGTACAGTAAATAATAAATTGATAATGTTTTGTTTGAAATTAAAAATATAAAAATACAAATTGGCAACATCTGAGATGTGCCCAATGTGCCGACTCAGAATGCCCAAAAACGGCAGTCTCGGGCGCGGGTTTGCCCCAATAAGGTATTTTTTGTATTAGAATGTTACAGTTTATTTAAAATATTAATTATGTGTCTCTCCGCGATTAAATGTTAACGCTAATCTCGCCCTCGCATTACCCCGTTCGTCTACAGTATTTCGGCATAAATAAAAAGTCAGTAAAAGTAAATAGTAAATAAAAGTGTGTAATTATCCTCGGTCCTCCTTTGCTCTGTCCGAAAGTTTAATGGCGGCTCACCGGCCACATCTACCTGTCTGCCCGCGTGTTTGTAAAGCACAGTGAAGGCAGTGTAAAGAGAAGATAAGTAGTAAAATAAAGTAAAGTAAATAACGAATAAAACAATGAGTTGAATGAGATACACGACATTTTTGGTGGCTAAGCGGTGTTCCTTTAAATTATTATATGGGTGTTCCCACGTCCTCTTTACTCGCCTTATACAGGGTGTACATAAAGTCAGGATCTATTTTTGTGAAGCACTTGGAAATTACATGGAATTCAGTCATAAAATGATAAAGTGGTAACATTTATTAAATAATTAAGAGTAGGATTCGACGTGACACCCATCAGTATCCCTGCACAGCTCAAATCGTTCTGCAGCATTTCTAAACACATTCTGGAGCATTTGCGGGGTTATGTTATCTGCAGCAGTTCGTATACGTGTACGTAAGTTTTGAAGACTCGTAATCTTCGTCTGATAGACGTGCGATTTGATAAAGCCCCATGCAAAGAAATCTAAAGGGGTTAAATCTGGTGATCTCGCTGGCCAAGGTCTGTTGCTTCCGCGTCCGATCCAGCGATTTGGAAAACGTCCATTTAGATAATCCTGAACAATTTTGGCATAGTGACAAGGAGCACCATCATGTTGATAGACGACGGTACTAACAATCCTATCCCCAATCAGCTGAGGTTCAAGGAATTGCTGCAACATGTCCAGATAAATAAGCCCCGTAACTGTAGCTTCAGCAAAGAAAAAAGGACCATAAACCTTAGATTTTGTTAAACCCATCCAGACATTAACTTTAGGCGAGTCTCTTTCCCAATTTTGGACGAAATCATTCGGTCTTTCATCTGCCCAAATTCGACAGTTATGGTGATTTACTTTTCCACACGTATGGAAAGTGGCTTCATCACTAAAGAGAATGTTGTCCATTAAATTATCACTCCAGATTTGTTCTACAAGATCAGCACACACAGCACTTCGTCGAGGGAAATCTTCCTCATGTAAATCATGTAAAACCTGCAAATGATAGCTTTTCTTCTGCAAATTAACTTTCAGAATTTTGTGCACAGATGACGTCGGGAGGCCGAGTCTGTGTGATGCAGCACGAACGGACGTACGTGGCTCCTCAGTGATAATTCCGCGTACTGCATTCACGGTAAGATCTGACATACACGGTCGTCCTGATCTTGCTTCATCATTGTTAGAAAATCTAGAAGAGGAAGAACCATTGTTGTCCCAAGGCGATACGATGACTAAGCTGATTGATGCAGCATTGCTTGTATATATATTAAGTTAAGGTGTATATATATCCATCTCATAATTGTAAGGTTAGTGAAAAATTAACTTAATTTAGAGCTAGCATTTTTTAGCTCTTGTGGCATCATTGTTTGGTCACACTGTTGGCATCATTTTGGGACGCTGCGCGTCTTTTCTACTCGTTTGTGGAAGGTCGTACGTAAAGGTGTGGTCTGATAGAGAGCTCTCTTGCAATTCAGTTTGGTTGTTTAGATACATGATTGTTGCATCGTGCAATAGTCCAGGTTGCGTTGTTGTTGCAAGGTTCAGAAAGAAGACCACAAATAGTACCTTTTTTGTTTACTTTAAGTTCATGTAATTAAGGTCTAAGGTAGGCCCGCATCGAGTCAGCAACCCTGAGGTTACCCTGAGGTAGGACCTAATAGGATCTCAAATCCGTAAGTTTTAATTTAGCTTAACTTGGGCTTTAGGTAGAACTTGCCCTTTAGAATTTGGCCGTTCACGGCTCAGCTGGGATTTTGAACCCGACAAATAAATAAAATAACATGGTCCTTCGAACCGGATTTTACCCAAGACTGAGTCAGTGACTATTTTTCGGCAAAGTTCTGATTGTGCAAATTGTATCCCAAGTTAGGCCTAGACGGGTTGAGTATTATTGAGTTAAGGTCCCAGGGTAAAGTTTGGTCGCCCAATTGCGAAACTTGGCCAGTCGTCTGTCGTTTTTGGCCTACATTTTTTCCGGTTTGGTTAATTTTGGGTTATTATTGAATTAAGGTCCCAGGGTAAAGTTTGGTCGCCCAATTGCGAAACTTGGCCAGTCGTCTGGCGTTTTTGGCCTACTTTTTTTCCGGTTTGGTTAATTTTGGGTTATTATTGAATTAAGGTCCCAGGGTAAAGTTTGGTCGCCCAATTGCGAAACTTGGCCAGTCGTCTGTCATTTTTGGCCTACATTTTTTCCGGTTTGGTTAATTTTGGGTTATTATTGAAAGTTTGGTCGCCCAATTGCGAAACTTGGCCAGTCGTCTGTCGTTTTTGGCCTACATTTTTTCCGGTTTGGTTAATTTTGGGTTATTATTGAATTAAGGTCCTGGGGTGGAAAATTTGGTATTCCATACTGGTGTTTGGTTAGTACCCCACCCAGCAATTCAGTTTATTTGAAAGTAAAATTTGCGTTTGATCAGTTTGGTTAAGTATTTCTGCCAATTCAGCTCATTTGGTATTGAGCCCAAGGGTTGTTTACATTGAAGATGAGTGCATCTGAATTGAACAAATTTATAAAAAGGAGAAGTGCCTACAAAGGTCTAATTACAAAGGTCATTGCCACTATAGATTCTGCCATAGAGCAAGAGGATTTACGCTTAGTGACTGCGAAGCTTGCCATATTAGAAACTAAAAAGGTTGCTCTAAGTGAGGTAAATGTTAAAATTGAGGCTCTTATAGAAGAGGATGAAATAGAAAATAACATAATTTACTTTGAAGAGATTATTGATGATATGATTAACGTAGGCCTCAGTAGTATAGCCGCAAAAGGGGAGAGTGCAGGAATGTTGCAGGTTATTATGTAATGTTGCAAAGGGGGGTGGGGGTTGTTGCAAAGGGGGAAGGGGGTTATTGCAAAGGGGTTGTTGCAAAGGGGGTGGGGGGAAAACTTGGAGGCGGCGTTATCCCCCAAGAGAAAGGAGGAGGAGGAGGAGAGAAAGGAGGAGAGGTGTTCACCTGGCAGGAGCCAAGTGCACACTAAGACTTCCAGCCGGGCTGGCGTTGTTTTATAGGCTCCTAATCAGCCAGAATCAGCCAGTTGGCTGAGCTAAGGTGAGAGAGACGCCTGAAGGAGAGAGAGAGACAGCTGAAGGAGAGAGAGAGCTGAAGAAGAGAGAGATGCCTGTAGGAGGGAGAGACGCCTGAAGAAGAGAGAGATGCCTGTAGGAGGGAGAGACGCCTGAAGGAGAGAGAGAGCTGAAGAAGAGAGATGCCTGTAGGAGGGAGAGACGTCTGAAGGAGAGAGGATAGGTACACATGCTGGAGTACTCATGCTGGAGGTACACATGCAGTAGGTACACATGCTGGAGGTACACGCACACATGCAGGAGTACACATGCTGGATGTACACATGCAGGAGTACACATGCTGAAGGCAAACATGCAGGAGAGAGAGAGAGACGCCTGAAGGAGGAAGATACATGCAGGAGAGAGAGAGAGAGAGAGACACCTGAAGGACAGAGTGGAGTTCTCCCCCAATTTATTTTCGTTTCCCTAACCTAAGAGGCCACTATGGGGTTTACCAAAGGGCCAGAAATAGAAGGAGCAGAGCTCCTTACTCGGCCGGAGCCGAGGGGGGAATGGTTCTTCACCAACTTCGCGATCTTTTATAATCCTCTATTCTGGCTGAGTTGCCAGATAGCGCCATGTGTCCCATTAATCGTGTAGCGATTGCACATCAATTATCATTATTATTATTATTATTATTTCTACAATGAAACGGGGTCGGGTCGAAGAACGGGTGAGAGATCTTCCCCCCAATATATATATATATATATTATATATATTATATATATATATATATTATTTATTTTATAACATTTAATTTTAGTTTAGAAGCAAATTTAACATTGACTTCATTGAACTTAAAGAAACAAATAACATAGTTTACCTTCGAAAACGTCATAATAGAAAACTTCATTTTACGGTAAACTATGTTATTTCGTTTACTATAATTATATCATTCTTTTAAACAGCTTATGATACATAATATATAAATATATATATATATATATAGTGTTGATGAAGCCAATTAAATTCTACTTATTAATAAATAACTTTTTACACACAAACTACATCTTAACTGCAAACACCTTGCACATCAATTCTTATTATCATTATTATTATTATTATTTCTACAATGAAACGGGGTCGGGCCGAAGAACGGGTGAGAGATCTCCCCCCAATATATATATATATATATATATATATATATATATATATATATATATATATATATATATATAATAAACAACTCATGCACGCACGCACACACACACACACACACACACACACACACACACACACACACACACACGATGAAAGGCAGAAGCTAAATCAGTTCGAATCGTGTCTCTAGGGACACGATTCGAACGAAAAAGTCTCTAGGGACCTTTTTCGGCCCGAGGGATTATCCTTCTACAAGCTATTCGAGCAGAAATCACCACTGACTCCAGATATTAATTTTATCATTGTTATTACTTCTACAAATATTTACGCGTATTTTAAAATATAATTTGAAGCCAATTAAATTCTACTTATTAATAAATAACTTTTTACACACAAACTACATCTTAACTGCAAACACCTTGCACATCAATTCTTATTATCATTATTATTATTATTTCTACAATGAAACGGGGTCGGGCCGAAGAACGGGTGAGAGATCTCCCCCCCAATATATATATATATATATATATATATATATATATATATGCTACACACACAGACCGTGCATGGAACTCTTCTGGGATAATTAAATCCACTATAGTCCGAGTAAGTAATGACAAATACCGCCTCGGTGGTGTAGTGGTTAGCGTAGCGGACTACGAATCCATCGGCCCAGGGTTCGAGACCCGACGGCAGCCGGCGCGCAGCAAAACCCAGCTGTTCCACACAATAAAGAAAGTGGTTGGTAGATAAATGGGTACCCTAGGAGGCCTAGTGGTCAAGACGCTGGGCTAATGATGGGAATATATCCGAAAAACATCGTAATGCACGATTTTTTCTATGTAGCAATAATAATTAACTCTTTCAAATACGTGATTTAAAATAACAGGACCATTTTACCCGAGGCAGTAGTATATCCGAAAAACATCGTAATGCACGATTTTTTCTATGTAGCAATAATAATTAACTCTTTCAAATACGTGATTTAAAATAACAGGACCATTTTACCCGAGGCAGTAGTATATCCGAAAAACATCGTAATGCACGATTTTTTCTATGTAGCAATAATAATTAACTCTTTCAAATACGTGATTTAAAATAACAGGACCATTTTACCCGAGGCAGTAGTATATCCGAAAAACATCGTAATGCACGATTTTTTCTATGTAGCAATAATAATTAACTCTTTCAAATACGTGATTTAAAATAACAGGACCATTTTACCCGAGGCAGTAGTATATCCGAAAAACATCGTAATGCACGATTTTTTCTATGTAGCAATAATAATTAACTCTTTCAAATACGTGATTTAAAATAACAGGACCATTTTACCCGAGGCAGTAGTATATCCGAAAAACATCGTATAACCTAACTATAATTTGCAACTATAGTTTACCTTGACTTTCATATGCTTCTATCCTGTTTTATTAATAAAGATTTTTAACTTTTAATAACGTATGAATAAAGATTTTTAACATTTAATTTTATTTTAGTATTTATTCATGCCACGCCGCCTTAGACCACAGCTTAACGTTGAAACCGAATGTTCTTTTTAAAATATAATTAGGATATAATTTCTTTATTATAAAATAAGTTAACAATTATGTTAACAAACAATACTAATAATTTGTAAGTAAAAATATAATATAAGGGACTACCATAGAAATGTAAGTGCCTATAATTCGATTTTATATATATGTTACTCGTCCGGTCTCGTTATAGCGGATTGGTACACGTCATAGCTCCACCCAGCTACATCGGCAGCCAATCACTACGAACATCTGGTCTTTTGGGCGGAGCTTGGCGAATGTGCATATAAAAGGGGATATTTTCAGTTGGGAGTAACAGTAGCTATTTTCGCATCAGTGAATAATCAACCATGGACCTGTACGTCTCCCCAGACTTGTATGAAGAACGTGATACTGCAGCATTAACCACAATTAGCCTTTTCAATGCTGCTGATTGTGGCGAACTATTTTCGACGCAAACCGTAGAAGATATTTGCAGTGACGCTCCTTACAATCCGACGCAAGGGACTACCATAGAAATGTAAGTGTCCATAATTAGAATTTTATATATATATATACGGAGAGTTGTAGTATTTCGTCAAATAGATACTAGTCAAAAATGTCAATCAATGTTATTTCCCCATCATGCTAAAATCGAAATTGGTAATCGAACCAAAGATATCTTCACATAATGGAGATCTGTCTGTCTGTCTGTCTGTATATGTTTTCCTTTAAGGTCCGATGAGGATTTGACACGAGTTATACAATCTTTTGAAGGGAATACGGATGATATACTGATCAGTCAGCAGTGTCACACATCCTCCACCATGGACCTGTACGTCTCCCCAGACTTGTATGAAGAACGTGATACTGCAGCATTAACCACAATTAGTCTTTTCAATGCTGCTGATTGTGGCGAACTATTTTCGACGCAAACCGTAGAAGATATTTGCAGTGACGCTCCTTACAATCCGACGCAAGGGACTACCATAGAAATGTAAGTGTCCATAATTCGATTTTATATATACGGAGAGTTGTAGTATTTCGTCAAATAGATACTCGCCAAAAATGTCAATCAATGTTATTTCCCCATTATGCTAAAATCGAAATTTTTATGGCGTTCACTCCTCGAACCAAAGATATCTTCACATAATGGGGATCTGTCTGTCTGTATACTCTGTATATGTTTTCCTTTAAGGTCCGATGAGGATTTGACACGAGTTATACAATCTTTTGAAGGGAATACGGATGATATACTAATCAGTCAACAATGTCAAATAATGTAAGTGTTTTTCGATCTTTTTGGGATAAGAAGACGCAATATATTTTCATAAATTTATTAAATGAAAGAAATCAGTACAATAAACGAATATACAAATATACGAACAAAAACATTATAATATACAACGAGTACGTACAATTGGAAAACGGTTTTTTATCTGTCTGCATACCATTTCATCGTTTCGGTGAGTGTGACACGGGTCAAATAAATTTAAAAAATTTATAAATTCTTTATCATTTGACATATGCATGAGAAATGAGACACAGTACATTCCGCAAACATTAGTAAAATATCCCTGCATACGAAATGGGTTCCATACAACTTCGGGAATATGTAACTGAGCGAGAAATTTTACAATAATAGGGTCACTCCAGGGTTGAGTACCGAGTGAATCAAAATAGTACAGGCGCTGTCTATTTTTAAAATAGACAGCGATCCAGTGAATCCCTTCATTACCGATGATGTCTGTGTTCACAATAAGACTACCGCATTCTCGCGTACTTGGCAAACTCAATGTTTCATTCTTCGCAAACACGCCGATAAATTTGGAACGTGTGACTCGCTCCATTACTTTCTGAAGTGTATTAGCATCCATTTTAAAAGTCAGTGATAACGCTTCTAAATCTATCTACTTCTATTAGGGCTTGCGATTCGAGATATACTAGTACACTAATAGGAGCGTCTATAGGCTTGGCGAATTCCAGCCGCACTGAGATGTTACCGCTCTGCTGTGGTGTTAAATGGGTATTTACGCTAGCAGATAAGTCAGGTGTAATGTCAAACGGATAAAGGTTAAATTGATCAATGAATTCTTCCTGCGTTACCCCATTACCAAGCTCATCACAATCACCTGCAATATGGGTCAGATTACTATAGGCTCTGGCACAAAGAGGTAACACAGCGTCTGATGAATAGTCCGTACCCATTGTTCCACCCAAAGCAGTGCCATTAACGTATAGAGTTATATTTTTAAGTCCGAAATTCTCGAATTTAAAGGCACTCTTTTTATATTTTCCATTCACCGAAGCGTGGTCCTGCATGCCGATTAATATCCTTTTAGGAAGATTTCCCAGGGCAATGTTTTCTATCTGCTTCGATGCCAACCCTGCAGGAACCGTATATAGTTTGATCTGCACTCTGTTAATAGGATATTTCACTGTAGCGTTTAGTAAATTTTTCTCAATTTCTAGTTGTTTTGGTGAACTTAATTTCACTCGCCGTACGCGGAGGTATGTGTCCATAATGTGAACCACAACGGACTTTGCGCCCTCTTCTTGATTCGCATCCAGATTTAAGCAGATCTCAGGACTCGTGCGGGTGAGCTTTATTTTCATATCCACCCCGTTCACAAGCAACTTCTCCTGGAAAGTGAAATCTGTGTGCAACCGTCCAAAACACTCGTATATTTTCTTTTTAGAATTTTTAAATTTGTCCTTTATACTATTTTCATCTTTAGTTTGATAATATCCCTCCGCACTTAAAAAGGTAGCCTTCGCTTCTTTGGAAAAGTTGAGGACATTTTCCAAATAGGCTCGTAGATGATAGTACCCCGTGCCTGCCGATATGTTGGTCTGATTTAAATATACGTCACACTGGTTGAATATGGCGTGCAGAAAGTTTGTTTCAGGGTATACAGCATATTTGTCATCGCAGGCCGTTCCATCAGAATGGGCTATACGTAGCTTAGCGTACATGTGCACACAGCTTGGATCAAAAAAGTAAGGACCTGAGCTGGGTATCACGAATTCTATAGGTGCACTCGGGGAACTAATTGTGTTTAAAGGGTTAATTGTAATAAAGTCACTGTGCTCAATAGAAACTTGGGTTGGCGGGAGCTCAAAAAAGGACAGCTCCGACTTACAGCATTGTGAACTACATGGGTGGATGAAGCGTGCCATGGCGAAATAGTGACTCCTCTCTCGACAAGTGGTAAACAAACTATGATTCATGAGATCAATATCCTTAGCTTATATCAGTCAAAAAAGTGGTCAACCATAGGTTTCATTCGCTTACAGCATTTCTTTTTTGATAGCCTTTTACGTTTAATACCACGTGACCCCTTCTTCTTCTTCCGGGGCTCCTCTTCTTCCCGCCACCACGCATTTTTCTCTTTGCATCTTTGATGATTTCGTTCCGTGTACGCTTTAAATGTTTTTTTAGGGCTTCTTTAGGTTTAGCCCCGGCCAATATGTCTTCTGCAGTGTTAAGGCCTGATTGTAGCGCTTTCCTTCCAAGGTATCTGGCACCCCTCTTCAGCAAAGGAACAGCCGTACGTAGTATGGATGAAAAAATGGATCCAAGTCCACTACCGCGCTGGTATCGCATCCCTCGATAGACGGTGAAAGGCTTTCTATCCATTATAACTCAGTGCGTCGAAAGTGTAGCTTCACTGTTAAGCTCCCGTTACCGAATGGGAAGTTTTCGCCCTCAATCGTTCTTATATATATTGTGATATTGGTTATTAAATTAGTTGCGACATTCACATAATGGGGTCTGTCATATGTAATACTCAAACTCCTTCCTCTATGGTTGGGGATGTGAGCAATGCGCAGCAGGCGTGCCTGGGTATCCCCAACAAACTGGTGCTCCACTATATTACTGTAAATATAGCACATGTCTGGGGACCTTTCAGCCAATTTCTCCATCTTCAATTGATACATTAATCTGGACAAGTTATACTGTGTCTCGTGAAATGTGTCTCTTTGGAAGGCTGCGCTATATCGGCCGTTGGTTAGAATTTTGAACTTTCTATGTTCTTTAAGACATCTGTTAGTCTTTGATTTTAGGATTAGTGTATGTGCAGGGTTGTTTACGATTTCATATACTAAATCATTCGTAAGGTTTGAGTTTCTTAAACTTACGTTTAAGCCTCTCACAACATCCTCGGCCGAACCAATTGCCCGGCCCTAGTCTTAGTTCTGTACTGTAATACCGTGCAATCTTAGTCCAAGCGATGCGCATAGTTTCATCCATAGCTACCCCAGCTTTTTCACACTCGTCAATGTCTCTAAGAATCGTAAAAACGGTTTCTTCATGTTCAATATTTAAAAAGACGGTGTCCAGCTGAATTTCGCATATCCCCACCTCATACGAATCACGACCCAATTCAATGTGCCCATGGAGTTCTGTTACAAAGTTGGCTAGCGTGTTGTTAGGGTGTACAGACAGGGACGAGGAGGACGGGAGTGTGACGTAGAAATGGTTAGGAGCCATGTTGCATACTATTTAAGCTTCATTATTGCATCAGCTTTTATATAGGTGTTGAAGCTTTCTGGGTACCCTAGCCATTTCACCAGGTACATTTTTCTCCTTCCTGAACCTTTGCTTCCTAAAATTTTCTCAATTTTAAACACATTTTTTTCTAAATTAAACGCAACTTTCTGCAATTCCTCGCGGTAAAAGCCTCCTGAGATTTCTTCCCCATTCAAATCTTCAATGTAATACATCATTATCACACCTTTAGGTCTCACAGCCCTAACTTTAAAAATCTCGCGTGTCCATCCTTGCTCAAAACCCTTTGCGAATTTATTCCCCGAACGCGACAGCCTTACATAATCATTGATTTTGAAGCGCACAGAGTGTGGTGGTGGTGGTGGTGGTGGTGGTCCATCTCTTCTCGGGAGCGTACCTCTTTCTAAAACTTCGTTAGGTGTTGCCCCAATCGTGCGATGGTGTGAGCGGTTGTAGGATGATGCCAATGGTTCCAGAATGTCTAGAAATCTGTATGTGTTTTTATGTGTAAAATAACGGTGCATGCGTTCCTTTATGGTGCGCTGAACTCTTTCAGCTAAAGAAGCCTTATGTATAGAATTGGTTGTGTAATAGCTGATATTAAACTCTGTCAACATATTCTGAAAAGCACGGCCTATAAACTCCTTCCCCATATCCGTACAAAAATAGCCAGGAACCCTGTTTTCTTTTAACATTAGCGTTTTGGTGGCTTTAGCAACTGTTTCAGGTGATTTATTTTTCAGAGGAACTAGCCACAGATATCTAGAGAATACGTCTATTATGAATAGAATGTAGCGGTAACCATCGTTATACACAGAATATCTTTGCATGTCTGTTAAATCTGCTTGCCAAATAGAATCAATCGAGGAAGCCGTTGTCTTGGCTGTTTTAAACCTTTTTCTCACAGGCTTATGAAGCGTATAAGCGTCCTGCTCCCTCAAAAATCTTTCAACATCTTTTTTTCCTACTCCGTAAACGTGCAGTCTATCTACGCCGCCGTAAGAGGATGGGGTAGAAATGTCATAATAACGTTTAGTTAATACGTTAGCCATTTGCGTATTTTAGAGGCAGTGGGTAGGGTTGGTTTAACCTCTTCTTTCTCCTCTTCAAAGGTGTTACCGCAGGGGGTGACGGCGTCTTCAATTGTGCACAGGCGTTGCGTGTTCCAAGTCTTTTAACCTGTTCAGATTTCCTATCAACGTTTTAGGGACATTTATTTGTTGTAGTCTTGCTTTAATATGCTTCCATCCTGATGGTGATGGCCTATCCCACTTTCTCACCAGATCATGGACAATGTCTACGATATTCGATCCCTGTACCTTTGATCCTTCCACAATGATCTCCCCTGTATCGGTCCATTGTATGGCGGGGATCCTCATTCAATAGATTATAAAGACTTAAGCCTTTACTCCTCAATGTAAGTGGGAGGGTATTTTTAATACATGTTCGATATGTTGTGTGGCTAATCTTTTTGGTGATCAGCTTGTATCGTCGGTACAGGTCCTATGTCGCCATCGTCCCCCGTGCTGTGCCTAATAACCACAGGAATCTCCGTAGGCTCTTATAATTTTCGTACTCGTGAAGAAATTTCTGCAGAGCTTCTTGGTATAAGATTCTTTTCTCATCAGGTGTTTTTCACTGTTTAATAGGGCTAACAATTCGCTTTCCATTCTTTTAAGTCTGCTTTTACGGGGATCTAGATCCGTGTCTCTTTGCAGTGAAGCGTACACCTCGTGGGGAATCACTACCACTTTCTTCATATATTAATCTAGTCAGTAAAGGGCCCAAAACTGAAAATAAGATGGGGAGAATGACCCTCCTGTTTGCACAATAACTCGTTTTTTCTTCGCTACAGTTGACTTTTACGAGCGAGTGTACGTATTATGTTCTTGTAGCGGCGTAGGCGAGCCTTCTGATGGGTTTCATTGATACATTGCAATTTATAACGTTAAGACAGATTTCACAGATGCATTTTAAAAAGTCGGCGTCGATATTTTTAATAAACATCTGCTGCATTGCCCGGGGCAGTCGATGATAGATTTTTATTAATTCATGGTATTTCTTTAGTCTCTTTGTCATTCTGGAATATACACCGTTTCAGGCTCGTTTGGAAATATATTCGTTCGCAGAAGCACTCTAAACGTGTTTCGCGGATGAAGGTCGCAAAGCAAATATCCGTAACGCGTGCTTGTAGCTTCTTTATAAACTTCCAAAAACTCCTTACGCTGATTCGGGAACATTTGATTGGCTAATACCCCAATTTGTGATACATCTCTACGTTGCGCGAATAAGACTAGATATTGCGTATTTAACGACACATCGCGCATGTATCTATTTTTGAAAAATAGATTCTGATTGATGAAGAACACGCTTATGTTAAGATGGTGGGAGTATACTGTAAATGTCTCGGCAAACGTTTTATCCATCTCCAACATGAGATCGTCAATTACAATGATTGTATGTTCAGTTCCCTTTAGCGAATTAACGTCATATACACCTTTGTGGAACAAAATATCATCTTGGTACTCGTTGAACACTGATTGATACGTCGAATAGCACCATATAACTTTATGCACAAATTTCGAGAACATCTCGCCCTTTTCTTTAATGATTTTAAGCATAAACACAGTTTTACCACATCCTGTAGGTCCAGATATAATACATGTGGATGGGCTCGTGAATCTGAATTTTTCTACAGAGTCCATTTCTAACACGTCACACTCCTAAGTGGGTCATTTACAAAATATTACAAATTTTGAGTGCTGATCCTTATATTTCTTCTCCCACAGAACCGACGATGAGGTAGAGCACCCTATCATTACGGATGACGATGACAGTGTAGTTGTGATCTCCTCCCCTGAACCCTCACCAGCGATACAGGTTGCACGTCCAAAGCGGAGGTATGAGAACCCCACATCAGGTATAAAGCGGCCGAAATACGTACCTGTTGCAGCAGACCCCCAACCCTCAACCTCTTACGCAACAACCTCCCCAGCAGCACAGCACCTAATATACCCCCTTATTCCGCCCCCCGTTCTGTTAAGTCTACAATAATAGATCCCCAACCCTCCTACGCAACAGGGCCCCCATCAGCAGCACCTAATATACCCCCTAATTCCGCCCCCCGTTCTGTTGAGGATGTTATTACGTTCGAGTTAGTGCGCGCCGCAGCCCCCACCCCCGCCTTGACTAGAAATCGGTATAGAGTCAGGGTCGACCCTAGAGCCCTGTATAGCAATGGAATTGAGCGCGGGATACGCAGGGTAGTAGCGTATTATAGAGTTTGCTCTTCAGAATCGCGACGAGCGTGAGGTCAGGACGAGTCTGTCCTTTGGGTTCGGGTCAGATGACGGTGATGTAGACGATTATTGGGTGATAGTACCGTTCAGACGTTTGGCTGCTGAAGATGTAGAATATATATTAGGGCGTATAATGCAAGCCGTCCAAAGTAGTATAGCCTTCAATATGGACAACTTCACGGTAAATATTGACCGTGTATTCCGTGTTGCGGGTCATAGTGCCATACCGTACACTCTTAACTTCAATTCTCCAACTATTTACCGAAGGCATATAAACGTCGATCGTGGTTGCGGCTTTATAGCAGTACTCTTAGCACGTATGTTTACTGTACAAAATACACGGACTCAAAAAATTTGGCTGCCTACGATCGTTGAGCGTGCCCGTAAACTAGCTGTAGACTGTGAACTTGAATTTGACTGTAATATGGGTCCTGAAGAGCTGAGAAAGGTAGAACAGGAAATGAATGTGCGCATAGTTATATTTGGTTTGGATGATCGCCGCCGGACTGTGTATGTTTTTAAAAGCTGTGTGAGAGATCGTACAAGGCCCCTACTTATTTTAGGATTGTCAGGACAACGTATCTCCCCATCCGTAATATAAGGGGGCTTTACGCGAGTTATGACAAAAGTCGAAAATATGGGAGACATCATGATTTGTGTAAGGGGTGCCTCGAGTTTGCGGATGATATAGTGAGACATTGTAAAGAATGTCACATGGTATGTGAGCAGTGTAAAAGCACCAAATGTGAAAGCCGTGTAGTTGAGAAGAGAGACTGTGATGTGTGTAGACGCACATTTTTCAATAATAGCTGCTTTGATCTCCATAAATCAATTGGTACGTGCAGGAAAATGAGAATCTGTGAATGTGGTATGTTTCACACAATGGATAATTGGGGAAAATTTAAGCACAAGTGCGACGTAATTCACTGTCCTACATGCCAGGAGGAATATAAGGCGGATGGAGTAAAGCATGTGTGTTATATGAAAGATGCTAAGCCTAAAAATAACCCTTGTATAACTGTGTACTACGATATAGAAACATATACGAACGCTGAAACCAAAGAGGTAATTCCACATTTACTTGTGAGCCAGACCATCTGTGATGAGTGTATGGGTATCGAATGTGACGAGTGCCCCAAATGCGGTAAACGGACAAACGTTTTTAAAACGAATGTCAGCGATAGTCCTGTGAAACTATTTGTGTCCTATATTGTCAAGTTAGCCGACAAGTTCAAAAAAATGACTGTGTATATTCTCGCCCATAACGGGGCAAAGTTTGACACGCAGTTCCTTTATAAGGAGTTGCTTGAACACGAATCCTCTGAGATATTTACAGGTGATCCATTGAAAAGAGGCAACAAATTAATACAGATGCAGATAAGAGGCAATGTACAATTTAAAGATACTTTATTATTCACACCTTGTAAATTAGCAAAGCTACCCAAGGTGATGGGAGTAGCAGCTGAAGTTTCCAAAGGATACTTCCCATACACTTTCCTCACCAGCGAGACTTTAAACTACGTAGGCCCACCACCCCCCAAACATTATTTTGACTGCATGGATGAACGTGAAGACTTTGATCGATACTACGACAGTTTTAATGAAAGTAACCCTTATAATATAGCTGATGAATGTGAGCGTTATTGCGTGAATGATGTGCGCGTGCTTAGAGTATGTTTCCAGGCCTTTAGAAGTATGTACATAGCCCGTTTCAAATGCGATCCACTGCAAGTCGCAACCACCATCGCATCATTATGTTTTACGGTGTTCAAGAATAACTTCATGCCTAAAGACACCTTAGCCATTATTCACCGAAACAACCCCCGCAGTTACGGACACAAGGCTATTTACTGGCTCATACACCTGCAGCAACAAACAGGTGTATACATAAAGCACGCCCGCAACACGGGTGAAGTACCCATTAAGATTAATGGACGTGTTTTTTGGGTTGATGGGTTAAGTGAAAACCGTGTCACTGGTGTGAAGACTGTGTACTCCTTTAACGGTTGCTGGTGGCATGGATGCCCCCGTCCTGAGTGCGGAGTCACCGGAGATATCAACGGTAGGTCTCCTGCCGACTGTCTTGCATCGACCCGCACCCGCGATCAACTTATAGGATCACAGTTCACTCACAAAGTCTTGTGGGAGCATGAATATGATGCACGGATGGAGACAGACGATGTATACCGTGAGGAAATAAAAACGATCAAGCGTTCAATGGTGCTGGATCCTCTCAAATGTGGTGATAGCTTGTTTGGAGGACGTACAAATCCTTTCAGACTATACTTCCCACCTACGGAGGGCGTGAAGCTCCATTACTACGATTTCTGTTCTTTATACCCATACGTGATGAAGAGCAATCCGTACCCCGTGGGCGCTCCTGAGAAACTGGTGGGGCCTAGCCTACCATCCATCAATGAATTTTCAAAAAATTTGAATGATCATTACTTTGGGCTCTCTTTCGTAGACGTACTCCCCCCACGCAATTTATGGATGCCGATCTTACCTGTCGTTATCGACGACAAGCTCATGTTTCCCCTGTGCGTGAAGTGCGCGGAAGAGGATAACGGCGAATGTAACCATATACCCCACCAGCGTAAGATCAGAGGCGTATATACAAGTCCTGAGCTGGCCCTAGCCGTACGCCATGGTTATAGAATACTGAAGATACACGAGGTGTGGAGGTTTCAGAAGCTCCCCAACCTTTTCACACCATATATAAACGCCTTTTTGAAGGATAAGGTTGAAGCATCAGGGTATCCGCGAGGAGTTGATACCGAAGATGAAAAGTCTGCCTATATTCAACGTTACCGCGACCGCGAAGGTATACAACTTGATCGTGTCCAAATTGTAAAGAATCCTGGCAAGCGCTTTAGTGCAAAATTGTGTCTAAACAGTCTATGGGGAAAATTTGCGCAGAATACCGGCAGAGGGAACATTCATTTGGCACAAAGTTATAGCGATGTCTGGGATTATGCCAATGCCCCCGATAAAGAGGTCATGGAGATCGTGAATGTAGGTAATACTTACGTAATAAAGTACAACAACACTGAATTTGCCACAGATACCTCAAGGGTTACAAACATACCTGTGGCGAGCTTCACAACAGCCTACGCCCGTATAAAACTTTGGGGTCTATTGCATTCTCTTGGGCGGAGAGTATTGTATGCCGATACAGATAGCGTGATATTCACAGAGAGGGAGGGTGATTACATGCCCGCTATTGGGGAGTTCCTCGGCGAGCTCACTGATGAGATCAAGGATGAGTATGGGGACGCATACGCCGACTCTTTTATCTCAACAGGACCTAAGACTTATGGGGTACGGGTCAGGGTAGGGGATGAAATGAAATATATCGTGAAGGCAAAGGGTATTACGCTCAACCATGCGAATCGGGAGGTTGTTAACTTTGAGTCGTTGAAGGATCTAGTATGTTTGGAACCTCACCAACTAATTGTAGGCACCCACAATTTTCGGGCGCAGAAGCTGGGAGGCGTGAAGGAACTTAGGGGTACGATGGTGTGCCGTAACACCTATAGGAAACGTTACCAGTTACCTGGCACCTATGATACCGTACCCTTTGGATACCAATGATGCTTCTAACTCACACGTCTTGTATATAATCGTATCTATTTGTAAATATATATATATATATAACTTGAATATCTCGAATCGTATTTGTAAATATATGAATATCTCAATAAATCAAATAGCGTTTCACTTTCTCCTTTGTGTGTGTGTGTGTGTGTGTGTGTGTGTGTGTGTGTGTGTAGGTGAAAGTTCTAAGCTCCGCCCACTGCGTGAGTCATGCTACTATCTGGGAGTCCCTGCGTGGTCAGTCGACCGCAGTAAGCCCGAGAGATCAGACGTGTATTCAGATCAGACGTATATTGAAATGGCTACCTTTAATATTGCTTGCACAACGTTTATGAAATGGTATTCAGTAAAGTGTGAGGATGTGGTGGATACCGAAAAACTTCCTATTCCCCCCTCCTATGCCTCTTTTAAAACCACATTGGATTGTGCGAAGTTCCAAGATGTACAAATACTCTACGGATGTTCTGGTGAGACTGTTGAAGGCTTTCGTTGCACAGACGATGTGCTGAAGTATGCTGCAGGGCTAAACTTTATAAAGTCTCACATACACCGTGAAGTAAAAGAAACAACGCGTGCAGAAGAGAAGCAGCAGGTATGGATAATGAGCCTTGTGGATGGGTGGTGTGACAAGCGGTATTACGTCATGCTACACCATGTCGATTACTCATACCCTACGTCTGAAAATGTGAATCTCGTGATCATGGACAATCTTAGGTGTTTTTATCACTATATTAACGTATATCATGATGAGGTTCATAGTGAGGTTGTGGCTAGTGCCATGCGTGAGTTTTTAACAGATTTTAGAGACGAGTATCGTTTGATGGGTAGAAAGGAAAAATATGAGCATATGTTCCTCTCAAATAGTGCGCCGGAGTGTGGAGATGATTAGCGCCTAGTTCTTATCCAAAGTGCGTAGGCTGGTAGTGACGAAACGGAAAAACAAATATGTGCAACAATTCGAGTCGTACGAACATGCCCATTCACGTATCATCGAGTCAGCCGCCCGTCGAACCGTTCCTGCCTGTGCCTCACACGGCTCATAGTTATCTCAGAGCTTGAACCGAGTAGACGTGCGCTCCTCGAATACGATGGAACTTCCTTTGAGCAGCATTCTCAACGCCTCGTACGATGTGTCCGTGACGAAATCGTTGCGCGTGTTCAGGCGTAATTCCGGTACCATTAGCTATGTACTGGAAACGGAATGTAGACCGACAAACAAACGGGTTTATTTAAGTATCGAGGAGATGAATAGAATCTTTGTGATAGTTGATAAGTGGTGTGAAGATCGTTATAAAATACCTGCTAACGTAGGTACAAGAAGAGAGCAGATTAGTGACGCGCCCTCATACGCCGTTGTATGTACGTTGTGTATAAATAACGATCGGCCATGCATTGATATAAGGCTTGTGGAAGAATGCTTCTGATAATAACGCTCTTATTCCTACGCGAAACCGTTTCATCCTCGACAGAATGTTTGAAATCGTCGGATTCCGTAAACTGAAACCTATATTAGACGCGCGTGTTACGGATATGCTTTATTTTGATACAGTTCTTGAATACGCATACACTGCTCTGCTCGATGGGTTTACCGAGTGTAGGACTGGTGAGAATGGTCTAGTGCTGGATGTTTATTTAAAAAGTTTAGACTCTTTGAAATACCATGAACTTTGGTACAAAGCAATTGATCGGTACAAGGCTGAGCTCACCTACACCGTTCACCCTGAAGAACTATTTCTTTATATAACGCGCAGTTGCCGTAACGATTTAGAAGATTATTTCAATTGCCGTTATGTTGAGTGAAGAGTTCACGATTGAAAAGCTCGAGTCGGTAGAAATAAACCCTCGATTGGAAAAGCATTCTTATAAACTTGCGTTTAATAATGTAGCTAACGATGAACTCTTTGTGCGTGCTTTTGATTGTATTCTAGACGTATTTAAAGATGACTTGCCAACCGGTTGTAAAGTGGGGACAAAAATAGTACTGAACGATATGAAAGCCATTCATATCGAATACAGGTTTCCCTATACTTTAAGCGGTGAAATATTATTAAGCCGCATAGACTGCGTAATGCAGAGCAATAATGATGTAATTGTAAACTCGATTAAGACCGATTTTAGTATTTTGAAAAAAAAGTGAATTGTATATATATTTTGATTATACGCATATTTCTATTGATTTGTGTTTATATATATATATATATATTTGCTTGATATTTCTCCTGTACTGTTATGTACATATTGAAGTGTATATGAAATGTATATTTTATTTATATATCACCATATTTGTGTGTGTGTGTATATTTCTGTTATGTACATATTGAAATGTATATGAAATGTATATGAAATGTATATTTATTTTATATATAATTATGTGTATATATTTCTGTTATACGCATATTCCTCAAATGTATATGAAATGTATATTTTATTTTATATATATATATATATATATATATCCATAATTGTGTGTATATATTTCTGTTATACGCATATTCCTCAAATGTATATGAAATGTATATTTTATTTTATATATATATATATATATCCATAATTGTGTGTATATATTTCTGTTATACGCATATTCCTCAAATGTATATTTATTTTCTATATATTTATAATAAAAAGAATGATGCAATGTTGTTTATTGTTATGCCTTCTACTACCGGTATTCTGTATACAACAGGTATCTGGCAATATTTAAGCCTTCTAAGCCAACTGGCTGATTAGGAGTCTATAATAGTGTATACAATGGTATCTGGCAACTCTGTCTTCGGAATACATGGAGCTATCTGGCAACTCAGCCAACTGGCTGATTAGGCGTATATAATAATAATGTATGCAATAATACTGCTAAAAAGAGGTATCTGACAACCAGCCAACTGGCTGATTAGGAGTCTATAATAATAATGTATGCAATAATACTGCTAAAAAGAGGTATCTGACAACCAGCCAACTGGCTGATTAGGAGTCTATAATAGTGTATACAATGGAATACATGGCGCTATCTGGCAACTCAGCCAACTGGCTGATTAGGCGTATATAATAATAATGTATGCAATAATACTGCTAAAAAGAGTATCTGACAACCAGCCAACTGGCTGATTAGGAGTCTATAATAATGTATACAATGGTATCGCGGTATCTGGCAACTCAAGCCATTTACGCCAACTGGCTGATTAGGAGCCTATAAAACAACGCCAGCCCGGCTGGAAGTCTTAATGTGCACTTGGCTCCTGCCAGGTGAACACCTCTCCTCCTTTCTCTCCTCCTCCTCCTTTCTCTTGGGGGATAACGCCGCCTCCAAGTTTTCCCCCACCCCCCTTTGCAACAACCCCCCTTTGCAACAACCCCCTTCCCCCATTTGCAACAACCCTTTGCACCCCCCTTCCCCCTTTGCAACAACCCCACCCCCTTTGCAACATTACATAATAACCTGCAACATTCCTGCACTCTCCCCTTTTGCGGCTATACTACTGGCCTCCGAGCAAAAGAGTTTAACAGCTCAGTCCAGTTATAAGACCAGGTCTAATATGAAACACAACACTCAAACAAATGATGCTTGTGAAGTTAAGGTTAACAGATCTGTAGTTCAATTACCGAGGCTGTACTCACAAAACATTTTCTGGGAGTATTCAGGAATGGCAAGGATGGGCAGACAGTTTTCCAATCAGCAGTTCAATTTCTAGTCAGTGTTAAGTGCCGTGGAGAAGTTTAATTATTTGCGGTCCCTCTTGGAAGGGGAGGCAGCAAAGACTATAGCAGGATTAGCATTAACAGAGGCTAATTATAATGTGGCTTGGGATATATTAAAGAAACGGTTTGGTAAGCCAGAGATCTTAATTAAAAGCCACCTCCGTGCACTTTTAGCTATACCTCCTGTTAATAATCCTAATAGTGTCAAGGAGTTACGGCAGTTATATGATGAATTTGAAATTAACTAGGTCCCGGACAACTTGGGTGTAGGAATGGAAAAGTATGGTATATGTTGTTCCTACAACTGGAGTCTAATTGCCTAGCTCAATTTTGCTTGAATTAAGTAGGGGACACTCTGCAGAACATGTGTACATCCCCCTTCAGCAGATGTTAAGTCTTTTAGGCACAGAATTAGCAAGACGAGAGGGAGTTGAGTTTGCACAGTGGGATGGTAAAACAAGGGACAAAGGCAGGCACAGCACCAAGTTTCCACAAAAAGGAATAGCCCAGGTACAGTGTCAGCTCTACATGCCTCCTCTGAGAATAAATTAAAGGGAATCAAGGAATGCATATTTTGCGAAGGCAACCACAAGTCATATAAATGTGAGGTGGCTGAGGCCTTACCCTTTGAGGAGAGAAAGGACAGGGTAACTAAGTCCACAGCATGTTTTAAATGTTTTTTTGAAAGGTCATAGAGCAAGGTTTTGTAAGTTTAAATTTTGTGCAAAAAATGTCATGGTAGGCATCAGCCATTATTGTGTGAAAACACTCTTAGTAGGCCTACCCCAGAAGTAGAGACATCAGTGGCACATGCCACTGCTATGCAAGGGAGTAAAAGTAAAGGGGGATTATTGCAAACAACTGCAGCCTTATTAATTGGGAATGAGGGAGAAGCTACTGTAAGAGTGTTGTTTGATAGTGGTAGCCAGTGTAGTTTTATTAAGACCAGAATTTCCAGAAAATTGAATTTAAAAGAACTTAAGAGGGAAAATTTAAGAATTTCTGGGTTTGGGGGTTCCGTTCAAAACCGACCAAATTTAAGAAGGTAGAAGTTTCTGGTTAAAGGGTTGTACCGCAAAGTCCCACTATCAAGGTCCAAGCTGTAGAGGTTGAGGAACTTTGTGCTCCAGTCACTATTTGTTTAGATATGGCATTGGTCCAAGAATTGCAAGTTAAGGAATTAATTTTGGCAATATAAGTTTGAGGGAACAGAAGATATTAGTCTTTTGATTGGAGCTGACTATTATTGGGACTTCATCACTGGTAATATTGTCCGTACATCTCAAGGCCCAGTAGCTATTGAAAGTAAGCTAGGCTGGATGCTACATGGTAGTTATTGCAAATGAAATGGAAGTTAAGGCTCTTTTTGTTAAGATTGAGGAGAACAGCCATGGTCCCTGGAAAGGCATTTGAAAGCGTTTTGGGAACTTGAATCTATTGGTATAAAGGACAACCAGGCAAGGACAGTGAACAATGATGTTTTAGAGCAATTTGAAAAAGGGACTGGTTTAGAGATGGTGTTGCTATGAAGTTGGCCTACCATGGAAGGATTCTTGCAAACCCGGTTCAAACCTTCAGCTAGCTAATCGGAGGTTGGAGACTTCATTGTACAGGCTAAGAAAAAATGAGTTGTTGTTTGTTAATTGAATACGATGAGGCCATCCTAAGTTATGTAAGGGAGGGCTATGCTGAAAGGGTGCAAGGTGAGCTGGTGAGCCAGGAGGCACATTATCTGCCACACCATGCAGTGGTACGGCGAGACAAAACTACCACCAAACTGAGGGTAGTTTTTGATGGCTCAGCCAAGGACAAAGGTGGTGTGTCCTTGAATGACTGTTTGGATGCTGGGCCAAATTTAAATGCAGATTTATTTTCCTTGTTACTGAGATTCAGGTTTGGTAGAGTAGCATTGACTGCAGATGTGAAGCAAGCCTTTTTGCGGATAAAGTTAAAACCAGAGGACAGAGATGCAGTAAGGTATCTGTGGGTGGATACGAAAGACTTGTTGGAAAATGAACTTAAGGTTCAAGCATATAGAATGAAGTCAGTGTTGTTTGGCCTCAGCTCTAGTCCATTTCTGTTTGGCAGCTACTATGCAGTACCATTTTAAGAAATATTCTGAAGTCTATCCTAACACTATTGAACACATAAGGAAAAATTTTTTATGTTGATGATTTGCTATGTTCCGTGGATAATACAGAAATGGCTAAACAGATATTCATGGAGGCTAGAGCTATAATGAGGGAGGCTGGCATGGAGCTCAGAAAATGGCAGACCAATCATTCGCAATTACAGAGTTTATGGTCATTCCTCTGTAGTACCTGATGCAGCAGAAAGTATTGAGGATTCTGGTATTAAGGATTGTGGGCAATAGACGCAAAGGTGCTAGGCATCGTTTGGCAGCAAGATGATGATTTGTTTACCTTCAATGGGAAATCTTTAGTAGAGCTGGCTGAGAATGAGACAAGGTGACAAAACGTACAGCTCTTAGTTTGGCTTCGAAGGTCTTTGATCCTCTTGGATTCCTGGCTCCATTTGTGATAAAGTAAAAAAATTGGTTTCAGAGCCTCTGGGAAATTGGACTTGGTTGGGACCAAGAGTTACCTGATCATATGGTGGTAAGGTGGAAATATTGGTTCAAAGAATTGGCACATCTTGGAGACATTGAAATCCCAAGATGGTACTTTGGAGAGTTGAACAATAGTCCAGACAATTTGGAGCTGCACATCTTTTGTGATGCAAGTGAGGAAGCCTATGCAACTTGTATTTATATAAGAGGCGCATTGCAAGAGGAAGTAAGTTGCAGGTTGGTTGCTGCAAAGAGTAGAGTAGCACCTTTGAAAAGGCTTTCTGTTCCAAGGTTGGAATTGATGGGTGCCGTTATTGCTAGTCGGCTTGCAATTACAGTGCGAAAGTCTTTGGCCCTCTATGAAATTCCAAGCTATTATTGGACAGACTCCACTATAGTTTGGCACTGGTTAAGAAGTCAGGCAAGGAAATGGAAACCTTTGTTGCCAATAGGGTGGAGGAAATTCAAGCGCACACAGATCCCAAGCAATGGAAGCATTGTCCAGGCATCCAAAACCCCGCTGATTTACCAACACGAGGAATTTCAGTGAAAGATCTTTCACAATCAAGTTTGTGGTGGAATGGGCCAGAGTGGCTAAAACTTGGAAGTGAAAACTGGCCTTCTAATCAGCCTATTGTAGGAGAATGCCAGGCTGAAGAAGCCATGGGTGAGTGAGGTGAGAAAATGCGCTGTGAACAGTTTCAAGTTATGTAGCAGGACCCCATATTGAGGCTTGAGGACATTAGCAGTCTGAAAAGATTGTTAAGAGTGACAGCATGGATATATAGATTTACCAACAACATTAAGGGAGAAACAAGAAGGGAAGGAATTCTGAACAGTAATGAGATTCAGCAAGCCAGGAAATACTGGGTGGTATATGCGCAGAAGGAAAAATTTGGTGAAGAGCGGGAATTGCTCACCAGCCATCCATTACAGTTCTACCAACACATTCTGCGCTCAAGGGTTTGGATGTGTTTTTTGGATCAGGATTTATTGAGAGTAGGAGGTAGACTACAGTTTTCTGGGCTTCAGAGGAGAAAAGACATCCAATTTTGCTACCTTCTGGGGGGCACTTTGTGGACCTTTTTGATCCTGGATACTCATCATAAGCGGTTACATGCTGGAGTTAGAGAAGTGATAATAGAGATTAGACAACACTTTTGGATTCCCAAAATTCGACAAGTAGTGAAAAAGGTCTTGCATAAATGTGTGGTTTGCAAGCGTTGGAGTGCAAAGCCTTATTATGAAAAGGTGGCTCCACTTCCAGAGAACGGTGTGTCTATACTGCCCCTTTGATGTAGTGGGAGTAGACTTTGCAGGGCCAGTCTATGTTATGAGCGAGGGGAGCTAACAAGGTTATATATGTCTTTTCACCTGTGCTACCACCAGAGCAATCCATTTGGAGTTGGTAAGCAACTTAAGTAGTGATGTATTTCTTTTGGCCTTTAAAAGGTTTGTGAAACAGAAGGGGTTTCCCAAATAAAATCATATCGGATAATGCAAAAACCTTTCAAAAAGGCTGCAAAGGAACTCCAAGAAATTTGTCCTTGCTAAAAGAGGAAGGATTCCAATCCTACTTTTCACACCAAGTGGGAGTTTATTGTTGAGAGAGCACCATGGGGGGAGGATTTTGGGAAAGGCTAGTGTAAAGTGTCCATTAAAGAAACTTTTAGCTAATGCTCATTTGAGCAAAGAAGAATTCTCTACTGTTTTTATGTGAAGTAGAAGCAATGGTGAACAGTAGGCCTATCACTTTTGTTTACAACAGTAGGCAGGATGCGAGCCATTGACACCAAATCATTTTCTTTGTGGTAAACAATTAACATCAAACCCAGTGTGCCAGAAGACTTGCAGCCCTATCCAGAGCACTCAAGGAGAGTTAACCAGACGTGTTCAGGTACCTTGAAGAGCTACAAGATCAGTTATGGAAGAGGTGGCAGATGGAATACTTGCCAGAACTCAATTATTACCCATCAGGCAAGGTAAAGGGCTCCAATGCAAATTGTATCAAGGTGGGAGAAGTGGTAATGATTGGGGATGAAAGACCAAGGCAATGCTGGAAGCTTGGCATAATTGAAGGTTGTTTGTTGGCAAAGACAATTTAGTTAGGTCTGCACTGGTAAAGACTTCAGAGGAAAGTTAAAGAGACCTATACAAAAACTCTATGCTTTAGAAATCAGCAAAAACACAGATAGTCAAGATGAAACATTTGAGTTACAGCCTCATGAAGAAGGCTTGGCTAACCTTGCAGAAGGTAATGACAACAATGCCTCTTCGGTGGGGAGTGTTAGAAAATCTAGAAGAGGAAGAACCATTGTTGTCCCAAGGCGATACGATGACTAAGCTGATTGATGCAGCATTGCTTGTATATATATTAAGTTAAGGTGTATATATATCCATCTCATAATTGTAAGGTTAGTGAAAAATTAACTTAATTTAGAGCTAGCATTTTTTAGCTCTTGTGGCATCATTGTTTGGTCACACTGTTGGCATCATTTTGGGACGCTGCGCGTCTTTTCTACTCGTTTTGTGGAAGGTCGTACGTAAAGTGTGGTCTGATAGAGAGCTCTCTTGCAATTCAGTTTGGTTGTTTAGATACATGATTGTTGCATCGTGCAATAGTCCAGGTTGCGTTGTTGTTGCAAGGTTCAGAAAGAAGACCACAAATAGTACCCTTTTGTTTACTTTAAGTTCATGTATTAAGGTCTAAGGTAGGCCCGCATCGAGTCAGCAACCCTGAGGTTACCCTGAGGTAGGACCTAATAGGATCTCAATCCGTAAGTTTTAATTTAGCTTAACTTGGGCTTTAGGTAGAACTTGCCCTTTAGAATTTGGCCGTTCACGGCTCAGCTGGGATTTTGAACCCGACAAATAAATAAAATAACAATCATTTACAGATCCCGTTCGTTTAAATTTGTTCACCAATTTTCGTATTGTCTTGTCTATTGGCCCCGGCTTATGAAATCTCCTTCTAAACTTCTCTGATGTCATTGTATTTCTTTCCCTCGATTCGTCAAATTACTATTGCCACACGCTCTTCTGTATTCATTCTAAGGGCTTCTGAAAAGAAAAATAGAAAAAAATAATTATTTCACAAAAATAGATCCTGACTTTATGTACACCCTGTATTTCGGCCAAATTACATTGCTACCCGTTTTATAATCTTTATAAAATTAGTAGATATTCTGTTTCGCTACCCGTTTTTTCTACCCGTTTTATAGTCTTTATAAAATTAGTAGATATTCTGTTTCGGTACATTAAACAGTAAAATGCATTGTGTACCTCATTTGCAAACAAATTTCGATATCCATTCCTTAAATATTCGTTGTATCTATAATTCAATATGGCGCGTCATTTTTTTAAATTTCTTCTTGTTGCGGCATTTTCGAAATCTTCACGTAGGCCGACTCTGTTTCAACTACCCATCACGTATGGGTATAAAGAACAGAAATCGTAGTAGTGAAGTTTCACACCCTCCGTAGGTGGAAAGTATAGCTTGAAGGGATTTGTACGCCCACCGAACAAGCTATCACCGCATTTGAGAGGATCAGTACCATTGAACGCTTGATCGTGTTTATTTCCTCACGGTACGCCTCGTCTGTCTCCATCCGTGCATCATATTCATGCTCCCACAAGACTTTGTGAGTGAACTGGGACCCTATAAGTTGATCGCGGGTGCGGGTCCACGCAAGACAGTCGGCAGGAGATCTACCGTGGATATCTCCGGCGATTCCGCACTCAGGACGGGGGCATCCATGCCACCAGCATCCGTTAAAGGAGTACACAGTCTTCTCACCACTGACACGGTTTTCACTTAGTCCATCAACCCAAAACACACGACCATTAATCTTAATGGGTACTTCATCCGTGTTGCGGACGTGTTTTATGTATACACCTGTCTGTTGTTTTGTAGGTGTATGAGTCAGTAAATAGCCTTGTGGCCGTAACTGCGGGGGTTGTTTCTGTGAATAATGGCTAAGGTGGCTTTAGGCATGAAGTTATTTTTGAACACCGTAAAACATAATGATGCGATGGTGGATGCGACTTGCAGCGGATCGCATTTGAAACGGCCTATGTACATCCTTCTAAAGGCCTGGAAGCATACTCTAAGCCAGAGCTTTCCAAACTGGTGTGTCGCGACACATTAGTGTTTTTTGTATTTTGAAAATTTTTATTTTTCTATCAACAAATTCGGCTACAAGATAAACCACCTACTGAAAAATTATCTGATATTTGATATTTGATAACAAAAATTAATTAATGTGTCGTGAAAATTGTTATGCTTAAATAGTTTGTCGCCAACGTAAAAAGTTTGGAAAGCTCTGCTCTAAGCACTCGTACATCATTCACGCAATAACGCTCACATTCATCAGCTATATTATAAGGACTAGATTCATTAAAACTGTTGTAGTATCGGTTAAAATCTTCACGTTCATCTACACTCATACAATCATAGTTAAAGCAATGAGGAATGTGTAAAGGAAATATCCTTTTGAAACCAGCTGCTACCCCCATCACCTTGGGTAGCTTTGCTAATTTACAAGGTGTGAATAATAAAGTGTCTTTAAACTGTACATTACCTCTTATTTGCATCTGTATTAATTTGTTGCCTCTTTTCAATGGATCACCTGTAAATATCTCAGAGGACTCGTGCTGAAGCAACTCCTTATAAAGGAACTGTGTGTCAAACTTTGCCCCGTTGTGGGCGAGAATATATAGTCATTTTTTTTAACTTGTCGGCTAACTTGACAATATAGGACACAAATAGTTTCACAGGACTATCGTGGACATTCGTTTTAAAAACGTTTGTCCGTTTACCACATTTGGGGCACTCATCACACTCGATCCCCATACACTCATCACAGATAGTTTGGCTCACAAGTAAATGTGGAATTACCTCTTTGGTTTCAGCATTCGTGTATGTTTCTATATCGTAGTATACAGTTATACAGGGTTTTTTTTAGGCTGGCGTCTTCATATAACATACATGCTTTACTCCATCCGCCTTATATTCCTCTTGGCATGTAGGAACAGTGAATTTCGTCACATTTGTGCTTAAATTTTCCCCAATTATCCATTGTGTGAAACATACCACATTCACAGATTCTCATTTTCCTGCACGTGCCAATTAATTTATGGAGATCAAAACAGCTATTATTGAAAAATGTGCGTCTACACACATTACAATCACTCTTCTCAGCTTAAACTACACGGCTTTCACATTTGGGGCTTTTACACTGTTCACATACCATGTGACATTCTTTACAATGTTTCACTATATCATCCGCAAACTGAAACTCGAGGCACCCCTTACATAAATCATGATGTCGCCCATATTTTCGACTTTTATCATAACTCGCGTAAAGGTCCCTTATATTACGGATGGGGAGATACGTTGTCCCCTTCAGGACCCATATTACAGTCAAATTCAAGTTCACAATCTACAGCTAGTTTACGGGCACGCTCCACGACCGTAGGCAACCAAATTTTTTGGGTCCGTGTATTTTGTACAGTAAACATACATGCTAAGACTACTGCTATAAAGCCGCAACCACGATCGACGTTTATATGCAGTCTAAAAATAGCCTGAGAATTGAAGTTAAGAGTGTAAGGTGTGGCACTATGACCCGCAACACGGAATACACGGTCAATATTTACCGTGAAGTTGTCCATATTGAAGGCTATACTACTTTGGGCGGCTTGCATTACATTATACGTCCTAATATATAATCTAAATGGCATTACTACCCAATACTCATCTACATCACCGTCATCTGACCCGAATCCGAAGGACAGACTCGTCCTGACTTCACGCTCGTCGCGGTTCTGAAGAGCAAACTCTATAATATGCTGTACAACCCGGCGTAGCCCGCGCTCAATTCCATTGCTATACATGGCTCTAGGGTCGACCCTGACTCTATACCGATTTCTAGTCAAGGCTGGGGTGGGGGCTGCGGAGCGCACCAAATCAAACGTTATATCACCCTCAACAGAACGAATCACCGCTGTGGAGGATGGACAAGAGTATATATTGGATGATGTGGGATTGGTTGCGTAAGACGTTGAGGGTTGGGGATCTATTATTGCAGACTCAACAGAACGGGGGACAGCTGTGGAGGATGGACAAGGGGCTATATCGGCCAAGATGCTGATTGTGGGGTTGGCAGCGTAAGACGTTGAGGGCCTGGAGTCTATTATTGTAGACTCAACAGAACGGGGGGCAACTGTGGCGGATGAATAAGGGGATATATTGGCGGAAGGTGCTGCTGGGGGGTTGTTGCGTAAGACGTTGAGGGTTGGGGCTCTATTACTGGTGGGTGTCTAACAACAGGCGCGTATTTCGGTCGCTTTATACCTGACGTGGAGGGCTCTTCATCATACCTCCGCTTTGAACGTGCTACCAGTATCGGTGGTGAGGGTTCGTCGGCAGGGGAGGATTCTGTGATCACAACTACACTGTGTCGTCGGGGTCATCCGTAATGTCGATGATGGGGTGCTGTACCTCATCGTCATTCACGGTTCTGCGGGAGAAGAAAACAAAATATAAGGAACAGCACTCAAAATTTGTAATATTTTGTAAATGATCCACTTAGGAGTGCGACGTGTTAGAAATGGACTCTGTAGAAAAATTCAGATTCACGAGCCCATCCACATGTATTATATCTGGACCTACAGGATGTGGTAAAACTGTGTTTATGCTTAAAATCATTAAAGAAAAGAGAGAGATGTTCTCAAAATTTATGCATAAAGTTATATGGTGCTATTCGACGTATCAATCAGTGTTCAACGAGTACCAAAATGATATTTTGTCCCACAAAGGTGTATATGACGTTAATTCGTTAAAGGAAAATGAACATACAGTCATTGTAATTGACGATCTCATGTTGGAGATGGATAAAACGTTTGCCGAGACATTTACAGTATTCTCCCACCATCTTAACATAAGCGTGTTCTTCATCAATCAGAATCTATTTTTCAAAAATAGATGCATGCGCGATGTGTCGTTAAATGCACAGTATTAGTCTTATTCGCACAACGTAGAGATGTATCACAAATTGGGGTATTAGCCAATCAAATGTTCCCGAATCAGCGTAAGGAGTTTTTGGAAGTTTATAAAGAAGCTACAAGCACACGTTACGGATATTTGCTTTGCGACCTTCATCCGCGAAACACGTTTAGGGTGCTTCTAAGAACGAATATATTTCCAAACGAGCCTGAAACGGTATATATTCCAGAATGACAAAGAGACTAAAGAAATACCGGGCAATGCAGCAGATGTTTATTAAAAATATCGACTCCGACTTTTTAAAATGCATCTGTGAAATCTATCAACGTTATAAATTGCAATGTATCAATGAAACCATCTCAGAAAGCTCGCTTACGCCGTTACAAGAACATAATACACGCACTCGCTCGTAAAAGTCAAACTGTAGCGAAGAAAAAACGAATTATTGTAAAAACAGGAGGGTCATTTCTCCCCATCTTATTTTCAGTTTTGGGTCCTTTACTGACTAGATTAATATAATGAAGAAAGTGTAGTGATTCTACACGAGGTGTACGCTTCACTGCAAAGGAATCCAGACACGGATCTAGATCCCCGTAAAAGCAGACTTAAAAGAATGGAAAGCGAATTGCTAGCCCTATTAAACCGTGAAAAAACACCTGATGAGAAAAGAATCTTATACCAAGAAGCTCTGCAGAAATTTTTTCACGAGTACGAAAATTATAACCCGACAGAGATTCCTGTGGTTATTAGGCACAGCACGGGGGACGATGGACATGGCGACATAGGACCTGTACCCGACGATACAGCTGACCAACCAAAGATTAAGGGATCAGCCACACAACATATCGAGCATGTATTAAAAATCACCCTCCCACATACATTGAGGAATAAAGGTTTAAGTCTTTATAATCTATTGAATGAGGACCCAGCCATACAATGGACCGATACAGGCGAGATCATTGTGGAAGGATCAAAGGTACAGGGGTCGAATATTGGAGACATTGTCTATGATCTGGTGAGAAAGTGGGATAGGCCATCACCATCAGGATGGAAGCATATTAAAGCAAGACTACAACAAATAAATGTCCCTAAAACGTTGATAGGAAATCTGAACAGGTTAAAAGACTTCGAACATGCGTCGCATGTGGCACAATTGAAGACGCCATCACCCCCGGCGGTAACACCTTTGAAGAGGAGAAACAGCCAAGACAACAGAAGACAACGGCTGCCTCGATTGATTCTATTTGGCAAGCAGATTTAACAGACATGCAAAGATATTCTGTGTATAACGATGGTTACCGCTACATTCTATTCATAATAGACGTATTCTCTAGATATCTGTGGTTAATTCCTCTGAAAAATAAATCACCTGAAACAGTTGCTAAAGCAGCCAAAACGCTAATGTTAAAAGAAAACAGGGTTCCTGGCTATTTTTGTACGGATATGGGGAAGGAATTTATAGGTCATGCTTTTCAGAACATGTTGACAGAGTTTAATATCAGCTATTACACAACCAATTCTATACATAAGGCTTCTTTAGCTGAAAGAGTTCAACGTACCATAAAGGAACGCATGCACCGCTATTTTACACATAAAAACACATACAGATTTCTAAACATTCTGGAATCATTGGCATCATCCAACAACCGCTCACACCATCGCACGATTGGGACAACACCTAACGAAGTTTTAGAAAGAGGTACGCTCCCGAGAAGAGATGGATCACCAACACCACCACACTCTGCGCGTTTCAAAATCAATGGTTATGTAAGGCTGTCGCGTTCTGGAAATAAATTCGCAAAGGGATTTGAGCAAGGATGGACACGTGAGATTTTTAAAGTTAGGGGTATGAGACCTAAAGGTGAGATAATGATGTATTACGTTGAAGATTTGAATGGGGAAGAAATCTCAGGAAGCTTTTACCGCGAGTTGCAGAAAGTGGCATTTAATTTAGGAAAAAATGTGTTTAAAATTGAGAACATTTTAGGAAGCAAAGGTACAGGAAAGAGAAAAATGTAACTGGTGAAATGGCTAGGATACCCAGAAAGCTTCAACACCTATATAAAAGCTGACGCAATATTGAAGCTTAAATAGTATGCAACATGGCTCCTAACCATTTCTACGTCACACTCCCGTCCTCCTCGTCCCTGTCTGTACACCCTAACAACACACAAGCCAACTTTGTAACAGAACTCCACGGGCCCATTGAATTGGGTCGTGATTCGTATGAGGTGGGGATATGCGAAATTCAGCTGGACACCCTCTTTTTAAATATTGAATATAAAGAATCAGTTTTTACGATTCTTAGAGACATTGACGAGTGTGAAAAAGCAGGGGTAGCTATGGAGGAAACTATACGTATCGTCCGGGCTAAGGTTGCACGGTATTACAGTACAGAAGTAAGTCTAGGACCGGGTCGTTATGGTTCAGTCGAGGATGTTGTGAGAGACTTAAACGTAAGTTTAAGAAACTCAAACCTTACGAATGATTCAGTATACGAAATCGTAAACAAAGGAAACCCTGCACATACACTAATCTTAAAATCAAAGACTAACAGACGTATTAAAGACCGAAGAGTGTTCAAAATTATAACCAATGGCCGATATAGCTCAGCCTTCCAAAGAGACACATTTCACAAGGCACAGCATGACTTGTCCAGATTAATGTATCATTTGAAGATAGAGAAATTGGCTGAAAGCTCTCAGTCCCCAGACGTGTGCTATATTTACAGCAATATAGTGGACCACCAGTTTGTTGGGGATACCCAGGCACGCCTGCTGCGCATTGTCCAAATCCCCAACCATAGAGGAAGGAGTTTGCGTATTACATATAACATACCCCATTATGTGAACGTCGCAATTAATCTAATAACCAATATCTCAATATATAAAAGAACGATTGAGGGTAAAAATTTCCCATTCGGTGATGAGAGCTTAACAGTGAAGCTGCACTTTCGACGCACTGAGTTATAATGGACAGAAAACCTTTCACCGTCTATCGAGGGTGAGATACCAGCGCGGTAGTGGACTTGGGTCCATTTTTTTTCATCCATACTGCGTACGGCTGTTCCTTTGTTGAAGAGTGGTGCCAGATACCTCGGAAGGAAAGCGTTACAATCAGGTCTTAACAATGCAGAAGACATATTGGCTGGGGCTAAACCTAAAGAAGCTCTAAAAAAAACATTTAAAGCTAACACGGAACGAAATCATCAAAGATGCAAAGAGAAAAATGCGTGGTGGCGGGAAGAAGAGGGCTGTCCGGAAGAAGGGATCACTTGGCATTAAACGTAAAAGGATATCAAAAAAGAAGTGCTGTAAGCAAATGAAACCTATGGTTGACCACTTTTTTGACTGACATAAGCTAAGGACATTGATCTCATGAATCATAGTTTGTTTACTACTTGTCGAGAGAGGAGGCACTATTTCTAACTCGTCATGGCACGCTTGCTTCATCCACCCATGTAGTTCACAATGTTGTAAATCGGAGCTATCCCTTTTTGAGATGCCTCCAACTCAAGTTTCTATTGAGCACAGTGACTTTATTACAATTAACCATTTAAATACAATTAGTTCCCCGAGTGCTCCTATAGAATTCGTGATACCCAGCTCAGGCCCTTACTTTCCTGATCCAAGCTGTGTGCACATGTACGCTAAGCTACGTATAGCCCATTCTGATGGAACGGACTGCGATGACAAATATGCTGTATACCCTGAAACAAACTTTCTGCACTCCATATTCAACCAGTGTGACGTATATTTAAATCAGGCCAACATATCGTCAGGCACGGGATACTATCATCTACGATCCTATCTGGAAAATGTCCTCAACTTTTGCAAAGAAGCGAAGGCTACCTTTTTGTGCCGAGGGATATTATCAAACTAAAGACGAAAGTAGTATAAAGGACAAATTTCAAAATTCTAAAAAGAAGATATACGAGTGTTTTGGACGTCTGCACACAGATTTCACTTTCCAGGAGAAGTTCCTTGTGAACGGGGTGGATATGAAAATAAAGCTCACCCGCACGAGTCCTGAGATCTGCTTAAATCTGGATGCTGATCAAGAAGAGGGAGCAAAACCCGTTGTGGTTCACATTATGGAGACATACCTCCGCGTACGGCGAGTGAAATTAAGTTCACCAAAACAACTAGAAATTGACAAAAATTTACTAAATGCTACAGTGAAATACCCTATTAACAGAGTACAAATCAAACTATATACGGTGCCTGCAGGGTTGGCGTCGAAGCAGATAGAAAACATCGCCCTGGGAAATCTTCCTAAAAGGATATTAATCGGAATGCAGGACCATGCTTCGGTGAATGGAAAATATAAAAAGAGTGCCTTTAAATTCGAGAATTTCGGACTTAAAAATATAACTATCCGTTAATGGCATTGCTTTGGGTGGAACATTGGATACGGACTATTCATCAGACGCTGTGTTACCTCTTTGCACGAGAGCCTATAGTAATCTGACCCCAGGGCCGCCGCTTCCATTAGGCGAGGTTAGTAAATGCTAAGGGCGCCAAAGATCTGGGGGGCGCCAGCGCCTCCCGCCCTGTGCACGTCTGATAGTATTATGTAAGAACAACATGAAAAAAATAATGAAGGAATGAGAAGCATAGACAAATGATGAAAGGTTGTACGACGTATGTACACCAGTTTAGCTTGACTGATATTTACATAATTAACTTATTCATCTTATTGGGTCATTATAGAACTTTCACTATCACGACCTTTAACCCTTTAGGGACGGGAGTCGTAAATAAGCGATTTAAAAATGTTGCGCGCACAGACGGGAGTCGTCAGTAAGCGACTCGGCTTATTTACGGCTTAATATGAGTTCCGGGAGTCGTCAATAAGCGAATAACTGTTTTTATGTGACATATGCCCTTCTTGCTTGGAAAAAACAGTAGATACGTCCTTTTTGCACGCATATTTTAGCACTTTTGAGCGTTCTGATTTGTTAGTACATATGCCTCGCTTTACTCGCTGTTTTGATTGGTCATGACACTTTCTTGAACTGTGAAATGATTTTATAATTTTATAATAAATGTATGTATTAGCAAATTAAATTAGATCAGTGTAAGGCAAATAGTTTCTTCAATATGGTACCTTGATTACTTTGTGGGCAAACCCAATCGTGAAGTGGGAGGCGGGTGGGGGCGCCAGCTGCAGTCCTGCTAAGGGCGCCAAATAGGCTGGCACCGGACCTGTCTGACCCATATTGCAGGTGATTGTGATGAGCTCGGTAATGGGGTAACGCAGAAAGAATTCATTGATCAATTTAACCTTTATCCGTTCGACATTACGCCTGACTTATCTGCTACCTTAAATAGGCATTTAAGCCCACAACAGAGCGGAAACATCTCAGTGAGGTTGGAATTCACCAAACCTATAGACGTGCCTATTAGTGTACTAGTATATCTCGAGTCGCAAGCTCTAATAGAAGTAGATAGATTTAAGAGCGTTATCACTGACTTTTAAAATGGATGCGAATACACTTCAGAGAGTAATGAAGAGCGAACGAGTCACACGTTCCAAATTTATCGGTGTGTTTGCGAAGAATGAAACATTGAGTTTGCCAACTACGCGGGAATGCGGTAGTCTTATTGTGAACACAGATGTCATCGGTAATGAAGGGATTCATTGGCTTGCAATCTATTTTAAAAATAGGGACCGTATGTACTATTTTTATTCACTCGGTACTCAACCCTGTAGTGACCCTGTTATTGTAAAATTTCTCGATCAGTTACACATTCCAGAAGTTGTATGGAACCCATTCCGATTACAAGGATATTTTAGTAATACGTGCGGAATGTACTGCATTTCATTTCTCATGCATATGTCGTGGTAAAGACTTTATAAATTTTTAAAATTTATTCGACCCATGTCACACTCAACGAAACGATGAAATGGTATGCAGATAGATAAAAAGCCGTTTTCCAATTGTGCGTACTCGTTGTATAGTATAATGTCTTTGTTCGTGTATATATTTGTAACGTTAGTTTTTATATTCTGTAGTTTAAGGTGGTTATTGTACTGATTTCTTTCATTTAATAAATTGATGAAAACATATTGTGTCTTCTTCCCCCCAGAAAAGAACGAAAAACACTTACATTATTTCGATGTGACATTCATTGGGTTGACTGTTCGGTATATCCTCCGTATTCAGGTCCATGACATGAGGTTCTTCAAAAGATTGTATAACACGTGTCAAATCCTCATCGGACCTAAAAGGAGAAAGAATAATGTTCATATTGAATCTTTTTTTTAATAAAAACATATACAGAGTATACATATTGTAAGACAGACCCCATTATATGGAGAGATCTTTGGTTCGCTCAGAGAAGTTAATTTAAGAAGTAATTCCGAATAACATTTATAAAAAACATGCAAAAGATTGCCATAAAAAAAATTGCGATTTTAGCATAATGGCGAGTATCTAAATGAAGTAGTTTGACGAGGTACTACATCTCTCCATATATATGAAATAATTTTCTTTCTGACAGTTTGTGAATAATTGAATAAAAAATAAAAATAAAATTATAGACACTTACATTTCTATGGTAGTCCCTTGCGTCGGATCGTAAGGAGCGTCATTGCAAATATCATCAACGGTTTGCCTTGGAAATAATCCATCACGGTCAATCGCGTTAAAAAGATTAATTGCAGTCAATGCTGCAGTGTCACCATCTTGATACAAATCCAGAAAAGTGTAAAGTTCGTGATCCATGGCAGAAGGAATATTTATTTACTGGCAGAGGGAATGTTTACTCACTGGCGAAAATAGCTACTGTAACCCCCAACTGAAAAATATTTCCTTTTATATGCACAATCACCAAGCTCCGCCCCAAAAGACCAAGAGCAGATGTTCGTAATGATTGGTTGTCAGTGTAATTGGGTGGAGCTATGATAAGTTTGTACACCAATCGTAACACCGATATAACGGCTCCATGCTTTGAACGACTAATGGCATCTTTATATCCTCTCCGTAGATTTAATGCTCAAAAGATTGAGAGGATTTCGTAGTGATTAGTTGCCAGTGTAACTGGGCGGGGTCTAATTTGTGTACCAATCGTAACACCGATATAACGGGTCCATGCTTTGGACGACTAACTGTGTCTTTATACTCTCTCCATAGTTTTAATGCTCGTATTACCCCTTGCATTCCCCGCCAGAAACAAAAAGCCTTGGAATAATTATTTTCATTTTATACAATATATCTTTGGGTAAGTTCCTGAAATATCTGCTTAAAACCGGTAACACTGTACTTCTTTTGTTGAAGCCTGTCCAAAACGTATAGCTAATTAAAAATGTATGCATAAATTCATCGATATATATATATATATATATATATATATATATATATATATATATAAGAATAAACCATCGTTTGAAAAGGAAATGATTATAAAATTGATGTTGTAGCTAACGAAAGCGTCTTTGTGTGTTTTTTAAGCATGATCGTATTTGCAGAGGAATCCGCGAATCATTGGTTGGCAGATAAATCGATACCTTAAGTATTTAAAAGTTTGTGCATATAACATTTTGCGCCCATGTTATTCTCGGATTTTTCCCAAGATTGCTATATTATCTCCGTAGATTTAAAGCTCGTATTACCTCTTACAGTCTCTACCACGACAATATTTGCGACAATACTTGGCTATTCCCCAACCCACCCCTTTATGCAATATTGTTCACAACAATATTTTATTAATTTGCCGACATATTAAATTAAGTCGAAATTTTTCGGACGCAAGTTATTTTGCGAACATACTAAATTAGGTCTCAATATTTTGCTACCATGCTAATTGAGTCTCAACTTTGCTTAATTAATGTATTCGGCTTCACTTCTCACGTAAGAGTGTGAATGTTTGGTTATTGAATTTCTGCGGATCATTGGTTGGCAGATAAATGGATACCCTAAGTATTTAAAAGTTTGTGCATATAACATTGAAAAGCTTAACCATTGTCAAAATGAACAAATCAGCGAGATGATGTGAAAGAGTGAGCAATCATTCCCTGACGAGATGTATTTCTGATTCGGTTTCCACGTTAAACTGTAGGTCTAATGCGGGTGAAAAGCTTAATCTTTGTCAAAATGAATAAATCGGCGAGAAAGAGTTAATTATTATTACTTCATAGAAAAATTTGTCTTTGTGCATATCATATATATATATATATATATATATATATAGTGTGTGTGTGGTCCTCACTCTCACTCTCTCTCTCTCTATCTCACTCTCTCACACCTTTAATATAAATAAAGTTTTTAACGTAGTAATAATAATGGTAATAATAATATTTGGACTCAAGCGAGGTTTTCACGAGCTGAATGTGTCTTTCAGAGAGAAAGTTGACCTACATTGCATTCGCACCTGCTCGCTCTCAGCCTTTCCGAGCTTCAAAAAAGGCTCGGTCTGGACCTTTTGCTGGAGCTTTTCATTTACCTGGCTCCATTTCCTCCGTCTGAACACAATGTTAAAACAAAACATTATTCTAAGAGAATCATTATTTAATATAATTGTGTGTGTGTGTGTGTGTGTGTGTGTGTGTGTGTATAGATTTGAGAATATGTTAATGAAACGATTTCTTTTGCTAAGCCAATTGTTTAGTAAATTTTTTAATTTTAATATTGTTTTAATAATTAATTCATTTTAAGTTGAAAATCCGTTATATATATATATATATATATATATATATATATATATATAAGGAATGACAAAATTAAATAGACACAGTTAATATGATTCTTTATATATATATATATATATAGGGTGAACCAAATGTAGGTGGACAGTAAATGATAACGTTTATTTTGAGAATACATATTTAATTTTTTTGTATACTATAATACAAAATAAAATTTAAATAAATTTAGTTATAATATTTAATATAATAAAACACAAACACCATAGTTATAATGAACACCATAGTTATAATATAATATAACACAAACCGTATTCAACCTACTGTCCACCTACTTTTGGTTCACCGTGTATATATATATATATATATATATATATATATATATATATATATATATATATATATATATATATATATATACAGGGGTTAGACAAAATAATATGAACACCTTGATAAATGGCTGTTTTCATTCTTAATATGGAGTTGGTCCTTCTTTAGCGGCAATAACAGCTGCAATGCGTCGGGGAATTGATTCATACAGCTTTTGGACAGTGGCTAGAGGAATCCTGAACCATTCTTCGAGCAAACCCTGCTCCAGTTCGTCCAAAGACGCCGGCGGTGGGAATCGGCTTCTGACCTGCTGCTCCAACTGACACCACAGATGCTCGATAATGTTAAGATCCGGGGATTGTGGAGGCCAATCCAAGCGTTCTACTTCACTAACATGCTCTTCAAACCAGTTTTTAACGACCCCAGCGGTGTGGATTGGTGCATTATCATCCTGGAAGACGGCGTCGCCATTGGGAAACAGCGTTTGGACCATGGGATGGACCTGGTCAGCCAATATTGACAGATAGACCTGGGCGTTAACCCTACCATGCAGTACTACAGCTGGGCCAAGAGTATTCCACGATATTGCTGCCCAAACCATCACAGATCCGCCTCCATGCTTAACGGTTGGGGTCAGGCAGTCGGGGTCAGGCAGTCGAGGTCATAAGCATCTTTAGGCTGTCTCCAGACGGAAACTCGACCGGAACATGGAAATAGCGTAAAGGAGGATTCGTCGGAGTAGACTACATTCTTCCACCGGTCCATTGACCAATTCTTATGGTCATTACACCATTTTCTGCGCCGCTCAATGTTGATGTGCGAAAGGAAGGGTTTGGCAATTGCAGCCCTCCCATGGTATCCAGCTCCATGGAGCTCGCAACGTACAGTTCTGGTCGATACCGGGCTTGCAAGATGCTGGTTAAGCTCTACAGTCACTTTTGGAGCTGTGGTCTTATGGTTCTTTGTCACAATGCGCTTTAGCACCCGGCGGTCTCGATCACACAGCTTCTTCTTGCGTCCACTATTGCATTTGTCGGTGCTTGTCTTTCCATGGTTTTGGTATGCAGACATGACCATAGAGACAGTTCCTCTGGATACATTGAACATCTGAGCGGTTTTCGTCACCGATGCACCAGCCATCCGCGCTCCGACAATTTGCCTTCTTTGGAAGTCTGACAGGTCTTTCATAACTGCTAATTCATAATTCACTCAGATCTGTAAAAACAACGTGAGGGTTATAACATGACGTATACACTCTCTGTTACGCATTTAAATAGGTTTGCCAGTCATTTGACCGTTTACTTTGTGTCTGAGCAGTCCGTAAAGATAACCGGTGAAATCGGCGGGTGTTCATATTATTTTGTCTAACCCCTGTGTATATATATATATATATATATATATATATATATAGAGAGAGAGAGAGAGAGAGAGAGAGAGAGAGGAATGACAAAAGAAAATAGACACAGTTAATGTGCTTATTTCTTTTAATGAATAATTATGAGGAGAAAGTTGTACAAATACAATTGTGTGTGTGTGTGTGTATTTCGTCTGAACTATTATTTTGGTGGTTATACGTTTCGTATTATATTATTTTTTGTGCAGTAAAAGGCAAATTTTATTTATTTAATTAATAAACATTTTTTATTGTCAGTTTCGGTTTTCAAGAGAAAGTACGTTTGCTTTATTAATATACTTTTGTCATTCTTCTGATTTTCATTCACATTATATATATAGAGGTGTGTGTGTGTGTGTGTATTATTATTTTGTGCAGTAGAAGACAAATTTTATTTATTTTATTAATAAACATTTTTTATTGTCAATTTCACTTAAAAGAGAAAGGACGTTTGCTTTGGTAACGAATTAAATTAATGGTGTTGTTTAGCAACTCACCCTAATAATGTATACCTGTACAATTAAAATAAAAAATGGTATCTGGCAACTCAACCAACTGGCTGTTTGGGACCCTATAAGAGGCGGCGTACGGCCGACGGACTTCATATTTGCTCGGCTGGAAGCCGAGCAAAGATCTCTACTCTGGATCCTTTCTCTTTCTGGCCCTTTGGGGGGTGAGGCGTTCCCTTCCCCACCCATAGAGGCCTTTTAGGTTAGGTATGCCCCTTTGGGGGATTCAGCTTGGGGGAGAACTCCGCCTCCAAGTTGCATACCCCTTGCAATCCCATTTTGGGGTTGGCAACAAAGGTTGGCACTTCCCTTTGGGGGGATCAGCTTGGGGGATAACTCCAGGTTGCATACCCCTTGCAGTCCCATTTCGGGGCTGGCAACAAAGGGGGGAGGGGCTTAGCAAAAATGGGGGTGGGGGTTTGGCACTCTTGCAACAACATTGCAACATTCCTGCACTCTCCCATTTTTCGGCTATACTACTGCCAATACCCGTGGTTTCAAATGGCTGAGTAAATATTACTCGTTCTACAGATAGGTCTGGAGGGCTTGGGGTCTTAAAGGGTCGTGAAGGGATACGTTAACAAGGAATGCATGTGTTTAAAATTTTCTTTGTTTCAGTTCTACCCTTTGGTAGCCAGTAAGTTTTTTTCGTCTCCGTCAGGGTTTGTGGGACCCCCATGTGGTGTATTTTGTTGTGGGTATCCCTGATGATGAGATTTGTGAAGTGATTCCTCCTCGGAAGAAGAACTGGGTGCTTAGAGTTGTAAGTCAAAGTTGACTTCTTAAGCCTTCCTTTACACCTTATCAGACCCTCTGTATCCAGGTACAGATTTAGATTCATGACAAGTGAAGGAATTCCTTTGTTTAATGTGTTACTGGACCTAAGATACTTCAACTCCTTGTCAAATTCTGAAGCTTGTATCTGTTTGAGCCAGTGTTTTGTTGCCTTCTGAGGACAGTGTTTGAGAAGGTAGCTATTGACAAACTTGTGGCAATAGGCTGTAATTCTCAAGAGTTTGTTGAGGTCTGAATAATGTTTATAGTCAAAAATAGGTTTGTCCTCAGTGATCTTTTCAGTTGTTGTAGAGTTGAGTGTGAGGTTAACTACTTTGGCTGGCCACGGGCCCCCTAACAAAATTTTTATTATACATTTATATTGCTTTTCTTTGCATTATTTATTTAGCATATATTTAAGAATTATAATACTACTTGTACGCATGGAGACATAGAAGGCAAAACATTATGCAAAATATTGAGCTTTAAAAAGGATACCGTGAAATAAAAGTTTACTTACGACAACATCTGAACTTGACTTTTCTTGCCTTTCTTTCAGCAAATTCATTTAATCATCCAAGTTAATATTTCTAGCTTTCTTGTTTTCAGTTGATATAATTGAGAGTCCACTTAATCTTTTTTCATTCTTAGAATTTCGAAGATAGTTCTTTATTAGTTTAAGTTTTGAAAACGATCTCTCTGCACTTGAAACTGTCACAGGAATTGTGAGGAACAATGTTATGGCAGTCACAACTTCGGAAAAACTTGAGCACAAAGTACGGTTGTCTTTAATTAAAAATGAATATAGCTCATGGATTATCGTCATTTTTTCAATGTCTGTTTTTAAGTACATTCGAAAAGAGAGTAATTGACTTGGAAATCCAGAGGAAATATCATTTTTATATTTATTTACAAGCTTTGTTGCTCTCTCAAATAACTTCTCATCACTTGTTGAAACGACCCGGTCCCCCCCCAAAGGCCCGGGCCCCGGGGCACTGCCCCGCCTGCCCCTAGCTAGCTCCGCCCCTGATTCAGGCCCTTCTACCAAATTTTGTTTGCTTTCAACAGTTTGTAAGAGAGCCCTCTTGTCAAAAAGTCTGCAGGATTCTGTTTTGTTTGTATGTACCTAAATTTGATACCAAGGGATGTGTTTGCAGTTTTGATTTCTGTTAGTCTGTTCTTCACAAATATGTTTTTGCAAGAAGTTGTATCTGTGTTGTTCACCAATGTTAGACAAATTTGACTGTCTGTCCATAAGAAAATGTCTGTTATGTCAGCTTCTTTATATATTTGTGAGAGAAAGTCTGCTGTTTTGACTCCCAATGAGACAGCCAATAATTCAAGTTGTGGTACAGTTTTCTTTTGGTTTAAGGGTGCCACCTTTGCCCTTGAATAAACCAAGTTACTTTCATTTTCACTTGATAAATAGGCACAACACCCGTAAGCTTGTGTGCTGGCATCTGTAAAAATGTGTAGTGTTTGAGGTTTCAATCTGTAACCAGCACATCTTGGTACATAGATGTTTTGAACTTTGTTTAAACTACAGTTGTATACTACTCTTAGTTTATTTGTGGATGAGTCTTCTCTGTAAACTCCTCTGTGTGTTAAATAATGACAACCACGTTATTTAAAGGGTTCATCAGTAACTTCATCAGTGAAGCCCCTTTCTATTTGTTCTTTGAATATGTTGTTGTATTATTCTAAAAGATTGTCATTTTTAAGTTTTCTGTAAATTTTAGCTACTTTCAAATTGTCCATTATTTCTGGATAAGGTGTTTTCCAAGGCAGCTTCACATAGTATTGATTGTCTTTGTGTTGTAATGTATCCTTAAATTGTTTTGTTATCAATTGGTCTTCATGTGTAATTGTACTGTCCTTTATGCCAACTGATTCTAATAGTCACAACTGCTATAACCCTTCATCCAATGTGGAATCACTTTTATTCAAATGATGTGGGATTATGACAGTGTTTTTGTTGTTCGAGTTTGTCACATAGTCAGAAATTTGTGAATGTGGTGATTTTGTTTTGTGTGAATTTTGTTCGTGTTCTGTGTTTTCTGTGTCAGTAGTAAGATTGTATTTAGTTATGTCACCCAAAGGTGCAATACCTGTGGGAGTTTGTATAGCTATTCCATCTCCAATTTTAATGATGCCTCTATGGACCAGATGAAGATAGTCAGCCCCCATGAGCATATGTATATCATCAACTACATCTGCATTAAGGGTTTTATCAGCTATCGTATATTTGTTTTGAAGTTGCAACAAAGTTTGTTTTAACCCAGCTATTTGTAATTTTTCTTGTCCTACTTTGTCCACAACAACAACCTTAAGGGTTTCAAATGTTCCATCAAGAGTTAAAGTTACATTTGCAGTTTTAAAACTGGCTTGTACTGGGTTTTTAGTAATAAATGATGAAATAGAGAGATCTTCATTTCCTTGTTGCTTCTGAAGTCCCAATTTTTCTATCAGTTGTTTGGTTACAAATGTTCGTTGTGAGCAGGTATCTAAGATACACCTAACCTGTACTATTTGTCCCTTTTTGTTTTGGATTTCCAAAGTTGTGGTTGGTAAAAGAATTTTTGAATTGTGGTTAATGCTAGATGAACTAATATGCCCATTTATAGCATTTTGAGTTTGTTTCTGTTTGCTTTGATTTGATTTGGGTGTTTGTTCATAATGTTTGTAAGTTTTTTCAATGTCTGTGTGCGTATTACACATGGGGGTAACATGGTCAAAACTATTGCAAATCTTACAATTGTATTTCAAATTTGATTTGCAGTTTAACTTATGGTGCTCTGATCCAGTGCATTTTTTGCATAAGTTTAGTTGTTCACAACGTTTTGAACTTGCTGTGAAGTCTGTGCATTTGGGACTGCTAAAACAAAATTTGCATGGTATGGGGTTATACTCAAAAGTAGTTACATTAAAGTTTTGTAGAGTAGGGGTCTTTGAATCTTTTTCTGTCACTTTATTTTCTGCAAATTGAGTTTTGCGGTTGTGTTTGAATGTAACTGGTAAGTGTTGAAATCTTTTGTTAGGTTTTTGGTTTTTCTGCATTATTGGTTTTTTTTTTGTGCTGTGTTAAATTTTGGGAGTGTGTAACTTGATTTGTAAAGTGCAAGTACAGTTGGGAAATTTTCTCTTAGCTTATTAAGGGTAGGGTATATGTCAATTGTTCTCTGATGAAATATCTCTTTGACTTTAGAAGGTAGTTTTTCAAAAACAACAGCTTGAATCAGTGGCGGACTGGCTAGGCTGTCAGTCTGCCATGTGGAAGATGGGCCCCCCTAGAAAAAAGGGAAGTTGGCCCCCTAGACCTGAGGTAAAAAAAATTGGCAGCCAATCTATTATACTCGTATATAAAGTTTAAATGAACATAAGTCAGTTGGGCCAGATGGGATATATCCTAGAATCTTAATTGAAGGTGTTGACAGTATTTCTATTACATGATATAGATATAATTTATTTAGATTTTTGTAATTATTTGTTTGTATTTTTTTTTATTTTGTATTTATTAATATTGTAATTTTTTTTATTTTTTTTATTTTGTATTTATTAATAGTATATGAAAAGGCAAATGTATTAATAACTTCTTTAATTTGTTAAAATTATTGCAGGTTTTAAACGTTTAGAAAGTAGCAAAAATTAATAAATTTACGTGCCTAAAATACAGTTTTGCCAACCTACCTGTCACTGCAACATTTTTAACTTCATTAGTTTATTTAATAGTTGCCTACATGCTTCATTAAAATCAATTCCAATTTATCAAAGTAAGTCTCTTATTTTTGTTATTTTGCCTTTATATATGTATAATTATATTTTACCCATTTCTATGTCCATATATAAAAGATATATAGAGTTATGTATATATTTTATATAAAGCTGCTATATATAAAGATAGATATAAAAATAAATAAGAAAATACATGTAATAGTATTGAGAAAAGATTACAATACATTACATTATAATTACATTACAATACAGTTACAGAATACATATATTCATTCATTATAGTATAATTCAAGCATTTTTATTTGTTTTGAAATTTGTTGATCTTGATTATATTAAATGCAATTAGTAAATCAGATTACTTTATTAATTTTATTTAATTATTTTTATATTTCAGGTAAGGTGTCTAAAATATTTAGACAGTGGGTTCAGGAATTCTATTAAAAGTCTGTATAAAACCATAATATATATATATAAATTATATATTGTATTATTTCATAAAAACAGTGTTAATCGACCAATCGCTAAAAATATAACCAAAATCGACGCCCGCCAGAGTACTGACTCTCAATTCCTTCCAACCTTTGGAAATTCTGGGCGACAATGTTATACTCCTCTTTTGGCGCGCTCTGACGCGCACCTTGATGCTGGCGAAAAGAGCTGGAGTCGCCATCTTAGTTCGTTCAAAGTTCTACTACGAGTAATACGTATCGGTTTGACTTCGTAATTTTAGCCCGTTATTATTTCAATTAACCTCGTTTTATAATAAAATGCCAAGATTTAACATCATTCACTAATGATTCTAATAAATGTCGAATTCTTTTAAGATCTAGAATTCATTTTATTCACTCGTCGTTCCACCTATATATATATAGGTGTTAATCGTTGACCCAAGTGTTTGAGAACGCCATTGTGGATTGTCTTACACGAGGAGAACCATCCAGGGGTAGCTATTTAGATTGAATTGGAATTTCATTAACGTTCGTCAAGTTGAACCTTCGACAGGTTGACTGGGGTTATCAGCGTGAAAAGAGTTAATTGCGATTCACGAGCTTAATCTGACTAACGGTATATATTGTCGAACAACCAATTGCATAACGTCGCAAACTAAATCGATACTTTATAGTTAGTCTTAAAAAGACTAACTTATTTGTCAATCTAAATTAAACAAATTTAAATCTACTCAACTTCAATCCAAATTAAACTGATTTAAATCTACTCAACTTCAGTCTAAATTAAACTGATTTAAATCTACTCAACTTCAGTCTAAATTAAACTGATTTAAATCTACTCAACTTCAGTCTAAATTAAACAATTAAAAGCGTCCAAGTAGTGGGAACCCTAAGTTTTAATTTAAACAATACCTTTTCGAACCTGAGGTAAGGGTGGACGCGGGTAGCCGTGGTGATACTCTTTTTAGGTTGCTGAATTTTCCACATTAGGAAATGGAACACATGAAACGGAAATCTGGAGCACAGAAACGGAAAGATTAACGAGAAGCAGAAAGAAATGATTCAGCAAAAAAGTGCAGGCCTATAACAGCATTTATGATATCAACACCTATATCTACATGTCAGAAAGAGGAAAGCGACTTACAGAGAAATTCAACTACAATTGTTCATGCTGATACTATAGATCTAGGACATAAAGATGAAGGTATGCCTAACGTTTTTGAGACTGTAGATGCTGATTTTTATGATTCTGAATTAGCTGGTGGAACAACAGTAACTGAACCTGGGCCTGTACATGTACATAATCAAAAAGATCTAGTAGTTGATTTAAATAATGATGAGAATCAACCAACACTTAGACAGGATAAGCTCTTTCAATATCTTGCACGAACAGATTTGAAATCTTTTTTCAAAGAGCATCCAATTCAGCCACATGATCATGATCTGCCATTTAATGTAAAGTTATATAAGCGAAAAATTATAGGTGACACTGGTTAACATATAATAAGAAGAATAGATCACTATATTGTTCATTTTGCTTGGCATATGAGTCACCAAACTCTTCTAACCCATCTGCTTTTGTGAGAGGATTTAATAATTACAGACGCATTAGCCAGTGCTTATCAGAGCATGAATCAAGTGGTATACATAGCAAGCATGCTCAGGAATATATCAGTGTAGTAAATGATGGTGGTTTAGCTCGTTTTTTCGCTGCATCATTGCAGAAGCGAAAAGATGAAGTACTAAAGCAGAGAAATATTGTTGCCAGAGTTGTAGATATAATAAAGATGTTACAGTAGGTAAACAAGCACTTCCTTTTCGTGGACACAGAAATGAGTCAGCATATTCTCTTCTTGATGAAACAGAAAATCATGGAAATTTCTTGGCTACTGTGCAGTTGATGGCAAAATATGATCCTATTATGACTTCTCATGTTTCCATGGTGAAGGAAAAGTCTGAACAACGATGTGAAAGATTGGAAAAACAAAGAAAGGCACAAAGTAAAGGTCGTGGTAGTTTTGTCACATTCTTGAGTAAAACAACCATCTCTTCTTTGACCCAAATTATGAAGAATAGGATACAGGAAAAAATTACTCAAGAAGTTGCTGAGGCCAAGTATTATTCCATACAAGTAGATTCAACCCAGGATATTTCATTAATTGATCAATTTAGTATTGTTATTCGATATGTACTAAATGGTACTATCCATGAACGACTACTTGCAATTGTTCCAAGCAATGATGGTACAGGGCAGGGACTTTTTGACCTATTAAATGAAACATTAATACAACGTCTTGAAATAGATCCGAAAAACTGCTTATGAGATAGCACAGATGGCGCTGCAAGCTACCATGGACAATATAATGGCTTACAGAGTAAAATTGCTGATGTAGCTGATCAGCATGTTCATGTATGGTGCTATGCCCATGTACTCAATTTAGTAGTTACTGAAACCACGAAGTGTTGTGTACCAGCAGTTTCCTTCTTCAATTTACTCCAGAATTTAGCAAAATTTGTGAAGGTATCATATAAGCGAATGGCCATCTGGATTGAAGTTGTTGGACATCATCTGGGGAAAGAAAAGATGAAACGATTAAAGCTAATTGGTGAAACCAGGTGGTCAGGGAAGTCCAATGCAGCAACTACTATATTTGGAAATTTTGACGAGATATGTATCAGTGATTTTTTGGATCTTCTGACATGTTTTTCCATTATTCAAAGCTCTAACAATTTTGATGCAAAAACAAAACAGGAGGCAAATGTTTTACTGTCTAGCCTTCTAGAATTTCAAACAATATTGACAGCATTCACATACTTATATATCTTTCAAATTACAGCCCCTTTGTCAACCTATCTACAGACAAGTGGCTTAAATATGTTTACTGCATGGAATATGGTAGAAAAATCCATTACATATTTCAAGAAAAGATCAAGAGAATTTGATAAAGTATATAGTCAGGCTTTGAAATTTGCCAACAAATCCAATGAGCACATTGCACAATTCAATAATGATGAAAATCAAACAGTGAAAAAGTTGATATTTTTTTATAAATTTATTTTACCAATAAGTACAAATATTTTACAAGTACTGCCTGCATATACATACATACATACATACATGCTATACTAAGAGTAGTTTTTTAAGTTCATTACTCGAGTTTGCAAATCGGTCTATTATAGTTTCCATGTCTAACTCATCTAACACGACCTTTTCTATAGAGATCAACATGTATGCTTCCAGATTCTCCTCCGACAAAGAATTTCGTAATCTTGTTTTTATTATTTTAAGCTTAGAAAATGCCCGTTCACACTGAACTTGAGTCACAGACAGTGTACAGATAGCTTTGTACATTTCGTAAAGATTATCATATGCCTTGTCATTAAGCTGTTTGATGCAAGAATATACAGAACACATGATGGACAATTGCCACAATATTTAGAGCATGAATTCATTTTACTGCTGCTCTCTGCATTATCATCATTCAGCAAAAGCTTAAATATTTCAAAGTTCGATGCAAAAGACTGCTATTTTAATTTTACTTCACTCCTATTTATCCCTGGAGCAAGCTCAAGAATACCTTCCAATGCTTCTTCCTGAAGACCATTTTTAGTAATATATTCATAATTTGATGGATCGAGGCATGACATATCCTTATATAGTTGTCTATGGTCAATGAAACGGGATTCCAGTGATTGTACAACACGATCCATTATCAAGTTGAACACATATACACGATAGTCTGACAAAGAATCAGATGTGTTTTTTCATCAGCAGCTAGTTCATCTGCCATTCTCTTTGTTTTATGTTTCCTCTTAATTGGTAATTCAGTTTTTACAAAATCAATTTTCACTGTTTGATTTTCATCATTATTGAATTGTACAATGTGCTCATTGGATTTGTTGGCAAATTTCAAAGCCTGACTATACACTTTATCAAATTCTCTTGATCTTTTCTTGAAATCTGTAATGGATTTTTCTACCATATTCCATGCAGTAAACATATTTAAGCCACTTGTTTGTAGATAGGTTGACAAAGGGGCTGTAATTTGAAAGATATATAAGTATGTGAATGCTGTCAATATTGTTTGAAATTCTAGAAGGCTAGAGAGTAAAACATTTGCCTCCTGTTTTGTTTTTGCATAAAAATTGTTAGAGCTTTGAATAATGGAAAAACATGTCAGAAGATCCAAAAAATTACTGATACATATCTCGTCAAAATTTCCAAATATAGTAGTTGTTGCATTGGACTTCCCTAACCACCTGGTTTCACCAATTAGCTTTAATCGTTTCATCTTTTCTTTCCCCAGATGATGTCCAACAACTTCAATCCAGATGGCCATTCGCTTATATGATACCTTCACAAATTTTGCTAAATTCTGGAGTAAATTGAAGAAGGAAACTGCTGGTTCACAACACTTCGTGGTTTCAGTAACTACTAAATTGAGTACATGGGCATAGCACCATACATGAACATGCTGATCAGCTACATCAGCAATTTTACTCTGTAAGCCATTATATTGTCCATGGTAGCTTGCAGCGCCATCTGTGCTATCTCATAAGCAGTTTTTCGGATCTATTTCAAGACGTTGTATTAATGTTTCATTTAATAGGTCAAAAAGTCCCTGCCCTGTACCATCATTGCTTGGAACAATTGCAAGTAGTCGTTCATGGATAGTACCATTTAGTACATATCGAATAACAATACTAAATTGATCAATTAATGAAATATCCTGGGTTGAATCTACTTGTATGGAATAATACTTGGCCTCAGCAACTTCTTGAGTAATTTTTTCCTGTATCATATTCTTCATAATTTGGGTCAAAGAAGAGATGGTTGTTTTACTCAAGAATGTGACAAAACTACCACGACCTTTACTTTGTGCCTTTCTTTGTTTTTCCAATCTTTCACATCGTTGTTCAGACTTTTCCTTCACCATGGAAACATGAGAAGTCATAATAGGATCATATTTTGCCATCAACTGCACAGTAGCCAAGAAATTGCCATGATTTTCTGTTTCATCAAGAAGAGAATATGCTGACTCATTTCTGTGTCCACGAAAAGGAAGTGCTTGTTTACCTACTGTAACATCTTTATTATATCTACAACTCTGACAACAATATTTCTCTGCTTTATTACTTCATCTTTTCGCTTCTGCAATGATGCAGCGAAAAAACGAGCTAAACCACCATCATTTACTACACTGATATATTCCTGAGCATGCTTGCTATGTATACCACTTGATTCATGCTCTGATAAGCACTGGCTAATGCGTCTGTAATTATTAAATCCTCTCACAAAAGCAGATGGGTTAGAAGAGTTTGGTGACTCAAATGCCAAGCAAAATGAACAATATAGTGATCTATTCTTCTTATTATATGTTAACCAGTGTCATGAGACAGTGTCACCCATAATTTTTCGCTTATATAACTTTACATTAAATGGCAGATCATGATCATGTGGCTGAATTGGATGCTCTTTGAAAAAAGATTTCAAATCTGTTCGTGCAGGATATTGAAAGAGCTTATCCTGTCTAAGTGTTGGTTGATTCTCATCATTATTTAATCAACTACTAGATCTTTTTGATTATGTACATGTACAGGCCCAGGTTCAGTTACTGTTATTCCACCAGCTAATTCAGAATCATAAAAATCAGCATCTACAGTCTCAAAAACATTAGGCATACCTTCATCTTTATGTCCTAGATCTACAGTATCAGCATGAACAGTTGTAGTTGAATTTTTCTGTAAGTCGCTTTCCTCTTTCTGACATGTAGATATAGGTGTTGATATCATAAATGCTGTTATAGGCCTGCGCTTTTTTGCTGAATCATTTCTTTCTGCTTCTCGTTTATCTTTCCGTTTCTGTGCTCCAGATTTCCGTTTCATGTGTTCCATTTCCTTATGTGGAAAATTCAGCAACCTAAAAAGGGTATCCCCACGGCTACCCGCGTCCACCCTTACCTCAGGTTCGAAAAGGTATTGTTTAAATTAAAACTTAGGGTTCCCACTACTTGGACGCTTTTAATTGTTTAATTTAGACTGAAGTTGAGTAGATTTAAATCAGTTTAATTTAGACTGAAGTTGAGTAGATTTAAATCAGTTTAATTGAGACTGAAGTTGAGTAGATTTAAATTTGTTTAATTTAAATTGACAAATAAGTTAGTCTTTACAAGCCTAACTATAAAGTATCGATTTAGTTTGCGACGTTATGCAATTGGTTGTTCCACAATATATACCGCTAGCAAAGCTGGGCACAAACCGTTAATCCGTTAATCGTTAATTAACGAAGTTAACTTTTTCGTTAACGATTTAACTTTTAAGTTAACTTTGAAAATCATTATCGGACTAATTAACTTCCGTTACATTTAACTTCCGTTAACTCAAGTCCGTTAACCCAACAAATTCATAAATAAACGTTTAAAAGTTTCTATTATTTTCAGTGCTGAGCAGGTGCGCAATTAATCCGCCACTGTTAATAGTGATGAACGAATTTCCATTTCCGCAGTGCAAAATCAGGCGATATATTTGTTTCCGTAGCAACAATTTGTGTCTTACCAAATATGGTAGTTATTTATGGCATTGGTTTGAGCAAAACATGGTCGACTGTAAAATCAGGCGGAAAGATTTGCCATTTGAGTTGAATGTTTCAACTTCTTTCAAGAAATATCACGAGCATTTTAAGGCACTTTCAATAATATATATGTAACAATTACAACAAATAACTACATTCGTTTCATTTGCAGTCTGTCTCTTGCGCAACATGTTTGTGCTAGTGAATATTTAAAAATAATCGTTGTCAAGTAAGTCATGTATATTTATAATATGTCTGTGAGTACCTTATTAGTAGTCTCCTTGATACATTTCAAGAACCATAAGGGCCTCGTCTACTGCAGCGCCTTGGTCGACGCACTTTTGGCAGGCATCGACAAAAGGTTTGGGCCGCTCCTGGAGGATGACGAATGCCAGCTGGCTGCTGCCTTCCATCCCAGGTTTCGCCTCATCTGGTTGGACAAGTATGACAACACCAAGGTCGCCAGGGTGAGGAAAAGCATGGAGGGTACAGTCGAGGAGGCCATGAAGCAGCAGTCCAACGAAGTGGGCAGCAACAGTGGAGGCAGCAACAACGAGGAGGAGGAGGAGGATGACTTCTTCAGTGCTGTCATCCAGACAAAAGAGAGCAGCAGAAGCCACAGGTCACTCAAGGGCAAGGCCCAGAACTTGGTCAAGACCTGGCTGGAGACCAACTCCAAGGACTTGCTGACAGATGCTGCCTTCTTGGGTGAGCAAGTGTTGGTGGACTTGTTCATCAAGTTCAACACAGCCATCCCCTCCAGTGCTGCAGTGGAGCGTTTGTTCTCTATGGGCAAGGACATCCTGAGGGCCAAGAGATCATCCCTGTCTGATGAAAACTTTGATATGCTAATTTTCATGAAGGGCAACATGCATCTCATGGACAAAATGGAGAACGAGAAGAAGAGGGAAAATTAAATTATATATATATTGTGTTTTTCATTTTTTTTATAATAAAAGTTAACGTTAACGGTTTATCGGTAACTTCCGTTACATGTTTAACGAATTAACGGATTAACGGTTAACGAAGTTAACTTTTTGTTAACGGATTAGCGGTTAACGAAGTTAACTTTTTGGTTAACGGTGCCCACCACTGACCGCTAGTCAGATTAAGCTCGTGAATCGCAATTAACTCGTTTCACGCTGATAACCCCAGTCAACCTGTCGAAGGTTCAACTTGACGAACGTTAATGAAATTCCAATTCAATCTAAATAGCTACCCCTGGATGGTTCTCCTCGTGTAAGACAATCCACAATGGCGTTCTCAAACACTTGGGTCAACGATTAACACCCGAGTATAAATATATATATATATATAGGTGGAACGACAAGTGAATAAAATGAATTCTAGATCTTAAAAGAATTCGACATTTATTAGAATCATTAGTGAATGATGTTAAATCTTGGCATTTTATTATAAAACGAAGTTAATTGAAATAATAACGGGCTAAAATTACGAAGTCAAACCGATACGTATTACTCGTAGTAGAACTTTGAACGAACTAAGATGGCGACTCCAGCTCTTTTCGCCGGCATCAAGGTGCGTCAGAACGCGCCAAAAGAGGAGTATAACATTGTCGCCCAGAATTTCCAAAGGTTGGAAGGAATTGAGTCAGTACTCTGGGGGGCGTACGATTTTGGTTATATTTTTAGCGATTGGTCGATTAACGCTGTTTTTATGAAATAATACAATATATATATATATATATTTATTATGGTTTTATATAGACTTTTAATAGAATTCCTGAACCCACTGTCTAAATATTTTAGACACCTTACCTGAAATATAAAAAAAAATAAATAAAATTATTAAAGTAATCTGATTTACTAATTGCATTTAATATAATCAAGATCAACAAATTTCAAAACAAATAAAAATGCTTGAATTATACTATAATGAATGAATACAGGGTGTCCGAGAATTATCTGTACAATATTTGGCTGTTATTAAAAGTCAACCATGAAGTGTAGAAATTCCAGTCTTGTCCCATTCTACAGAGAATCTCATTAAGTTTTTTCTGATACCAAGTTGTGACAAGTTTTTTAGAAATTCCAGTGTGTCCGAACATTATCTGTACAATTTCATCTTTTAATAAAATTCTTGATAACACACGTAAAATTCTTAAACAAGATTATTTAGAATCTGTATTTTCAAAAGTTTCTTTTATTAAAGTAACGTTGTTACAAACATTCGATATGTGCACCATTAGTGATTCGCAAAACATCCAATCGATACTCCAAATGTTGCCATGTACGCTGCAGCATATTCACATCAATTCGCTCAATAGCAGCTGTGATTCTTGCTTTGAAATCATCAATGTCTGTCACCCGCGTACATTTCTAAAAAACTTGTCAAAACGTGATATCAGAAAAATCTTAATGAGATTCTCTGTAAAATGGGACAACACTGGAATTTCTACACTTCATGGTTGACTTTTCATAACAGCCAAAAATTGTACAGATAATTCTCGGACACCCGGTATATGTATTCTGTAACTGTATTGTAATGTAATTGTAATGTAATGTAATGTAATCTTTTCTCAATACTATTACATGTATTTTCTTATTTATTTTTATATCTATCTTTACATATAGCAGCTTTATATAAAATATATACATAACTCTATATATCTTTTATATATGGAGATAGAAATGGGTAAAATATAATTATACATATATAACAGCAATAACAAAAATAAGAGACTTACTTTGATAAATTGGAATTGATTTTAATGAAGCATGTAGGCAACTATTAAATAAAGTAATGAAGTTAAAAATGTTGCAGTGACAGGCAGGTTGGCAAAACTGTATTTTAGGCACGTAAATTTATTAATTTTTGCTACTTTCTAAAAGTTTAAAACCTGCAATAATTTTAACAAATTAAAGAAGTTATTAATACATTTGCCGTTTTATATACTATTAATAAATACAAAATAAAAAGATACAAAAAAATTACAATATTAATAAATAAAAAATAAAAAATATACAAACAAATAATTACAAAAATCTAAATAAATTATATCTATATCATGTAATAGAAATACTGTCAACACCTTCAATTAAGATTCTAGGATATATCTCATCAGGCCCACCTGACTTATGTTTATTTAAACTTTATATACGAGTATAATAGATTGGCTGCCAATTTTTTTTACCTCAGGTCTAGGGGGCCAACTTCCCTTTTTTCTAGGGGGGCCCATCTACCACATGGCAGACTGACAGCCTAGCCAGTCCGCCACTGGTTTTGATGTAACTAATATAGGCAGTCACTGTATTTAAATACCTGAAGGAATAGGCCTTTCTTTTTTATCGTTACTAGGTTTTATATTATGAGAATTTCACTCAGAAATTATAGGAAGATAAAGTATATCTTCTTTGCTTAAAGCATCGCTGCAACATAAGCAAGCTCCGAGCGAGCCGCTATAATATAATCTTTGTCTTTTATTATTTGCTGATTTTTCAAAGTTCGTTGACTCTTCTCCAGAAGTAATTTTCACGAGTCAGTAGTGGAAAATTTTGAACACGAAATAATAAATTTGGTTTTCTTCTTGTTATGCAGGCCGGATGCCTATATATGGGTTCTATGTATGTATGGCAATTACATTCATTCCCAATAGGCTATGTCGCCAATCCCGAGGTAATTTTGTAGATATTTAATTCAATAAATTAATAATTTGTATTTAATTATGAAATAAAGTTACCACATACGATACCATATTGTAAACATGTATAGTTTTTACCTAGTATAAATAAATTGAAAACCAAAAAGGAGTTTGTTTGGTTTCACTGCAAAGGAACACGAACGAAAAGTAGTGAAGTAATAAAATGACGATCTCTTATTTTTTTATACTTTTTGGTTTCTAGTAAGAAATGCAAACGTAATTCTATTTATAAAAAGAACTGAAAACAGGTGTCGAGATCTCATCGTGTATATAATATTTTTTAAAAGTTCTCCCTATATTAACTCCATATTCATAATGTTACTCATAATAGTTTAAAGATGATAATTATTTATGTCTTTTGTTACATATTAATTATCAGTATTAGTTTCCTTGTTATACAGCGAAAAATTAAATTTCTATCATTTGAGCAAGTCCTTGGCTTTTATTTATATTCTTTATTTATTTAGGGAGAGAATTATTAATATTGTCTTTGAGGCAATCTGTGTAACTCCTATTCTCACCGTCCGATTTCCCTCGTCAGTCATGGGTCATTGGGTCACGGCTGAATTGCGCCTCGCTTAAAACCGTTATTGGTGTTTAAATATTGCTCACCAACATTTCAGGTTTGGAAATTTGACAAATTTCAAAATCTTTTCGCTGAATAGCGATCAATACATTCGATACATTTTCAAGACCCGATTGTTGCTGATTAATGCGTAAAGCGCTCTAATCCCCTGAGCAAGTATTATAAACTATGGAATACAATACCAAAGAAATACATAAACGTATCAGTTATAGAACCAATAAATACGAAAGTAAAAATAAAATGCGTTATTTCTTTATCTTTACTTTATGATGTGTTTGAATCTGATCATATCCCATTTGTAGTAGGGCTTGATTGTATGGTAGCACCTGACTTAGACAATGACTGTGATAAGGCTGATTACTGTACGGTTAATTGGTCAAATCTTAGTCACTCTGAGGTAGATTACTATACTATGCAGACTGATGCACTAGTAAGACTTGTGAGGATTCCTGCAGAAGCTTTGGCTTGTAGGAATCTCTCCTGTGATGATGTAAAACAGAGATCTCTTAAATAAGTATTATGGTGAGCTTAAACATGCCATTAAGGCTGCGAGTGGAAGTAGCTTTAAGAATAAAAAATGGGGAAAAGTAAATGTCAATTGAGGGTGGGCAGAATACTGTGCTGATTTGTATGATGTAGCAAAAAATTTATTCGTGGAATGGGTTGTTATGGGGAAACCTAGGTAGGGGGAACTCTTCCAACTGAAAAATAGAACTCATGCTAGATTCAAGGGTGCTCTTAGATTTATAAGGAAAAATGAAGAGAATCTTCGAAGAGAATCTCCAGCCAGAAAATTAGGCAATAGCAATACTTCCAGTAGGGAATTCTGGAAGGAGGTTAATAAAATTAACAATAGTAATCTTACCTTGCCAAATGTAATAGAAGGTGTACATGGTGCAAAAAACACTGCAGAACTGTGGAAAAATCATTATGAAACCTTATTTAATTGTCTCGGGGAGGGGGATACACTAAATATATGTCTAAATGTAGAACACTCTGAGGAGCTACTAATTAATGACTCAGAAATCTGGAAGGCTATTCATAAGTTGGATGACATTTAAAATGTTGTAGCCCTCATACAATACCTATGCTTGCAATGTGTTTCACAAGCTGTATGATACATAGGTACTTGCCACAGTCCATTTTGTCAGTTGTATTGTTTCCATTTGTTTAAGTAAGGGTGCTTGTATCTGTGATAAGAATAATTATAAGCCAATAGCACTTGCCAGTATACTTTTTAAGGTGTTAGAATATGTCATTTATAATAGGATAAGTACTTACTTGCAGACTTATGACAATCAGTTTGGCTTTAGAGTGAAACATAGTAGTGACGTGTATTTATATGCTAAAGGAAGCCGTCCTAAAGTACAAAATGTCAAGTAACAATTTATATTCCTGTTTTTTGGATGCATCAAAAGCACTTGATAGAGTTAACCATCACAAACTTTTCAAGAAACTCTTGTGTCGAGGGGTACCTAAATATATACTTAGGATACTTGCATTCTGGTATACAGAGCAGACCATGTTTGTAGGATGGAAAAACACTGTATCACCAGATTTTAGGGTAACTAATGATGTTAGGCAAGGGTGTAATATTATCACCCTATCTATGGAAAAACTATACACGCTTACAACATGGTATCGTATGTGGTACCTTTATTTCTTAATTAAATATAAATTATTAATTAATTTAATTAAATATCTACAAAATTGCCTCGGGATTGGCGACATAGCCTATTAGGAATGAAAATAATTGGCATACGTACATACAACCCATATGTAGGCATCGGGCCTGCATAACAGCAAGAAAACCAAATTTATTGTTTCGTGTTCAAAATTTTCCACTCCCGACTAATGAAAATTACATCGAGAGAGGAGTTAACGACCTTTGCGAAATCAGCAGATTCCTAACGATATGATAGCGGCTCGCTCGGAGCTGCTTATTGTGACAGCGATGCTTTAAGCAAGGAAGATGTGCTTTGTCTTCCTATAAATTCTGAGTGAGGTCCTCTTGATATAAAACTTAATAACTATAAAAAGGATAGGCCTGTTCCTTCAGGTGTTTAAATAGCGACTGCCTATATTAATTACATCGAGTCAACTCATTGTGTAGCTCCATCATACCACGGCCCTACATCGAAAAAGATCGTCGCACCCTACATCGAAACAGAAGCGAGGCCCAACGAAATAATAAGGTAAGGCAATTCCTTTCTTTACCATTAGGCAGCGCAAATACGGAAGGCAAATAAACAGAGGTCCTTTGAAGACCTACATATACATAACTAACGAAAAAACATAGGGCTTTTGTCGTTAACTCTCCACTCAAATCTGCTGGAAATTTCCAACGGATTAGGGTATCAGGCAATCAACCATAGCCCTATATAGTTTTTTCATACTATCTTTTCTGTATATACATGGAAGACCTTACCAATGAACTAAAAACTGCACGTACTGGCTGTGTGATTGGAAAGGAAAAAATTGATCATTTAATGCATGCTGATGAACTTGTTCTTCTGTCACCCTCTCCCCATGGGCTGCGAATACTATTAGAGATACGAATATGTGAACAATATGGTATAAAAAATGATATCACCTATAATGGGGGCAAAGAGTTATTTTGATTTTTAGGTGTAATCTACTGAAACATGTATCATGTGGAACTTTTGAAATGAATGATCAGACAATACCTATCAAAGACGCAAGTAAATACTTAGGCCATGTAATTAATTACTCACGAGCTGCGAGATGAACTTGATATTGAGAGGCAAAGTAAAAAGCTGTATGTACAGGGTAACATGCTAGTAAGGAAATTTGGTATGTGTTCAGAATCAGTTAAAACTTATCTTTTTAGAACTTACTGTACTGCATTGCATACATCCCATCTGTGGTGGAACTATACACAAAAACTGCTATGAATAAACTTTCTGTTGCTTATAATAATATTTTCGTATGCTATGTGGGGAACCAAAATGGTGCAGTCCCAGTTTTATGTTTACTACGCGTAACCTACCTATCAGCCAAATGTTAATCTGGCAGAATATATATAATTTCATTACTAGGGTCCAAAACAGCTCTAATGTGTTATTGTGCAATGTCCTGTCTTCAGATACTGTGTACCTCTCACCAGTGGCGTAGCTAGAGTTTGTGCCGCCCGGGGCGGTCCTTGAGTTTGCCGCCCCCCTGAAACACAACACAATACACATAACAAACATACTTAAACAAAAAGTGAAAACGACGTATAGAAAAAACCTGTGAAAAATATTAGGACAACATGTTTACTTCTGAAGTGAAAAAATTAACTACAACATTCTACACAGTTATTTTTCTTGCTTTTCTGTTAGCAAAATCTTCGATGACATTGTCGAAGTCTATTTCGTCTGGCAATTGTTGTTCTATAGACAGTATGGCAAGATTTCTCAACCGCAAGGTGCTCATAGTAGATCTTAGGTAATTCTTTATCAGTTTTAGTTTAGAAAAACTCCTCTCACAGCTAGCAACACTAACAGCAATTGTGAGAAAAATCCGCAGCAGTATTACAATATTTGGAACCGAGTTACCAAGATTATACTTTACAACTAATACCAGCATATTAGTTTTGATATTGATTATTTATAAATATTAAACGTATATTTATAGATTATAGCGTATTTACAGAACTTTATGAGTTATTTCCCTTTTTAATGAAATAAATGCATTTATACCAATGCTATTATTAATTAAGCACAACTAAGCGCTTAAATAGGTATGATGGTCAATAAGGCCATCTTCAAGGGAACACAATCCTTACCATTGTCGGAAATTAACGAAGTAAGCAGTGTTTTCGTGGAAAAATAAAATTGTGTCTGGCGTCTTGTATCCTTCTACTGTCCCGACATAAAAAAAAAAACTTTTTTTTTTCATTGCAGTAGACCAAAAGTGCCGCCCCTCAAAAAGTGCCGCCCGGGGCGGACCGCCCCCTCCGCCCCCCTATAGCTACGCTAGTGCCTCTCACCTATATGGCAGTCTTGGTTCAGACAACTGCTGATTTACAATATATTATTTTTGTAATGTAGCAAAGATTATATAAGCATATTGTATGTTGGGTTAAATGGCTATGCTGGACTTATTTTTGTACTTGTATGTTAGGTTAAGTGGCTATGTTGGGCTTATTTTTTGTATTACGTTCAGTGTATAAATTATAATACGTAAGATTGTACTTGTATGTTAGGTTAAGTGGCTATGGATTGTGAATGATCCGCAATAAAGATGTTTTGAAAAAACTATATAGGGCTATGGGTTGATTGCCTGTGCCCTCATCCGCTGAAAATTTCCAGCAGATTTCAGTGGAGGGTTACCGACAAAAGCCCTATGCTTTTTCGTTAGAGAGTTATGAATATGTAGGTGTTTAAAGGACCTTTTTATATTTAAGTGATTACGGTAATTCTAGCGTCGGGATTTGCGCGACGTACAGTATACTAGAATGAAAATAATTTGCCTCACCTTATTTTTGTTGGGTCTTTGTTTGCTTCGATGTAGGGCGTTACGATCATCTTCGGTGTAGGGCCGCCACGATCGAGTTTCGCGACGAATTTACTTAAGGTAATTAATATAGGCAGTCACTATATAAACCCCTGAAGGAATAGGCCTATCCTTTTATGTCATTAGGTTTTATATTATAAGGAATTCACTCAGAACTAGAGGGGGACAAAGACATCCTCCCAGTTTAAAGCTTCGCTGTAACATAAACAGCCCTGAGAGCCGTTCCTTGGTTCTGGTGTATTATTTGCCGAACTAGCAAATTTTTGTTTGGTCTACTCCTTTGGTAGACTAAACAATAAATTGGGTTTTCTTGTTGCTATGTGGGCTGATTCATACATACAGGTTCTTTGTACGTATGGCAATTCAATTATTTCATTCCCAATAGGCTATGTCGCCAATCCCGAGGCAATTTTGTATAGATATTTAATTCAATTAATTAATAATTTATATTTAATTATGAAATAAATGTACCACATATGATACCATGTTGTGAGCGCGTATAGTTTTTCCATATACTGGGGGGGGCCGGAGAAAAATTTGTATGTTATAGATCAAAATTTTTTGATAAACTGTGTTTTAAACCATGTGAAATGGATTGAAAAGAATGAAGTAGAAATTTAGGAAGAGAGGTTACTCAAGACCTATTCAAATAGGAAAGTTCAAGAGGCCAACTTCTCAAGTTTAGTTAAAGTTATGTCAATCAGTTTGACTCCCTTTAGGTATAGGAAATTTATGGGATTAAAGTAAAGTTATTAAGCATTTTAACTTTGCTCAGTTTGTGTAAGTTTTATAAGTCACCAGTCTTAATTTTTTCTTGTAAAAGTTTCTGGCTTTCAAAGCAGTCTTTCTTTGAGGCCTGTCTGGTTTAGTCTGAGTTACATCAGGCACATTGAGAGATTCCTCCCCAATAGTATCCTGATCCATCCTTTGGGGTAATGGTTCTAATTTAGCCCCACACTCCAAAGGATATAGTAATGTGATATCTCTGGTGGTTTCACCAGTTGCTGTTTTCAGTTTTACAACCCTGGTAACTTCGTCTTCACCAGTTTTGAGTTCCAAGACTTTTCCCATTGACCAATGTTGTCTTGGTGTCTTGTCATGTATCAACACAATGTCCCCAATTTTGACTGAATCATTCCAACTTTGTTTTGTTAATTGTTTATGTCTTTCTCTAAGACTTGTTAAGTATTCTTCTCTCCATTTTGTTATAAATTGAGTCTTGATTTGTGTCAAATGTTGGTATTTTGTGTTGAGTTCTTTGTGTCCTATTTCCCAATCTGGATCCTCTGTACTGTTATGTTCAGATTCTGGTAACATGTTTACTGTTTCTCCCTTAATTAGGTGGTTTGGTGTGAGAGGTTCTGGCTCATTAATACCATCTCCCACATAAGTTAATGGTCTGTTGTTGACAACATTTTCAATTTCTGACAGAATAGTCATGAGTTCAAAAAGTTGTAGATGTTTTGTCCCAATAGTCTTTTTAAGGCAGTTCTTTACAGTTTGTATGTTTCTTTCCCAAATTGAACCATACCATGGTGTATTAACAGGAATGTACTTCCAGGTTATGTTGTGTTTGGTTAAATGAGTTTGTACTGTTTCACTGTCACAAATCTGATGAATAATTCTTTCACCAGATTTGAAGTATGTGGCATTGTCTGACCATATAGTTTTGGGTACAGAATTGTGTGCACAAAATCGTCTGAAAGCAGCAATAAAAGCTTCTGCTGTCAGATCTTCTACTATGTCTAGACATATGGCACGTGTGGCAGCACAGGTGAAGAGTACAATGTACACTTTGTATTCCTTTGAATCCATTTTGTCTCCAAAACTCACATTTACCGCTCCAGTGTAGTCAATACCCGTGGTTTCAAATGGCCGAGTAAATGTTACTCGTTCCACAGGTAGGTCTGGAGGGCTTGGGGTCTTAAAGGGTCGTGAATGGATACGTTTACAAGGAATGCATGTGTTTAAAATTTTCTTTGTTTCAGTTCTACCCTTTGGTAGCCAGTAAGTTTTCTCAGCTCTGTCAGGGTTTGTGGGACTCCCATGTGGTGTATTTTGTTGTGGGTATCCCTGATGATGAGTTTTGTGAAGTGATTTCTCCTTGGAAGAAGAATTGGGTGCTTAGAGTTGTAAGTCAAAGTTGACTTGTTAAGCCTTCCTTTACACCTTATCAGACCCTCTGTATCCAGGTACAGATTTAGATCCATGACAAGTGAAGGAATACCTTTGTTTAATGTGCTACTGGACCTAAGATACTTCAACTCCTTGTCAAATTCTGAAGCTTGTATCTGTTTGAGCCAGTATTTTGTTGCAGTTTCTGTTAAGTTAGAAAAGGCTTTCTGAGGACAGTGTTTGAGAAGGTAGCTATTGACAAACTTGCAGCAATAGACTGTAATTCTCAAGAGTTTGTTAGGTCTGAATAAAGGTGATAGTCAAATATAGGTTTGTCCTCAGTGATCTTTTCAGTTGTTGTAGAGTTGAGTGTGAGGTTAACTACTTTGGCTGGCCAAAGATCCTCACATGTTAGCCATTCGGGCCCTTCATACCAGATTTTATTTGTTTTCAACAGCTTGTAAGAGAGCCCTCTTGTCAAAAAGTCTGCAGGATTCTCTTTTTTTTTATGTACCTAAATTTGATACCAAGGTTTGTGTTTGCAGTTTTGATTTCTGTTAGTCTGTTTTTCACAAATATGTTTTTGCAAGAAGTTGTATCTGTGTTGGTCACCCATGTTAGACAAATTTGACTGTCTGTCCTTAAGTAAATGTTTGTTATGTCAACTTCTTTATACACTTGTGAAAGAAAGTTGCTGTTTTAACTCCCAATGAGACAGCTAATAATTCAAGTTGTGGTACAGTTTTCTTTTGGTTTAAGGGTGCCACTTTTGCCTTTGAATAAACCAAGTTACTTTCATTTTCACTTGTTAAATAGGCACAACACCCATAAGCTTGTGTGCTGGCATCTGTAAAAATGTGTAGTGTTTGCGATTTCAATCTGTAGCCAGCACATCTTGGTACGTAGATGTCTTGAACTTTGTTCAAGTCTGTGGCTAATTTTTTCCAATGAAGTTGGTCTTCCACTGAAAGTGGTTCATCCCAATCAATTTTCTTTTTCCATAAGTCTTGCAAAAGGGTTTTGGATCTTATGGTTGCTGGTAAATATAATCCAATGGGGTCGAAAATTTTGGATGATTCTGAAAGCACTTGTCTTTTTGTATCGGCATTTGGATTTAAGTTATAACTCTTTGTGCAAAGAGTGTCATCGTGTTCAGAATTCTGTTTTAAAAACCAAAGCATTCCAAGTGTTTTCGTGTAATTGTTTGGTTCAATGTTCCCATTGTTGTCTTTTGTTATTTGTTCATTTAATTTAGGAGAATTAGAAAGAGTTTGTACTGTATTCAAACCTCCTACCACTTCAGACTAGTCAATACCCGTAGTTTTAGTGGAGTAAATTTACTCCTCCACAGGTAGATCTGGAGGGCTTGGGGCTTTGAATCCTGTACTGTTTTTGTGTTGTTTGGCCTATGGCCAAGGGAGGCCACAAGACCCTTTTTGTTTGGTCTCTGGCCAAAGGAGGCCACAAGACCCTTGTTGTTTGGTCTCTGGCCAAGGAGGCCACAAGACCAATGTTGTTTGTTGGCTATGGCCAAGTAGGCCATCAGCCCTTGATGAATATGTTGGGCTATGGCCAAGGGTAGGCCATCAGCCCTTTGATGAATTTGTTGGGCTATGGCCAAGGTAGGCCAAGCCCTTTGATGAATTTGTTGGGCTATGGCCAAGGTAGGCCATCAGCCCTTGATGAATTTGTTGGGCTATGGCCAAGGTAGGCCATCAGCCCTTTGATGAATTTGTTGGGCTATGGCCAAGGTAGGCCAAGGCCCTTTGATGATTTGTTGGGCTATGGCCAAGGGTAGGCCATCAGCCTTTGATGAATTTGTTGGGCTATGGCCAAGGTAGGCCATCAGCCCTTTGATGAATTTGTTGGGCTATGGCCAAGGGTAGGCCATCAGCCCTTTGATGATTTGTTGGGCTATGGCCAAGGGTAGGCCATCAGCCCTTTGATGAATTTGTTGGGCTATGGCCAAGGTAGGCCAAGGCCCTTTGGAGTAGAGTAGTTTGTTTGTACGTGTCACTGTCTAACCATATAATTTTTGGCACAAAATTATGTGCACAGAATCAGAGCGCAGCAATAAAAGCTTTTACTCTCCGATCCTTGGTTATGTTTAGACAGGTTGTTGTGTTTGAGACACATTGAAAGAGTAGTGTGTGTGTGTGTGTGTGTGTGTATGTGTGTGTGTATCATTCCTCCGAATCCAGTTGGTCTTCAAAACTTGGATTCACCACTCCAATGAAATTAATACCCGTAGTTATGAATGAGTAAATGTTGTATATCCTACAGGTAGGTCTGGAAGGTTTGGGGTTTTGAAGGAATCCAATCTGTTTGCAAGGAATGTATGTGTCTGTTAATGAAATCTGTTGTGTTTCTTCTTTTAAAAGAAGAATTGGATGTTTGAAGTTGTATGTATATATTTATATACTGTACCGTACGTATGTGTGTAAATGTGTACAGTATTTTGTTATAGGGTTTTATTTTTTGGTTTTGGGTTAGGTTAATCAATTTGGCTGAGTAAAGACCCTCAAACGTTGCATTTGAGACCCTTATATCAAGCCTTGTCTGTTTTATGCCTATATGTCAAATAGGAATTGGAATAGGTTTGGGCCTATATTGGTCAAATAGGAATTGGAATAGGTTGGGCCTATATTGGTCAAATAGGAATTGGAATAGGTTGGGCTATATGTCAAATAGGACTTGGTGTGCCTATGTCAAATAGGACTTCGTAGGTTGGGCCTATATGTCAAATAGGACTTGAATAGGTTGGGCCTATATGTGAAATAGGACTTAGAATAGGTTGGGCCTATATGTCAAATAGGACTTGGTGGTGCCTATATGTCAAATAGGACTTCGAATAGGTTGGGCCTATGTCAAATAGGACTTGGAATAGGTTGGGCCTATATGTCAAATAGGACTTGGAATAGGTTGGGCCTATATGTCAAATAGGACTTGGAATAGGTTGGGCCTATATGTCAAATAGGACTTCGAATAGGTAATAGGTTGGGCCTATATGTCAAATAGGACTTCGAATAGGTAATAGGTTGGAATAGGGTCACGAATAGGTGTTAGGTGGGTGTAGGTTTGAATTGGTGCAATTGCTTTAGGTCTTTGTGATGTTACAGTTCGAGTCGAATTTTGTGATGTTACAGTTCGAGTCGAATTTTGTGATGTTACAGTTCGAGTCGAATTTTGTGATGTTACAGTTCGAGTCGAATTTTGTGATGTTACAGTTCGAGTCGAATTTTGTGATGTTACAGTTCGAGTCGAATTTTGTGATGTTACAGTTCGAGTCGAATTTTGTGATGTTACAGTTCGAGTCGAATTTTGTGATGTTACAGTTCTGAGTCGAATTTTGTGATGTTACAGGTCTGAGTCGAATTTTGTGATGTTAATGAGTCTTATGAGTAAGTTAAATTGCTGAAATAAATTTTATAACCTACACCACAGGCTCAATTATAAATTTAGTGTTTTTAGTTAGGATAGGCCTTGAGTGTAAAGAGTAAGGCCTACTTTAAGAGGTAGGCCCATTATGTAAGGTAAAGTTAGGTGGGCCTACTAAATAGGCCTATTTGTTGGGCATACCAAGTAGGCTTATGTTTGGGCCTATTATTTTATAGGACCTCAAATGAGTTAAGCCTGTTAAATTAACAAGGCTTAGTTTGAATTTGAAGAGTAGGACCTATTAAATAGGCTTAATGTTGCGGGCCTATTATTTTTAGGACCTAAATAAGTTATGCCTGTTAAATGAACAAGCCTTTGTTTTCGATTAGTGTAAAGGTAAAGGAATCGGTTCCCAGTTGCTTAGGCCACCATATGAAAACTATAGTAGGGTTACGGTTGAAATTAGGGTTAGGCCTACTGAGTTAAGCCTAGCCACTGCGTGTCAGTGTAAATTGTAGAGGGGTTAGTTCCCCTTCACAGGGCCACCATTTGAAAAAACTATATAGGGCTATGGGTTGATTGCCTGTGCCCTCATCCGCTGAAAATTTCCAGCAGATTTCAGTGGAGGGTTACCGACAAAAGCCCTATGCTTTTTCGTTAGAGAGTTATGAATATGTAGGTGTTTAAAGGACCTTTTTATATTTAAGTGATTACGGTAATTCTAGCGTCGGGATTTGCGCGACGTACAGTATACTAGAATGAAAATAATTTGCCTCACCTTATTTTTGTTGGGTCTTTGTTTGCTTCGATGTAGGGCGTTACGATCATCTTCGGTGTAGGGCCGCCACGATCGAGTTTCGCGACGAATTTACTTAAGGTAATTAATATAGGCAGTCACTATATAAACCCCTGAAGGAATAGGCCTATCCTTTTATCGTCATTAGGTTTTATTATTATAAGGAATTCACTCAGAACTAGAGGGGGGACAAAGACATCCTCCCAGTTTAAAGCTTCGCTGTAACATAAACAGCCCTGAGAGCCGTTCCTTGGTTCTGGTGTATTATTTGCCGAACTAGCAAAATTTTTGTTTGGGCTACTCCTTTGGTAGACTAAACAATAAATTGGGTTTTCTTGTTGCTATGTGAGGCTGATTCATACATACAGGTTCTTTGTACGTATGGCAATTCAATTATTTCATTCCCAATAGGCTATGTCGCCAATCCCGAGGCAATTTTGTATAGATATTTAATTCAATTAATTAATAATTTATATTTAATTATGAAATAAATGTACCACATATGATACCATGTTGTGAGCGCGTATAGTTTTTCCATATACTGGGGGGGGCCGGAGAAAAATTTGTATGTTATAGATCAAAATTTTTTGATAAACTGTGTTTTAAACCATGTGAAATGGATTGAAAAGAATGAAGTAGAAATTTAGGAAGAGAGGTTACTCAAGACCTATTCAAATAGGAAAGTTCAAGAGGCCAACTTCTCAAGTTTAGTTAAAGTTATGTTAATCAGTTTGACTCCCTTTAGGTATAGGAAATTTATGGGATTAAAGTAAAGTTATTAAGCATTTTAACTTTGCTCAGTTTGTGTAAGTTTTATAAGTCACCAGTCTTAATTTTTTCTTGTAAAAGTTGTCTGGCTTTCAAAGCAGTCTTTCTTTGAGGCCTCTCTGGTTTAGTCTGAGTTACATCAGGCACATTGAGAGATTCCTCCCCAATAGTATCCTGATCCATCCTTTGGGGTAATGGTTCTAATTTAGCCCCACACTCCAAAGGATATAGTAATGTGATATCTCTGGTGGTTTCACCAGTTGCTGTTTTCAGTTTTACAACCCTGGTAACTTCGTCTTCACCAGTTTTGAGTTCCAAGACTTTTCCCATTGACCAATGTTGTCTTGGTGTCTTGTCATGTATCAACACAATGTCCCCAATTTTGACTGAATCATTCCAACTTTGTTTTGTTAATTGTTTATGTCTTTCTCTAAGACTTGTTAAGTATTCTTCTCTCCATTTTGTTATAAATTGAGTCTTGATTTGTGTCAAATGTTGGTATTTTGTGTTGAGTCCTTTGTGTCCTATTTCCCAATCTGGATCCTCTGTACTGTTATGTTCAGATTCTGGTAACATGTTTACTGTTTCTCCCTTAATTAGGTGGTTTGGTGTGAGAGGTTCTGGCTCATTAATACCATCTCCCACATAAGTTAATGGTCTGTTGTTGACAACATTTTCAATTTCTGACAGAATAGTCATGAGTTCAAAAAGTTGTAGATGTTTTGTCCCAATAGTCTTTTTAAGGCAGTTCTTTACAGTTTGTATGTTTCTTTCCCAAATTGAACCATACCAAGGTGTATTAACAGGAATGTACTTCCAGGTTATGTTGTGTTTGGTTAAATGAGTTTGTACTGTTTCACTGTCACAAATCTGATGAATAATTCTTTCACCAGATTTGAAGTATGTGGCATTGTCTGACCATATAGTTTTGGGTACAGAATTGTGTGCACAAAATCGTCTGAAAGCAGCAATAAAAGCTTCTGCTGTCAGATCTTCTACTATGTCTAGACATATGGCACGTGTGGCAGCACAGGTGAAGAGTACAATGTACACTTTGTATTCCTTTGAATCCATTTTGTCTCCAAAACTCACATTTACCGCTCCAGTGTAGTCAATACCCGTGGTTTCAAATGGTCCGAGTAAATGTTACTCGTTCCACAGGTAGGTCTGGAGGGCTTGGGGTCTTAAAGGGTCGTGAATGGATACGTTTACAAGGAATGCATGTGTTTAAAATTTTCTTTGTTTCAGTTCTACCCTTTGGTAGCCAGTAAGTCTTTCTCAGCTCTGTCAGGGTTTGTGGGACTCCCATGTGGTGTATTTTGTTGTGGGTATCCCTGATGATGAGTTTTGTGAAGTGATTTCTCCTTGGAAGAAGAATTGGGTGCTTAGAGTTGTAAGTCAAAGTTGACTTGTTAAGCCTTCCTTTACACCTTATCAGACCCTCTGTATCCAGGTACAGATTTAGATCCATGACAAGTGAAGGAATACCTTTGTTTAATGTGCTACTGGACCTAAGATACTTCAACTCCTTGTCAAATTCTGAAGCTTGTATCTGTTTGAGCCAGTATTTTGTTGCAGTTTCTGTTAAGTTAGAAAAGGCTTCTGAGGACAGTGTTTGAGAAGGTAGCTATTGACAAACTTGCAGCAATAGACTGTAATTCTCAAGAGTTTGTTTAGGTCTGAATAAAGGTGATAGTCAAATATAGGTTTGTCCTCAGTGATCTTTTCAGTTGTTGTAGAGTTGAGTGTGAGGTTAACTACTTTGGCTGGCCAAAGATCCTCACATGTTAGCCATTCGGGCCCTTCATACCAGATTTTATTTGTTTTCAACAGCTTGTAAGAGAGCCCTCTTGTCAAAAAGTCTGCAGGATTCTCTTTTGTTTTTTGTACCTAAATTTGATACCAAGGTTTGTGTTTGCAGTTTTGATTTCTGTTAGTCTGTTTTTCACAAATATATTTTTGCAAGAAGTTGTATCTGTGTTGGTCACCCATGTTAGACAAATTTGACTGTCTGTCCTTAAGTAAATGTTTGTTATGTCAACTTCTTTATACACTTGTGAAAGAAAGTCTGCTGTTTTAACTCCCAATGAGACAGCTAATAATTCAAGTTGTGGTACAGTTTTCTTTTGGTTTAAGGGTGCCACTTTTGCCTTTGAATAAACCAAGTTACTTTCATTTTCACTTGTTAAATAGGCACAACACCCATAAGCTTGTGTGCTGGCATCTGTAAAAATGTGTAGTGTTTGCGATTTCAATCTGTAGCCAGCACATCTTGGTACGTAGATGTCTTGAACTTTGTTCAAGTCTGTGGCTAATTTTTTCCAATGAAGTTGGTCTTCCACTGAAAGTGGTTCATCCCAATCAATTTTCTTTTTCCATAAGTTTGCAAAAGGGTTTTGGATCTTATGGTTGCTGGTAAATATAATCCAATGGGGTCGAAAATTTTGGATGATTCTGAAAGCACTTGTCTTTTTGTATCAGCATTTGGATTTAAGTTATAACTCTTTGTGCAAAGAGTGTCATCGTGTTCAGAATTCTGTTTTAAAAAACCAAAGCATTCCAAGTGTTTTCGTGTAATTGTTTGGTTCAATGTTCCCATTGTTGTCTTTTGTTATTTGTTCATTTAATTTAGGAGAATTAGAAAGAGTTTGTACTGTATTCAAACCTCCTACCACTTCAGACTAGTCAATACCCGTAGTTTTAGTGGAGTAAATTTACTCCTCCACAGATAGATCTGGAGGGCTTGGGGCTTTGAATCCTGTACTGTTTTTGTGTTGTTTGGCCTATGGCCAAGGGAGGCCACAAGACCCTTTTTGTTTGGTCTCTGGCCAAAGGAGGCCACAAGACCCTTGTTGTTTGGTCTCTGGCCAAGGTAGGCCACAAGACCAATGTTGTTTATGTTGGGCTATGGCCAAGTGAGACCATCAGCCCTTGATGAATATGTTGGGCTATGGCCAAGGTAGGCCATCAGCCCTTTGATGAATTTGTTGGGCTATGGCCAAGGTAGGCCAAGGCCCTTTGATGATTTGTTGGGCTATGGCCAAGGTAGGCCATCAGCCCTTATGAATTGTTGGGCTATGGCCAAGGTAGGCCATCAGCCCTTTGATGAATTTGTTGGGCTATGGCCAAGGTAGGCCAAGGCCCTTTGATGATTTGTTGGGCTATGGCCAAGGGTAGGCCATCAGCCGTTTGATGAATTTGTTGGGCTATGGCCAAGGTAGGCCATCAGCCCTTTGATGAATTTGTTGGGCTATGGCCAAGGGTAGGCCATCAGCCCTTTGATGATTTGTTGGGCTATGGCCAAGGGTAGGCCATCAGCCCTTTATGAATTTGTTGGGCTATGGCCAAGGGTAGGCCAAGGCCCTTTGGAGTAGAGTAGTTTGTTTGTACGTGTCACTGTCTAACCATATAATTTTTGGCACAAAATTATGTGCACAGAATCAGAGCGCAGCAATAAAAGCTTTTACTCTCCGATCCTTGGTTATGTTTAGACAGGTTGTTGTGTTTGAGACACATTGAAAGAGTAGTGTGTGTGTGTGTGTGTGTGTGTATGTGTGTGTGTGTATCATTCCTCCGAATCCAGTTGGTCTTCAAAACTTGGATTCACCACTCCAATGAAATTAATACCCGTAGTTATGAATGAGTAAATGTTGTATATCCTACAGGTAGGTCTGGAAGGTTTGGGGTTTTGAAGGAATCCAATCTGTTTGCAAGGAATGTATGTGTCTGTTAATGAAATCTGTTGTGTTTCTTCTTTTAAAAGAAGAATTGGATGTTTGAAGTTGTATGTATATATTTATATACTGTACCGTACGTATGTGTGTGTAAATGTGTACAGTATTTTGTTATAGGGTTTTATTTTTTGGTTTTGGGTTAGGTTAATCAATTTGGCTGAGTAAAGACCCTCAAACGTTGCATTTGAGACCCTTATATCAAGCCTTGTCTGTTTTATGCCTATATGTCAAATAGGAATTGGAATAGGTTTGGGCCTATATTGGTCAAATAGGAATTGGAATAGGTTGGGCCTATATTGGTCAAATAGGAATTGGAATAGGTTGGGCCTATATGTCAAATAGGACTTCGTAGGTTGGGCCTATATGTCAAATAGGACTTGAAATAGGTTGGGCCTATATTGGTGAAATAGGACTTAGAATAGGTTGGGCCTATATGTCAAATAGGACTTGGTGTGCCTATATGTCAAATAGGACTTGAATAGGTTGGGCCTATGTCAAATAGGACTTGGAATAGGTTGGGCCTATATGTCAAATAGGACTTGGAATAGGTTGGGCCTATATGTCAAATAGGACTTGGAATAGGTTGGGCCTATATGTCAAATAGGACTTCGAATAGGTAATAGGTTGGGCCTATATGTCAAATAGGACTTCGAATAGGTAATAGGTTGGAATAGGGTCACGAATAGGTGTTAGGTGGGTGTAGGTTTGAATTGGTGCAATTGCTTTAGGTCTTTGTGATGTTACAGTTCGAGTCGAATTTTGTGATGTTACAGTTCGAGTCGAATTTTGTGATGTTACAGTTCGAGTCGAATTTTGTGATGTTACAGTTCGAGTCGAATTTTGTGATGTTACAGTTCGAGTCGAATTTTGTGATTTACAGTTCGAGTCGAATTTTGTGATGTTACAGTTCGAGTCGAATTTTGTGATGTTACAGTTCGAGTCGAATTTTGTGATGTTACAGTTCTGAGTCGAATTTTGTGATGTTACAGGTCTGAGTCGAATTTTGTGATGTTAATGAGTCTTATGAGTAAGTTAAATTGCTGAAATAAATTTTATAACCTACACCACAGGCTCAATTATAAATTTAGTGTTTTTAGTTAGGATAGGCCTTGAGTGTAAAGAGTAAGGCCTACTTTAAGAGGTAGGCCCATTATGTAAGGTAAAGTTAGGTGGGCCTACTAAATAGGCCTATTTGTTGGGCATACCAAGTAGGCTTATGTTTGGGCCTATTATTTTATAGGACCTCAAATGAGTTAAGCCTGTTAAATTAACAAGGCTTAGTTTTGAATTTGAAGAGTAGGACCTATTAAATAGGCTTAATGTTGCGGGCCTATTATTTTTAGGACCTAAAATAAGTTATGCCTGTTAAATGAACAAGCCTTTGTTTCGATTAGTGTAAAGGTAAAGGAATCGGTTCCCAGTTGCTTAGGCCACCATATGAAAACTATAGTAGGGTTACGGTTGAAATTAGGGTTAGGCCTACTGAGTTAAGCCTAGCCACTGCGTGTCAGTGTAAATTGTAGAGGGGTTAGTTCCCCTTCACAGGGCCACCATTTGAAAAAACTATATAGGGCTATGGGTTGATTGCCTGTGCCCTCATCCGCTGAAAATTTCCAGCAGATTTCAGTGGAGGGTTACCGACAAAAGCCCTATGCTTTTTCGTTAGAGAGTTATGAATATGTAGGTGTTTAAAGGACCTTTTTATATTTAAGTGATTACGGTAATTCTAGCGTCGGGATTTGCGCGACGTACAGTATACTAGAATGAAAATAATTTGCCTCACCTTATTTTTGTTGGGTCTTTGTTTGCTTCGATGTAGGGCGTTACGATCATCTTCGGTGTAGGGCCGCCACGATCGAGTTTCGCGACGAATTTACTTAAGGTAATTAATATAGGCAGTCACTATATAAACCCCTGAAGGAATAGGCCTATCCTTTTATCGTCATTAGGTTTTTATTTATAAGGAATTCACTCAGAACTAGAGGGGGGACAAAGACATCCTCCCAGTTTAAAGCTTCGCTGTAACATAAACAGCCCTGAGAGCCGTTCCTTGGTTCTGGTGTATTATTTGCCGAACTAGCAAAATTTTTGTTTGGGCTACTCCTTTGGTAGACTAAACAATAAATTGGGTTTTCTTGTTGCTATGTGAGGCTGATTCATACATACAGGTTCTTTGTACGTATGGCAATTCAATTATTTCATTCCCAATAGGCTATGTCGCCAATCCCGAGGCAATTTTGTATAGATATTTAATTCAATTAATTAATAATTTATATTTAATTATGAAATAAATGTACCACATATGATACCATGTTGTGAGCGCGTATAGTTTTTCCATAGATGTTTTGTTTTGTTTGTTTATTGTTATTATTTTCCTTTTTTGTTGGGATCAAAATCCCAGCTGAGCCGTGAACGGCCAAGCTCTGAAGGTACAGTTCAACCTACAGCCAAAGTTAAGCTAGATTAAAAACTTACGGACTTGGAGGTCGTATTAGGTCCTACCTCAGGGTTGCTGACTCGATGTGGGCCTACCTTAGGCCTCAGTTGCATGAATTTAAGATAAAAAAAAACAAAAGGGGCACTATTTATGGTCTTCTTTCTAAACCTTGCAACAACAACACAACCTGCACTATTGTACGATGCAACAACCTTGTATCTAAACAACCAAACTGAATTGCAAGAGAGCTCTCTATAAGACCACACCCTGTAAGTACCGCATTTCACAAACGAGTAGAAAAGACGCGCAGCGCCCCAAAAAATGAAGCCACAAGAGTGCCCGAACAATGATGCCACAAGAGCCCAAAAATGCTAGCTCTAAATTAAGTGAATTTTTCACTAACCTTACAATTATGAGATGGATATATATACAACTTAACTTAATATATACAAGCAATGCTGCATCATTCAGCTTAGTCATCATATCACCTTGGGACAGCAATGGTTCTTCCTCTTCTAGATTTTTTAACACTCCCCACCGAAGAGGCATTGTTGTCATTACCTTCTGCAAGTTTAGCCGAGCCTTCTCCATGAGGCTGTAACTCAAATGTTTCATCTTGACTATCCGTGTTTTTGCTGATTTCGAAAGCATAGAGTTTTTGTATGGGTCTCTTTAATTTTCCTCCTGAACTCTTTACCAGTGCAGACCTAACTAAATTGTCTTTGCCAACAAACAACTCTTCAATTATGCCAAGCTTCCAGCATTTCCTTGGTCTTTCATCCCCAATCATTACCACTTCTCCCACCTTGATACAATTTGCATTGGAGCCATTTACATTGCCTGATGGGTAATAATTGAGTTCTGGCAAGTATTCCATCTGCCACCTCTTCCATAACTGATCTTGTAGCTCTTCAAAGTACCTGAACCCTCTGGTTAACTCTCCTTGAGTGCTATGGATAGGCTGCAAGTCTTCTGGCAAACTGGGGCTTGATGTTAATCGTTTACCACAACGAAAATGATTTGGTGTCAATGGTTCTGCATCCTACATACTGTTATAAACAAAAGTGATAGGCCTATGGAAAAACTATACGCGCTCACAACATAGTATCATATGTGGTACCTTTATTTCATAATTAAATATAAATTATTAATTAATTGAATTAAATGTCTATACAAAATTGCCTCGGGATTGGCGACATAGCCTATTGGGAATGAAATAATTGCCATACGTACAAAGAACCTGTATGTATGAATCGAGCCTCACATAACAAGAAAACCCAATTTATTGTTTAGTTTACCACAGAGAAGTAGACCAAACAAAATTTGGCCAGATCGGCAAATAATGAAAATACAACACGAAAGAGTGAAGGAACGGCTCTCAGAGCTGTTTATTGTACAGCGAACGCTTTAAACAGGGAGGATGTGCTATTATCTTCCCTAAAGTTCTGAGTGAATTCCTTATAATAAACTTAATAATAAAAAAAAAAAACCTTTAAGTGTTTATATTGTGACTGCCTATATTTATTAGAAGAAGTTAACTAATCGCGTAACTCCATCGTGGCGGCCTACACCGAAAAAGATCGTAACGCCCTACATCGAAGCAAACTAAGACCCAGCAAAAATAAGGTGGGACAATTTCTTTTCGTTCACATATAGGCATCTAAAATCCCGACGCTAAAATGACCATAAACAATTAAATATAAAGAGGTCCTTTAAAGACCTACATATTCATAACTCTCTAACGAAAAAACATAGGGCTTTTGTCGTTTAACCAATCAAATCTTCGCATCGCGGAAAACGACGCTTCGTTCGTTCCATAGATCTTCGCATCGCTGTAAGAGACGCTTAACGTCATTAATACGTAATTCACATATTATGTTATCATTGGTTAATTTTCAATATGTGGGCGGTTCTTCGACCATTTCTGACCAATTGTAAGTAAAAATTAGTCAGCTGAGATTAGAAAATTGTAAGAAAACTGACCTCTAATTGGTTCAGGGTCGTACAGTCCCAAGATCCTAAGCAAAGTGACCGCTAATTGGTCTCGCGTCTCGCTGCTCTCGCAGTCTGTTTCAGTTCAGCTTGCTCGTTTTTCACGTTACGCTGTGTATTTGTTTGTGGGTATTGATTTTATTTATTTATATACAATAATATACAATAATGTCTCTTGCTGGAAGTGAAAGTGATAGCGACATCGTGAGTGATGTTTCAAGTGATTCGAGTGGCGAGTTTAGTGAGAGTGATGGTGAACCCGAAAGTATTAGTATTCCCAGTTTATGGATTCATGTTTACCCTCCTGAAAGTGAGGCAGACGGGACCAAATTCACATTTCGTCCAAGAAATGTAGGCCCTCATAATGCCCCGCCTCGAAATGCAGAACCTATTCAATATGCAAATCTGTTTCTAAGTGACTCGCTATTGACTCATATTGTTAGAGAAACAAACAGGTATGCAACCCTTAGAATTTCCCAAAAAGACTTTAGTACAATTCCCCATTCTACTTTCGCTCATTGGAAAAACATTGACTTAGAGATGTTGAAAAAGTATTTCGGACTGTGTTTCTGTATGGGACTCCACCAAAGAAAAAACATTCGTGATTACTGGGATACGAGACGACTTCTCAAAAGTTCATTTGGAGAAGTAATGAGTAAACGGCAGTTTATGCTGATAAATGGATTTCTACATCTCTCCAATACAGCGAATCAACGACGGCGCGGGGAAGAAGGATTTGATCCTTGGTTCAAGGTTCGAACACTACTCGACCATTGCACAGTCTTCAAAGCATATTACGTACCAAATCAGACATTATCTTTAGATGAAAGTATGATAGGCATGAAGAACAGAACGTCGTACATACAGTATATGCCAAATAAACGGCACGCGCGTTATGGTATAAAAAAGTTTGAACTGTGTGAAGCCAATACTGGATATGTGTATCATGTTGACCTTTACTGTGGAAAAGACTTTTTTGCCTCCGGTTCTGCGAAAGGTTTAGCGCATGAAGTTGTAATGCATGCCATGAAAGAAAGTAAGCTGCTCCACAAAGGATACCACCTTGTAACAGACAATTTTTACACCAAAGTGCCACTGGCTGAAGAGCTACTCAGTAATGAAACCTCCCTAACTGGCACAATTAGAATTACTTCAAAGCATCTTCCAAACAGACTGAAACAGGCAAGACTCCAAGCTGGGGAAACACTCTACTTTAGAAAAGGCCAAGTGCTCCTTGTAGGCTTCAAAGAAAAGCCAACCAGGAAGATTGTCTACCTTCTATCAACATTTGGACATGCAGAAAATATAAATGTTCGAAACAGGCGTGGTCAAGAACACGTAAAGCCAAAAATTATTTCTGATTACAACGTCGGCATGGGTGGAGTCGATCTTAGTGATAAGAAAATTTTTCAGTATGCAAGTCAAAGAACAACTAGACGGTACTGGAAGAAAATTCTTATGAACTTGTTTGATATGGCACTCGTCAATGCTTATATCATCTACTGCCAGAATACTGACAAGCCGCTGGCAAGATCAGACTTCATATACTCCATCGTAGAAGCACTTGCCTACCCAAGAACACACCATGCCCCAGCATCGATGCTTCATCTTCCCTCAACTTCATCGGCATCAGCTTCAGAGCACACATACACCAAACTTCCTGGCACACAACTACGAAAATGTGTTATTTGTAGTCGAAGATCCCGTCACCACTGCCCAGGATGTAATGTTGGTGTTCATGAAGAATGCTGGGCAAAACTCGAGCACTACTGGAGAGATCTAAGTCTCAAAAGAAAGAGGAGTAATTCACCCGATCCCGCTTAGCGAGACTAGAAAAAATAAAAATAAGGTATGCTATTTATTTATATAAATATCTATTTTATAAATGTATTTTATAAATTTTATAAATGTACAAGAGTACCTACTGTTATTTATTTATGTTATTTATTTTTATTTTATTCATCTTATTTATCTTATTTATCTACTTTATAGAACGAGGAGTAATTCATCCGATCCCACTGCCCGAGACTAGAAAAAATAAAAATAAGGTATGCTATTTATTTATATAAATAATATCTATTTTATAAATGTATTTTATAAATTTTATAAATGTACAAGAGTACCTACTGTTATTTATGTTATTTATGTTATTTATTTTATTCATCTTATTTATCTTATTTATCTACTTTATAGAACGAGGAGTAATTCATCCGATCCCACTGCCCGAGACTAGAAAAAATAAAAATAAGGTATGCTATTTATTTATATAAATAATATCTATTTTATAAATGTATTTTATAAATTTTATAAATGTACAAGAGTACCTACTGTTATTTATGTTATTTATGTTATTTATCTTACTTATCTTACCTTATTTATCTACTTTATAAATATATATACAAGGTACCGTATCAATATTGCGAATGGCCTAATGGTGAGTCATCTGTGAAACCATCCATTTATTGAATATTTGGGCAGTGAAACTCGTTTTCTTTTCAGATACGCAAGTTACCCATGAAATTTGGAGCTAAAGGACGTAAAGAAAACAATTTTTAATGGGGAACTACACTGGTTAAGAGGCCTTCAAAACTTAAAACTCTGTTCACTTTTTTTTTTTTCCCAACTTCAACGCATTACTTTGGTCTTATATAATTATTTTAGGAGAATTTAATAAACATAATATTGAAGTACATTTCTTTCTCATTAAAATGATGCATAATAATATATATCTAGCAAGAACAATCCGATCATTGCAAAACAAAAAACTGGAAAGGTATGCAATTCCAGGAATTTCCAGGAATATTTATGCATCGTTTGAATAAGCCTTGCTCGTTAACTCTCCACTGAAATCTGCTGGAAATTTCCAACGGATGAGGGTATCAGGCAATCAACCCATAGCCCTATATAGTTTTTTCAAATGGTGGCCCTGTGTATGGGGAACTGACCCCTCTAAAATTTACACTGACATACACAGTGGCTAGGCTTAGCTCATTAGGCCTAACCCCAATTTCAACCATAACCCCACTATAGTTTTTTCATATGGTGGCCTATGCAACTGGGAACCGATCCCTTTACCTTTACACTAACCGAAAACAAAGGCTTGTTCATTTAACAGGCATAACTTATTTTAGGTCCTAAAAAATAGGCCCACAACATTAAGCCTATTTAATAGGTCCTACTCTCGAACTCAAAACAAAGCCTTGTTAATTTAACAGGCTTAACTCATTTGAGGTCCTATAAAATAATAGGCCCAAACATAAGCCTACTCGGTAGGCCCAACAAATAGGCCCATTTAGTAGGCCCACCTAACTTTACTTTACATAATAGGCCTACCTCTTAAAGTAGGCCTTACTCTTTACACTCAAGGCCTATCCTAAGTAAAAACATGGTAAATTTTTAATTTAACCTGTGGTGCAGGTTATATAAAAAACTTATTACAGTAATTTAACTCGCTCAACATCATAAAATTAAACTCAGAACTTTAACACTACCAACAATTCTGGAAGACTTGGAAAAAAGGGTAAAAAACCCAGACCAAGAAAACAAAAACACAGACCTTGGGGCTATGGCACCATCTCAAAACCACAAAAAATTAATGAGGAAAAAATCAGCACGTAAAGGTGTCATCACCAAACTGTACAATGATTACAAACAAAAAGAACCTACAAGATATGATCTTGAAACAACATTAAATTCTATTACTCGTTACAAACAAGAAATTCTCACACTAGATGAAGACATAATTACAGAAATTGATGACACAATTGAACTAACAGATGATGAGTATTCTACTATCCTACTTGACAATGAAAATTACATTACAAAAATTAACAACTATATTTCTGAAATTCAAAACCAACTTGATGAGTGCAAAAAACAAGACACAAATGAAAGCTTCTTAGAAGCTATCAGAAATGCTTCAGTTAGCTCTCCCAATGTGGCTGAGGGCAATGAACTAAAATCAAAATTGCCTACACTTGCAGTACCCACTTTTGAGGGTGACAGAGCCAAATTCCAATCTTTTATTGAAAAATTTCATAGCCTTATAGGCAATAAAAACTACATTACGACTCTAGGAAATTTCGCCGCAAACATTTTCGCCGTAGGAAAATTCGCCGTAAACATTTTCGCCGTAAGACAAATTCGCCGTAAGGACATTTCGCCGTAAAATTTTAAAAAAATAATCAATGGATGATAAAGGGTATTATATAAGCATTAAAAAGGCAAGTCTTTATTCAATGGTAAAAGTCAGTGATAAAACTTCTTAAAAATAATGTAATGAGGTCATTTAAAAAATGTGCAAATTCCAAGCGATGCTGCGTAAATAATTTACTTTTTGCTGCGGATTGTATCGAAGCACTTGTCGCTGAAGTCTTGCATTAATATCGCTACACTTTTTCTTCATCTCTGCTTTGTCTCCTCGATCTGCATCACACTTTTTCTTCTTCGCTAAACTCTCTTCCTTCATCAAATTGGTTATGAGTTTCCAGATACTTCGATGCATGTTAGTAATAGAGCTTTGTATTGCATTGTGGAAGCCTTCTATACTGTTGTTCGTTCTCGGCATATTATTATGAGTTCTTTCGACAACATTCCACAATTCTATAGGAAATGTTGGCTCCATTCTTCGCCTTCGCGCGCCTCGGCCTCGTTCTCCTCCTATATAGTGAGTTTCAAAGTAAGATAAGGAATTTATTTAAGAAATTTATTTAACCAAACTATCACGACTTAACCTAACCAATCGTCAATGCCGTACAGTATAAAGAATCTTAATTGTGGTAGACTGCTCGAAGCTAGGTAGACCGCACACTTAACCAGCACCGGCTATTATAAGGGTTCAGTTAAACTTTTTTTTAAATTTAAATTTTATTTTATTTACGGCGAATTTTCCTTACGGCGAATTTGTCTTACGGCGAAAATGTTTACGGCAAAAATGTTTACGGCGAATTTTCCTACGGCGAAAATGTTTACGGCGAATTTTCCGGTTACGCTACATTACAGATGTTGATAAATTTAGTTATTTAGTGAACTATCTGAAAGGCCCTGCCTTAAGATTAGTGGAATCACTACCAGCCATAGGTACTTCTTATTCTGTAGCAATAGAATTACTTAACAGAAATTACATGAATAAGGATAAAATTATACATGATTTGGCTCTTAAAGTAATGAACATGCGAACCCCAAAAGACAACTATGGTGACCTCTTTGACTTTTACTGTGAGTTTGAATGTCTCATGGGACAATTTAAAAACAATAATTTAAACATTGCAGAAACAGCTTGGACCATTCAAGCTGTTGTTTTTGAAAAGCTCCCTTCTAAAGTCAGAGAGATATTTCATCAGAGGACAACTGACATACAGTATACCCTAGCCTTAATAAGCTAAGAGAAGATTTCCCAACTGTACTTGCACTTTACAAATCAAGTTACACACTCCCAAAATTTAACACAGACAAGAAAAAACCAACAATGCAGAAAACCAAAAACCTAACAAAAGATTTCAACACTTACCAGTTACATCAAAACACAACCGCAAAACTCAATTTGCAGAAAATAAAGTGACAGAAAAAGACTCAAAGACTCCTACTCTGCAAAACTTTAATGTAGCTACTTTTGAGTATAATCCACACCATGCAAATTTTGTTTTAGCAGTGAACATTATTCTACAAATTGTCCCAAATACAAAGACTTTACAGCAAGGTCAAAACGTTGTGAACAACTAAACTTATGCAAAAAATGCACTGGATCAGGGCACCAAAAGTCAAAGCAAATCAAATTTGAATACAATTGTAAGTTTTGCAACAGTTTTGACCATGTTACCCCTATGTGTAATACACACACAGACATTGGAAAAACTGACAAACATTATGAACAAACACCCAAATCAAACCAAAACAAACAGAAACAAACCAAATGCTATGAATGGGCATATCAGTTCATCTAGCATTAACCACAATTCAAAAATTCTTTTACCAACCACAACTTGGAAATCCAAAACAAAAGGGACAAATAGTACAGGTTAGGTGTCTTTTAGATACCTGCTCACAACAAACATTTGTAACTAAACAACTGATAGAAAAATTGGGACTTCAAAACCAACAAGGAATGAAGATCTCTCTATTTCATCATTTATCAATAAAAACCCAGTACAAGCCAGTTTTAAAACTGCAAATATAACTTTAACTCTTGATGAACATTTGAAACCCTTAAGGTTGTTGTTGTGGACAAAGTAGAACAAGAAAAAATACAAATAGCTGGGTTAAAACAAGCTTTGCTCAACTTCAAAACAAATACACGATAGCTGATAAAACCCTTAATGCAGATGTAGTTGATGATATACATATGCTCATGGGGGCTGACTATCTTCATCTGGTCCATAGAGGCATCATTAAAATTGGAGATGGAATAGCCATACAAACTCCCACAGGTATTGCTCTTTGGGTGACATAACTAAATACCATCTTACTACTGACACAGAAAACACAGAACATGAACAAAATTTACGCAAAACAAAATCACCACAGTCACAAATTTCTGACTATGTGACAAACTCGAACTACAAAAACACTGTCATAATCCCACATCATTTGAATGAAAATGATTCCACATTGGATGAAGGGTTACAGCAGTTGTGACTATTAGAATCAGTTGGCATAAAGGACAGTACTATTACACATGAAGACCAATTGATGACAGAACAATTTAAGGATACATTACAACACAGAGACAATCAATACTATGTGGAGCTGCCTTGGAAAACACCTTGTCCAGAAATAATGGACAATTTGAAAGTAGCTAAGGCACATCTGTATAAAAATTACAGAAAACTAAAAAATGACAATCTTTTAGAACAATACAACAACATATTCAAGGAACAAATAGAAAGGGGCTTCATTGAAGAAGTTACTGATGAACCCTTTAAAAAACGAGGTTGTCATTATTTAACACACAGGGGAGTTTACAGAGAAGACTCATCCACAACTAAACTAAGAGTAGTATACAACTGTAGTTTAAAAGACACAAATTCTGTTAGTTTAAATGATTGTCTCATGGAAGGCCCAAACCTTGTCTCAGATCTTGTAAAAATTCTCCTTTGCTTCCGTTTAGACAATTATGCAGTACAAAGTGACATAGAAAAAGCATTCCTCTGTATAAATTTGAAGCTTGAGTATGATAAAAATCATCTCAGGTTTTTGTGGTTGAATGATCCACATGACCTTAACAAAGGTTTCAAAACCTACAGATTTAAAGTAATTATTTTTGGAGCAAATTGCTCTCCAAGTATTCTTGCTTTAACAATTAAAACCACCTAAACTTATTTCAAGAGGACTTAACAGTTCAGTTTTTAAAACAAAACTTTTATGTGGATAACCTCATTGGTTCCACTGTAACTGAAGAGGAATTGCTTGAAATTTACCAAATGTCACAACCCATAATGAAGCAAGGAAATTTTGGATTGAGAGAGGGTTTCTAATTCTCCTAAATTAAATGAACAAATAACAAAAGACAACAATGGGAACATTGAACCAAACAATTACACGAAAACACTTGGAATGCTTTGGTTTTTAAAACAGAATTCTGAACACGATGACACTCTTTGCACAAAGAGTTATAACTTAAATCCAAATGCCAATACAAAAAGACAAGTGCTTTCAGAATCATCCAAAATTTTTGACCCCATTGGATTATATTTACCAGCAACCATAAGATCCAAAATCCTTTTGCAAGACTTATGGAAAAAGAAAATTGATTGGGATGAACCACTTTCAGTGGAAGACCAACTTCATTGGAAAAAATTAGCCACAGACTTGAACAAAGTTCAAGACATCTACGTACCAAGATGTGCTGGCTACAGATTGAAATCGCAAACACTACACATTTTTACAGATGCCAGCACACAAGCTTATGGGTGTTGTGCCTATTTAACAAGTGAAAATGAAAGTAACTTGGTTTATTCAAAGGCAAAAGTGGCACCCTTAAACCAAAAGAAAACTGTACCACAACTTGAATTATTAGCTGTCTCATTGGGAGTTAAAACAGCAACTTTCTTTCACAAGTGTATAAAGAAGTTGACATAACAAACATTTACTTATGGACAGACAGTCAAATTTGTCTAACATGGGTGACCAACACAGATACAACTTCTTGCAAAAACATATTTGTGAAAAACAGACTAACAGAAATCAAAACTGCAAACACAAACCTTGGTATCAAATTTAGGTACATAAAAACAAAGGAATCCTGCAGACTTTTTGACAAGAGGGCTCTCTTACAAGCTGTTGAAAACAAATAAAATCTGGTATGAAGGGCCCGAATGGCTAACATGTGAGGATCTTTGGCCAGCCAAAGTAGTTAACCTCACACTCAACTCTACAACAACTGAAAAGATCACTGAGGACAAACCTATATTTGACTATCACCTTATTCAGACCTAACAAACTCTTGAGAATTACAGTCTATTGCTGCAAGTTTGTCAATAGCTACCTTCTCAAACACTGTCCTCAGAAAGCCTTTTCTAACTTAACAGAAACTGCAACAAAATACTGGCTCAAACAGATACAAGCTTCAGAATTTGACAAGGAGTTGAAGTATCTTAGGTCCAGTAACACATTAAACAAAGGATTCCTTCACTTGTCATGGATCTAAATCTGTACCTGGATACAGAGGGTCTGATAAGGTGTAAAGGAAGGCTTAACAAGTCAACTTTGACTTACAACTCTAAGCACCCAATTCTTCTTCCAAGGAGAAATCACTTCACAAAACTCATCATCAGGGATACCCACAACAAAATACACCACATGGGGTCCCACAAACCCTGACGAGCTGAGAAAAACTTACTGGCTACCAAAGGGTAGAACTGAAACAAAGAAAATTTTAAACACATGCATTCCTTGTAAACGTATCCATTCACGACCCTTTAAGACCCCAAGCCCTCCAGACCTACCTGTGGAACGAGTAACATTTACTCGGCCATTTGAAACCACGGGTATTGACTACACTGGAGCGGTAAATGTGAGTTTTGGAGACAAAATGGATTCAAAGGAATACAAAGTGTACATTGTACTCTTCACCTGTGCTGCCACACGTGCCATATGTCTAGACATAGTAGAAGATCTGACAGCAGAAGCTTTTATTGCTGCTTTCAGACGATTTTGTGCACACAATTCTGTACCCAAAACTATATGGTCAGACAATGCCACATACTTCAAATCTGGTGAAAGAATTATTCATCAGATTTGTGACAGTGAAACAGTACAAACTCATTTAACAAACACAATATAACCTGGAAGTACATTCCTGTTAATACACCATGGTATGGTTCATTTGGGAAAGAAACATACAAACTGTAAAGAACTGCCTTAAAAAGACTATTGGGACAAACATCTACAACTTTTTGAACTCATGACTATTCTGTCAGAAATTGAAAATGTTGTCAACAACAGACCATTAACTTATGTGGGAGATGGTATTAATGAGCCAGAACCTCTCACACCAAACCACCTAATTAAGGGAGAAACAGTAAACATGTTACCAGAATCTGAACATAACAGTACAGAGGATCCAGATTGGGAAATAGGACACAAAGAACTCAACACAAAATACCAACATTTGACACAAATCAAAACTCAATTTATAACAAAATGGAGAGAAGAATACTTAACAAGTCTTAGAGAAAGACATAAACAATTAACAAAACAAAGTTGGAATGATTCAGTCAAAATTGGGGACATTGTGTTGATACATGACAAGACACCAAGACAACATTGGTCAATGGGAAAAGTCTTGGAACTCAAAACTGGTGAAGACGAAGTTACCAGGGTTGTAAAACTGAAAACAGCAACTGGTGAAACCACCAGAGATATCACATTACTATATCCTTTGGAGTGTGGGGCTAAATTAGAACCATTACCCCAAAGGATGGATCAGGATACTATTGGGGAGGAATCTCTCAATGTGCCTGATGTAACTCAGACTAAACCAGACAGGCCTCAAAGAAAGACTGCTTTGAAAGCCAGAAAACTTTTACAAGAAAAAATTAAGACTGGTGACTTATAAACCTTACACAAATGAGCAAAGTTAAAATGCTTAATAACTTTACTTTAATCCATAAATTTCCTATACCTAAAGGGAGTCAAACTGATTGACATAACTTTAACTAAACTTGAGAAGTTGGCCTAATCAAATAAAACGTTAAAACTAACGAAAATATTACGACTTAACCTAATCAATCGTCAATATATATATATATATATATATATATATACTGTATATATATATTGACGATTAATTAGGTTAAATCGTAATATTTTCGTTAGTTTTAACGTTTTATTTGATGAATTCATTTAAAAAATGTCTCCTAAAGATCCTACTGTAGTGTACGTTCCCCAACTTTGACCTAGTGTAGTTTGTGTCCCCTTTTGTTGTCGGGGAAACGTAAACTACACTTGCTCCTAATATATTAATATAATATATTAATATATAAATAATATATAATTACTAAATATATATATAATTACCAAATATATATACCTAAATGGCTAAATACCTAAAAGCAATACCTAAAAGCTATTGCACATAATTTGTAAGTTTATAGGGGCACAATTTTAAAATTTCTTTCTTCCGAAATTTAAATAAATATATTTTATTTTTAAATGAAAATACAGTTCTTTCCAAAAAAAAAATCCCGTAAAGGAAAATAAACCTCCTTTTAAACAAATTCATTTTATTTTTACATGAAAATGAAGTTCTTTTAAAAAAAATCTTTCGACGAAACGTCCGTCGACGAAACGTCCGTTCGACGAAGAGTCCGTCGACGAAACGTCCGGCCACGGCTTACGAACTCCAAATGGATTGTTCTGGTGGTAGCACATGTGAAAAGACATATATAACCTTTGTTAGACACCCCTTGCTCATACATATAGACTGGACCTGCGAAGTCTACTCCCACTACATCAAATGGGGCAGTATAGACACACCGTTCTCTTGGAAGTGGAGCCGCCTTTTCATAATAATGCTTTGCACTCCAACGCTTGCAAACCACACATTTATGCATGACCTTTTTTACTACTTGTCTAATTTTGGGAATCCAAAACTGCGTTCCGATCTCTATTATCACTTCTCTAACTCCAGCATGTAACAACTTATGATGAGTATCGGGGATCAAAAGTCCCACAAAGTGCCCCCCAGAAGGTAGCAAAATTGGATGCCTTTTCTCTTCTGGAAGCCCAGAAAACTGTAGTCTACCTCCTACTCTCAATAAATCCTGATCCAAAAACACATCCAAACCCTTGAGAGCAGAATGTGTTGGTAGAACCTGTAATGGACGGCTGGTGAGCAATTCCCTCTCCACCAATTTTTTTCTTCTGCACATATATCACCCAGTATTGCCTGGCTTGCTGAATCTCCTTACTGTTCAGAATTCCTTTCCTTCTTGTTTCTCCCTTAATATTGTTGGTAAATCTATATACCCATGCTGTCACTCTTAACAACCTTTTCAGACTGCTAATGTCCTCAAGCTTCAATATGGGTTCCTGCTGCATAACTTGACAACTGTTCACAGTGCATTTTCTCATTTCACTCACCCATTCTTCTTGAGCCTGGCATTCTTCTACAATAGGCTGATTAGGCCAGTTTTCACTTCCAAATTTTAGCCATCTAGCCCATTCCACCACAAACTTGACTGTGCAAGATATTTCACTAAAATTCCTCGTGTTGGTAAATCAGCTGGGTTTTGGGTGCCTGGACAATGCTTCCATTGCTTGGGATCTGTGTGTGCTTGAATTTCCTCCACCCTATTGGCAACAAATGGTTTCAATTTCCTTGCCTGGCTTCTTAACCAGTGCCAAACTATAGTGGAGTCTGTCTAATAATAGCTTGGAATTTCATAGAGGACCAAAGACTTTTGCACTGTAACTGCAAGCCGACTAGCAATAACTGCACCCATCAATTCCAACCTTGGAACAGAAAGCCTTTTCAAAGGTGCTACTCTGCTCTTTGCAGCAACCAACCTGCAACTTACTTCCTCTTGCAATGTGCCTCTTATATAAATACAAGTTGCATAGGCTTCCTCACTTGCATCACAAAAGATGTGCAGCTCCAAATTGTCTGGACTATTGTTCAACTCTCCAAAGTACCATCTTGGGATTTCAATGTCTCCAAGATGTGCCAATTCTTTGAACCAATATTTCAACCTTACCTCCATATGATCAGGTAACTCTTGATCCCAACCAAGTCCAATTTCCCAGAGGCTCTGAAACCAAATTTTTTACTTTATCACAAATGGAGCCAGGAATCCAAGAGGATTAAAGACCTTTGAAGCCAAACTAAGAGCTGTACGTTTTGTCCACCTTGTCTCATTCTCAGCCAGCTCTACTAAAGATTTCCCATTGAAGGTAAACAAATCCTCTCCTTGCTGCCAAACCATGTCTAGCACCTTTGTGTCTATTGCCCACAACTCCTTAATACCAGAATCCTCAATACTTTCTGCTGCATCAGGTCCTACACAGGACTGACTCATAAACTGTTGTAACTGAGAATGATTGGTCTGCCATTTTCTAAGCTCCATGCCAGCCTCCCTCATCATAGCTCTAGCCTCACTGAATATCTGTTTAGCCATTTCTGTATTATCCACGGAACACAGCAAATCATCAACATAAATTTTTTCCTTATGTGTTCAATAGTGTTAGGATAGACTTCAGAATATTTCTTAAAATGGTACTGCATAGTAGCTGCCAACAGAAATGGACTAGAGCTGAGGCCAAACAACACTGACTTCATTCTATATGCTTGAACCTTAGGTTCATTTTCCAACAAGTCTTTCGTATCCATCCACAGATACCTTACTGCACCTCTGTCCTCTGGTTTTAACTTTATCCGCAAAAAGGCTTGCTTCACATCTGCAGTCAATGCTACTCTACCAAACCTGAATCTCAGTAACAAGGAAAATAAATCTGCATTTAAATTTGGCCCAGCATCCAAACAGTCATTCAAGGACACACCACCTTTGTCCTTGGCTGAGCCATCAAAAACTACCCTCAGTTTGGTGATAGTTTTGTCTCGCCGTACCACTGCATGGTGTGGCAGATAATGTGCCTCCTGGCTCACCAGCTCACCTTGCACCCTTTCAGCATAGCCCTCCCTTACATAGCTTAGGATGGCCTCATTGTATTCAATTAACATCTCCTCATTTTTTCTTAGCCTGTACAATGAAGTCTCCAACCTCCGATTAGCTCGCTGAAGGTTTGAACCGGGTTTGCCAGAATCCTTCCAAGGGAGGCCAACTTCATAGCAACCATCTCTAAACCCAATCCCTTTTTCAAATTGCTCTAAAACATCACTGTTCACTATATTTGCCTGTTTGTCCTTTATGCCAATGGATTCAAGTTCCTAAAACGCTTTCAAATGCCTTTCCAAACCATGGCTGTTCTCCTCAATCTTAACAAAAAGAGCTTTAACCTCCATTTCATTGCAATAGCTACCATGTAGCATCCAGCCTAGCTTACTTTCAATAGCTACCGGGCCTCGAGATGCGCAGACAATATTACCAGTGATGAAGTCCCAATAATAGTCAGCTCCAATCAGAAGACTAATATCTTCTGTTCCTTCAAACTTATTATTGCCCAAATTAATTCCTTTAACTTGCAATTCTTGGACACATGCCATATCTAAACAAGTAGCGACTGGAGCACAAAGTTCCTCAATCTCTACAGCTTGGACCTTGATAGTGGGACCTTGTGGTAACAAGCCCTTAACCAGAACTTCTACGTTCTTAACTTTGGTTCGGTTTTGAACGGAACCCCCAAACCCAGAAATTCTTAAATTTTCCCTCTTAAGTTCTTTAAACTTCAATTTTCTGGAAATTCTGGTCTTAATAAAGCTACACTGGCTACCACTATCAAACAACACTCTTACAGTAGCTTCTCCATCATTCCCAATTAATAAGACTGCAGCTGTTTGCAATAATCCCCCTTTACTTTTACTCCCTTTCATAGCAACCTGTAGTGCCTTGCACCACAGGATTATCTTTTATTAGTGAAAATTGCCACAAGTTGGCACGAGTGAAATATTTTAAAATCTAAATAAATAAATACAAATTAAATGTCCAGTTAAACATGTCCAGTGATTAATTATAATTCTTAAGCATTCAGTGAATAGAAATTTAATTAAAAATTAAAGTGCAATCATTAAAGAAGTTCAAAGCAAATATAAAAATATATTTTGTGCCTTTTAAACAATGTAAATTTTGGGGGCATGGTGTGACTAGACGTGAGTTTGCTTTTAAGGATTATTTTGGCTTGTTGGTAAAATTGTGAAGTAAAAACAAACTTATTTGCAACGACAACACAAGGGACGCCAAGTTTTCCACATTTTATATACAATTTAAAAGCACGGCGCCAGCAAGCAAGTTTGTTCGTGGTATGTTTCTTATTTATAATGTTTATTTTTTTACTATTGCATATCTGTATGCAATACCGCATACTGCAGACATTAACAAGCCTTATACTGTTTGTGATTAGTACTGTAAGATTCATACTATAAATATCTTAGACTAAGTTAGGCCTATCTATGCAAAAGCCAAATTGTAAATTACTCTAGCCTAGCTGAGGCCTACCATAGCCTTTGTTTTAGATAATTAACCTCAGCCTACTATATTGAAGAGGCATAGGCCTGCCCATTAATTTTCTTAGTATATTTTACGGATCTTTTCCGTTGAAACATAATTAAACTTTTTGTATTTTAACTGAAATGTCTTGATGATACAAAATAAGTTACTTTATAAAAAAGCTTTTCTTAATTTCCCCTTCAAATTTTGTTTCTTATAAACAATTTTAATTACTTTCAAGATCCATGCTTAATTTTTAAGTTTTAATCGTGTACTCAGAAAAATAAGGGGATCACCTGAAGATCAGGGCCTCCAGCCTTCTTTAGTTAGCTTTATAAGGCTAACTAACAAAAATATCACGACCTAACCTAACCACTCGTCAAGATCGTACAGTTGACCTAACGACTGGTTAGGTTAGGTCGTGATATTTTCGTTAGTTAGCCTTATAAGGCTAAGTAAAGAAGGCTGGGGGCACTCACCTCTTATGTTTCAATGACGGCAGTCAAACGGAAAATATCCTATTTTACTTTACTGGGCCTATATAGCATATATATTTTAACTATCAATTTTTACCATTTTTATGTATCATTTTTTTGTCTGGAATATTACTTACAGTATTCTTGTCTCTCTCTTTGCAGACAAGGTTGTCATTGTGGCTATTAGTTACGTGTTACATATTAGTTTAGTATGTTACATATTTATTATTAGTATCAGTATTAGTTGCAGATTGTTATATATTAGCTAAACGGTGCCATTATTTAATTCCGCATTTATATATCAGTCAAACTTGTTACGGGTAAAAATCCTCTTTGCATTTACAAATAATTGTTGCACATAGTTTATTAATTGTTGTCAATAAAATACAAAATTCATGTTGACAAATTTTTATAATCCATCCTTCCTTTTTTATTAAATTTATTTTTGCGCTGCAGTGCTGGATGCCAATCTAGTACTTGGGCGCTGGTGACTCTGGCATTCAATTAATTATTTACGTAAAGGTCTATATAATAAATTAGAGTATTAGACCCTTACAATTGGTGACCCGGAGTGACCAAACACCGTAATTTCTGCAAAAATTTTCTAAATTTGTTTTTCAATTTTTGTTGACATATTTAGTCTGCATCCATAATTTTGTTAAATTCACTAGTACTAAGCACTCATCTGTACTGGAAGTGTATTCTCTGTTGCAAAATATATTCCTTTTATTTTGCCTTTTTATAAAATCAGCATTTTCTAAAGTTTTTTGTGCCAATTTATCCATATTCTGCAAACAGCCTATACGCAGACTATTTTTCCGCTAATATTGGGGTACATCCTAAAAAAATTTTTTACGTAACTTTTTGTAACCTGCACTCATAACTCCAGTTGTCTCATACTCAACCAAGCTTACCTGAAGCCATTATTTGCATTGAACAATATTTGTTGAAACGTTGTCAAGTTTTTGACACATTTTAATTTTTTTGGTACCTTGTAACAATATAATAGCCACAATGACCCACAACAACAACAACAACAACCTAGGATCATCCAACGGTGGTACTCCAAATTCACCACCTACAACAGACCTTCTAACAATGTATCAGCCTATCACTCCACAATTCATCGCTGAAGAGCCTGGAATCTTTGTGAATCAACTGCGGGATTATTTCACGATAAAAGGAATTACGGACCCACGAACCAAGTTCCTTATCACAAAGAACCTCCTGCCTGCACTAGTATACAAAGTAGTGCAGGATGTGGCTCTATTGCCTCCGTCTGACCAAGCTTTTGAGAGCCTCCTCAGCGAGTTAGTCAGGAGGCTCGGCCAATCAGAAGAAGAGCGACTCAACGCTCTACTCAAGGACCAAGTTCTTGGGGAGCGAACGCCAACAGCCTTCCTGAGGCATCTGCAAGACCTGGCTGGACAGACCAACGGAGACGATAAAAACTCGCCCTTAATGCGACGCCGCTTCCTCAATGGTCTCCCCACTGCCCTACGGCCAATGCTCCGTTGTATGCCAGAGGATACAGACCTTCTCACTATGGCCAAAACAGCTGATAAGATGATAACTGAAATTCGCCTGGGCCACGTAGATAACCACGCCCATCACCCCCAAATCTGTGCCACGCAGGACGACACTCAGAGTCTGGCCGCGCAAAGTATTAAACTATCCAAAGAAATTCTACAAACAATGAAAGAAGTATTTAAAGCTCTCCGAATAGAGCTAGCTAGTAACATGGAACGAGAGAGAAGTTCTTCAAGCCGAGGACCACCCTCTGGCCCAAATAGAGCCTCCCAACTTGAAGTTGGACAACGACTCATTCTACTACAACCACAGCCGCCGCAAACAGGTCAGTTGGTTGCTCCTAATCCAAATCTATTAGCCTTACCTCCTCATCCTCAATCCTCAATCCCCACTACTCAGCCTCATTCTCAACCTACTTCCTTACCCCAGTCTACTGCTCATACCCCTCCTTGCTGGTATCATGAAAAGTTTAAAGACCGTGCAATGCGCTGTATCGTACCTTGTCCATGGACTCCTAACCCTCCTTTAAACTAACCAGGCTGGTGTCACAGGCGTCTGACACTACAGCCTCTCAAGCTTCTCAACCTATCCTTACTTCAACTAACCCTACCACTACCTCATCTAATCCTTCCTCAATTTTAACTAAGTATTACTCTACCTCAAGCAACCCAACCTTTACCACAAATAATGTTCAACCTATTACTACATACTCAACTACCTCATTTAACACTGTCAAACCAACACATACGTACGCAAGTAAAGTTAAAGAATCGCAACCTACTTAGTCAACCACAGCTAATTTAATACCCCCAACTAATTCTCCAAATACAACACAAACTCCTCCCACTGCAATACTAACCTTCCTCCACAAAAATTAATGATTCACAAACTACTGCACCACCTGGTCCAACGTTCACCTTGCATGATCCACTTTCAGGCTATGCATTCCTTATTGACACTGGAGCTCAATACAGTGTTATTCCTGCAACAGCCGCAGACCGTGCAAACGGACCTTCTCCTTTCATTTTACGTGCAGCTAATTCTTCATCTATTCACACTTATGGACGTCGTTCTATTTCAGTTTCTCTTGGACTTAGACGTGTTTTCCGCTGGATATTTCTTGTCGCAGATGTATATACCCCAATGTTAGGCTCTGATTTCCTTTCTGCTAATGATTTATTAGTTGATGTTCGTAGAGCACAATTAATTGATAATGCCACACATCTTTCAGTAATTGGTTCTCCTACCGCACACCCCTCATCATTATTGGCAAGTTCTCTGCCACAGTGCTCACCTGCTATAGAGCAGCTCCTAAATGAATTTTCTTCCCTTACTCAACCCTGTTCTAAGGATACCCCTATTAAACACTGTTGTCCACCGTATTGATACGGTAGGCTCACCTGTTTTCACCCGCCCACGTCGCTTAGCTCCAGATCGTCTTGCAATTGTGAGACGAGAGTTTGAACACATGCTCGAACTCGGTATTATACGGCCTTCAAGCCCGTATGCCTCTGCTTTACACATGGTCCCAAAACCTACACCTGGAGACTGGCGTCCATGTGGAGATTATCGTGCTTTGAATGACAACACGATTCCAGATCGCTATCCCCTTCCTCACTTACACGATTTTACTTCTGCTCTCCATGGCACCACAGTATTTTCACGCCTTGACTTGGTGCGAGCCTTTCATCAAATTCCTGTACACCCTGAACACATACATAAAACTGCTATAACAACCCCTTTTGGGTTATTTGAAATGACAAAAATGCCATACGGACTGCGTAATGCGGCCCAAACTTTTCAACGCTTCATTGATGAAGTGTTGAGAGGTCTCTCCTTCACTTTCACATATGTCGATGACATTCTCATCGCAAGTTCTTCTCCCTCAGAACATATTCAACATTTACGCTTAGTTTTTTCTCGGTTGGCAGAATATGGTGTACTGCTAAACCCTGAAAAATGTGTCTTTGCTGTAGATGAGCTCACCTTCTTAGGACACAAGGTTACTTCGAAGGGCATCTCTCCTCTCGAAAATAAAGTATCTGTGATAAGGTCTTTCCCACAACCGCAAACCAAAAGCAACTTCGTCGCTTCTTAGGGATGGTAAACTTCTACCATCGCTTCATTCCTCAGTGTGCAAACATTCTTGCACCCATAACCTCTCTTCTTCGCCAATCAAAAAGGGGCAGATCCACTGCAGTTTTGTGGAACCCCGAAGCTACCAATGCTTTTTCACAAGCAAAAGAGGCTATAGCACAAGCTACATGCCTTGTTCACCCTCAACCAGACGCTCCTCTGAACTTAGCCACTGATGCCTCTGACGTTGCAGTGTCAGGAGTGCTCCAGCAGCTTGTTTCAGGCGTTTGGGAACCTCTCGCATTCTTTTCACGCAAGCTCTCACCTTCACAAATGAGGTACAGCACTTTCGGTCGAGAGTTGCTGGCGATATACCTCTCCATCCGTCATTTCAGGCCATTCCTGGAAGGACGTGACTTCAGCATTTTTACGGATCATCGTCCGTTAATATTTGCTCTCCATTCTCAATCAGACTCTCATGCTCCTATTGAGAGAAGACACCTTGATTTTATTCCAATTTACTTCAGACATTCGACACATTTCAGGTTCTTTGAATGTTGTGCCGGATGCTCTATCTCGCATCTCAGCAATTTCTGACCCTGGACTCTCACATCAACCTTTCAGAGATGGAGGCTCAGTCCACGGATACAGACCTCCAAGCTCTTATTAATTCACCCACTTCGTTGCAAGTCCGCTCTTTACCAGTTGAACCCAAGTCAGACTTACAAATTTTGTGTGACGTCTCGACTGAGCATATTCGACCGTTGGTCCCACAAGGGCTGCGAAGAGCTGTTTTTGCTAAACTTCATTCCCTTTCTCACCCGGGAATTAAGCCACCCAAAAATTAATTGCAGCTAGATTTGTATGGCCAAGTATGAACAAAGATATCCGCAATTGGACTCGATCTTGCCTTCAATGTCAGCGTGCCAAAGTTCACCGACACACAAAGTCAGAAATTCGGTACCTTTCCTTTGCCGAAGGCTCGTTTTGAGGCCATACATCTAGACATAGTGGCCCCCTCTATTCTTCTCGAGGTTATACCTATCTTCTCACTGTCATTGATAGGTTCACAAGATGGCCAGAAGCTGTTCCTTTGACTTCTTGTACTGCTTCTGCAGTAGCTCATGCCTTTGTTTCATGTTGGGTTTCCCGTTTTGGAATACCTGCAACCATTTGCACAGACAGAGGTGCTCAGTTTGAATCGGCCTTATGGAAGGAACTCATGCTCCTTCTTGGGACTGAGCGCATCAGAACAACAAGCTATCACCCGCAATCCAATGGGGTGGTAGAACGCTTCCATCGTCAACTTAAAAGTTCCTTGCGAGCCACTGATCCATCTACTACATGGGTGGACCGGCTACCCCTAATCCTACTCGGAATTCGTACTGCTCTGAAGACTGATCTTGCATGCTCTGCAGCAGAATTAGTTTACGGTACCACACTCCGGTTACCCGGAGAATTTTTCACACCTACACCCATTAACCCCACATGTGATCCTGCTTCGTATGTCAAGACATTACGCTCTGTTATGAAGCAAATTCGTCCCACAGCACCTAGAACTTCCACTTCACAAACTACCTTGTTTCCCCTGATTTACAAACTTGCACACATGTTTTCTTGAGACATGATGCTCACCGCTACCCTCTTCACTGTCCCTATGATGGTCCCTTCCTTGTGCTAGACCGTAAACCCAAAACTTTCATCATCGACAAGGGGCAAGCGTGAAACCGTTTCTGTGGACCGCTTGAAACCAGCATACCTTGATTTTTCTCCAACAAAAGATCCTATCCTCTCCTTCTGTACCTCCACCTCAAATACAGGTACAGCAACCTATCCCTCCTCAATCTTCTGTACCTTCATCTCATATACAGGTACAGCAATCTACCCTTCCTAAATCCTATGTACCGCCACCTGATCCAAGGGTACAACAATCTATCATCCCTCTTCCAATTCTCCTTCATTATCGCAACCAACTGTCTTTGAACCAGCCAGTGGCCCCATTGCACAGGCACCAAGAATCCCCTTCCCCCAATGTCCCTACTGCACCTGTAGCACCATCCATACCTTCAGAACCAGTGCTGCAGGATATTGCCGTCCAAAATCAAAATCCAAAACAATGACTCGTTCTGGAAGAGTCATTCGTAAGCCAGTGCGCTTTGACATTTAAGTGTTTTTTTTTTTACCCCTGACAACCATGTTTTTGGGGGGCAGTACTGTAGTGCCTTGCACCACAAGATTATTTTATTAGTGAAAATTGCCAAAGTTGGCACGAGTGAAATATTTAAATCTAAATAAATAAATACAAATTAACAGTTAAACATGTCCAGTGATTAATTTAATTCTTAAGCATTCAGTGAATAGAAATTTAATTAAAAATTAAAGTGCAATCATTAAAGAAGTTCAAAGCAAATATAAAAATATATTTTGTGCCTTTTAAACAATGTAAATTTTGGGGACATGGTGTGACTAGACGTGAGTTTGCTTTTAAGGATTATTTTGGCTTGTTGGTAAAATTGTGAAGTAAAAACAAACTTATTTGCAACGACAACACAAAGGACGCCAAGTTTTCCACATTTTATATACAGTTTAAAAGCACGGCGCCAGCAAACAAGTTTCTTCGTGGTATGTTTCTTATTTATAATGTTTATTTTTTTACTATTGCATATCTGTATGCAATACCGCATACTGCAGACATTAACAAGCCTTATACTGTTTGTGATTAGTACTGTAAGATTCATACTATAAATTATCTTAGACTAAGTTAGGCCTATCTATGCAAAAGCCAAATTGTAAATTACTCTAGCCTAGCTGAGGCCTACCATAGCCTTTGTTTTAGATAATTAACCTCAGCCTACTATATTGAAGAGGCATAGGCCTGCCCATTAATTTTTTTAGTATATTTTACTTTATAAGCCTATTATGTTTCATGTTATTTTCTTAGCAGATGGCCTACTAATCATTTGTGGCCTACATACTTTCTTAGATAGTTTTCCTGTTCAACTGAACACAATCCCATAATGAGGATTAACCCTTTACTGATCAAATATTTTGTAGGGTTAAGTTATGAATTTGTGTATTTGAAAGGTTAGAAATTTGTCCTTTTGGGCAGTAAAGGGTTAACTGTAATTTATCATCCACAGGTTACTGGGCCTATATAGCATATATATTTTAATTATCAATTTTTACCATTTTTATGTATCATTTTTTTTGTCTGGAATATTACTTACAGTATTCTTGTCTCTCTTTGCAGACAAGGTTGTCATTGTGGCTATTAGTTACGTGTTACATATTAGTTTAGTATGTTACATATTTATTATTAGTATCAGTATTAGTTGCAGATTGTTATATATTAGTTAATCGGTGCCATTATTTAATTCCGCATTTATATATCAGTCAAACTTGTTACGGGTAAAAATCCTCTTTGCATTTACAAATAATTGTTGCACATAGTTTATTAATTGTTGTCAATAAAATACAAAATTCATGTTGACAAATTTTTATAATCCATCCTTCCTTTTTTATTAAATTTATTTTTGCGCTGCAGTCCTGGATGCCAATCTAGTATTTGGGCGCTGGTGACCCTGGCATTCAATTAATTATTTACGTAAAGGTCTTTATAATAAATTAGACCCTTACACTTTTCATAGCAGTGGCATGTGCCACTGACGTCTCTACTTCTGGGGTAGCCCTACTAGGAGTGGTTTCACACAATAATGGCTGATGTCTGCCATGACATTTTTTGCACAAAATTTTAAACTTACAAAACCTTGCTCTGTGACCTTTCAAAAAAACATTTAAAACATGCTGTGGACTTAGTTACCCTGTCCTTTCTCTCCTCAAAAAGTAAAGCCTCAGTCACTTCACATTTATATGACTTGTGGTTGCCTTCACAAAATATGCATTCCTTGATTCCCTTTAATTTATTCTCAGAGGATGCATGTAGAGCTGACACTGTACCTGGGCTATTCCTTTTTGTAGAAACTTTGGTGCTGTGCCTGCCTTTGTCCCCTTGTTTAACATCCCACTGTGCAAACTCAATTCCCTCTCGTCTTGCTAATTCTGTGCCTAAAAGACTTAACATCTGCTGAAGGGGGATGTACACATGTTCTGTAGTGTGTCCCCTACTTAATTCAAACAAAATTGAGCTAGGCAATTTAGACTCCAGTATAGTGACCAACATTATACCATACCTTTCCATTCCTACACCCAAGTTGTCCAGGGACCTAGTTCTAACTTCAAATTCATCATATAACTGCCGTAACTCCTTGACACTATTGGGATTATTAACAGGAGGTATAGCTAAAAGTCCACGGAGGTGGCTTTTAATTAAGATCTCTGGCTTACCAAACCGTTTCTTTAATATATCCCAAGCCACATTATAATTAGCCTCTGTTAATGCTAATCCTGCTATTGTCTTTGCTGCCTCCCCTTCCAAGAGGGACTGCAAATAATTAAACTTCTCCACCGCACTTAACACTTGACTAGAATGAACTGCTGATTGAAAACTGTCTGCCCATCCTTGCCATTCCTGAATACTCCCAGAAAATGTTTTGAGTACAAGCCTCGGTAATTGAACTGCAGATCTGTTAACCTTAACTTCAAAAACACCATTTGTTGAGGGTTGTGTTTCATTATTAGATCTGGTCTCTAACTGTACTGAGCTGCTAAACACACTTGCTCTGTGGCATACTTTAATTATATCATCAATAATTTCTTCAAAGTAAATTATGTTATTTTCTATTTCATGCCCTTCTATAAGAGCCTCAATTTTAACATTTACTTCACTTAGAGCAACCTTTTTAGTTTCTAATATGGAAAGCTGCGCAGTCACTAAGCTTAAATCCTCTTGCTCTATGGCAAAATCTATAGTGGCAATGACCTTTGTAATTAGACCTTTGTAGGCGCTTCTCCTTTTTTTAAACTTGTTCAGTTCAACTGCACTCATCTTCAATGCAAACAACAACTGGGCTCAATGCCAAATAAGCTGAATTGGCAAAAATACTTAACCAAACTGATCAAACGCAAATTTTGATTTTTACAAATAAACTGAATTGCTTGGTTGGGGTACTGACCAACCACCAGTATGGAGTACCAAATTTCCCACCCAAGTAACTGGCGCACCGAAGTCTGCAACCTTCGCCTACGAATAATAAACCAAAATTAACCAAACCGGTAAAAATGTAGGCCAAAAACAACGACAGACGAGTGGCCAAGTTTCGCAATTGTGCGACCAAACTTTCTACCCTGTGACCTTAACTCAATAATATACGAAAATTAACCAAACCGGTAAAAATGTAGGCCCAAAACAACGACAGACGAGTGGCCAAGTTTCGCAATTGGGCGACCAAACTTTCTACCCTGTGACCTTAACTCAATAATATACCAAAATTAACCAAACCGGTAAAAATGTAGGCCCAAAACAACGACAGACGAGTGGCCAAGTTTCGCAATTGGGCGACCAAACTTTCTACCCTGGGACCTTAAGTCATTTATGCTCAACCCGTCTAGGCCTAACTTGGGCTACAATTTGCACAATCAGAACTTTGTCGAAAAATAGTCACTGACTCAGTCTTGGGCTAGAATCCGGTTCTGAAGGACCATGTTATTATTATTTTTTTTATTGGGTTCAAAATCCCAGCTGAGCCGTGAACGGCCAAGCTCTGAAGGGCCAGTTCAACCTACAGCCCAAGTTAAGCTAGATTAAAAACTTACGGACTTGGAGGTCCTATTAGGTCCTACCTCAGGGTTGCTGACTCGATGTGGTTCTACCTTAGGCCTCAGTTGCATGAATTTAAGATAAAAAAACAAAAGGGGCACTATTTATTAGTGATGGGACGATACCAAAATTTTTAACGATTCCGATTCCGATTCCGATACCACTAAAAAGTCTCGATTCCGATACGATTCTCGATTCCGATTCCGATTCTCAATATTTTTAAATATAATTCTATACTTGTTTTTCTGGAAATTGTCATATTTTACTCTGGTAAGATTAACTATTTACATTATGAGTATGGTAATATAAATTATAAATTATAATAGATTGGTTTAAAAATAAAAATCAACTGTAAGTTGTAACAATTCATTTTAATCTTCTTGATTACACATCATGGATATACATGTTTTAATGTATAGGTACAATACAATAAAAATAAAATTTGTTATCCTCTTTCATTTAAATTTTAAAGTTTACATTGCAAAACTGGTTCAATTAAAAGTTAAAGAATCGTTTTAAGAATCGGAAATCATGGTACAATTCTCTCGATTCCGATTCCGATTCCTGAAAAATGCTCGATTCTTCCGATTCTCGATTCCGATTCCGATTAATCGTCCCATCACTACTATTTATGGTCTTCTTTCTAAACCTTGCAACAACAACACAACCTGCACTATTGCACGATGCAACAATCTTGTATCTAAACAACCAAACTGAATTGCAAGAGCTCTCTATAAGACCACACCCTGTAAGTACTGCATTTCACAAACGAGTAGAAAAGAGGCGCAGTGCCCCAAAAAATGATGCCACAAGAGTGCCCAAACAATGATGCCGCAAGAGCCCAAAAATGCTAGCTCTAAATTAAGTGAATTTTTCACTAACCTTACAATTATGAGATGGATATATATACACCTTAACTTACTATATACAAGCAATGCTGCATCAATCAGCTTAGTCATCATATCGCCTTGGGACAACAATGGTTCTTCATCTTCTAGATTTTCTAACATTTATCACGCCTTAGTTCTTTTAAGCCTTAGCATAGCATTGTTATTTCTATTATACTTAGCCTTATTTTCATATCGCGTAATGTTGAATCGCTAAAGGTAGAGTTTTTGTAGTTATAGTATTTAAAAACAAATTAATTCATTACTTCGTCTTTTATCTTCACATTACTCACTTAAGAAATAAATAAATAATAAAAAAATAAATATATTTTAAAATAGTTATTCATATTAATACTTCTTAAATTTTTTTTTATTATTTTGAAAAAATTTACTTAAAAAATTTAATAATTCTTAAATACTTACAAAATAAATAAATTTATTTAGAAACAAATATTTAAAGAATAAACTTATTAAAAAATGATATTTTTACTTTTATTATAATTTATGTCTTTATTTAATGATAATTTTGTTGGTTTTTGTGCCTTTTTTTACTCAAAATTTCAGTTTTTGGTGGTGCTTGGTTTGATCTAGATTTGATAGTGGTTTCCAGTCACAGAGTGGTCGAGAAAGACCACTTCGGATCGATAAAATTTAACTTTAAAATTTTATATAAAGGAAAGGCAGAGTAAGTTTCTGTTCTTCATATAATAAGGTGGAAAACTATGATCTAATGATTAGAATTATTGAATTTATATGTAAAAGATTAGTAAGCAGTAGTTGGTATCACGAGACTAGCGGCCGTGTCTGAAAAGAGATCACTGATTCACGTCCTAAAAAAGTCTCCCGTTGCTGCGACTGAGCGAGTCGATGCGTTTCCACAGAATTTAATGGATTTTAATTTTTAGTTAATCACATGCTTTATTTTTTCAAAAACTTCATCAAACTACTAAAAATGATATACAGTACTTTAAATCTGCATTGTAATCATGATATATTTTGAAATAGTAATAGAAGTAGATGATTATAATTTTCATGTAAGCGAAATTGGGTTTGTGACAACTTATGGCAATCCCAGCGTCAGCATCGAGCTAGCTCTGTGGAGTCGTACACAGTTAGTACAAGTGCAACTTCGACACCCAACGGAAAGCTATATGTGATTTAATAGCAGTGAATTTATATTGGAACACATTAATTTTGCATCATGTCAGCCCCCGATGCTAAGAAAAAATGTCGCCAATATTCACAGAAATATTTTAAATTTGGATTTATACCTTCGATCACTAATGAAACAATACCTATGTGTCTGTTATGTGAAAAGACATTCGGAAATGATGCAATGAAGCCTTCGAAGATGAAAGACCACCTTGAGAGGATGCATTCTGCTAAGAAAAATAAAGATCTTGATTTTTTTAAGACACTGAAAGAAAGATTCAGAAAACGTCCAACCTTATATTAATGACATTTCTCAAGTCACCAGCTGATGCTGACATTCAAGGGGGGATGAAAGCATCTTACAATATCTCCTTTAACATAGCAAAAAAAGGACAGTCACATACGATCGGCGAGATTATTATACCATCCATAAAGGAAGTCATAGAAACCGTTATGAAAAAGGACTCTGAGCCTATTCTTAAGTGTATTCCACTGAGTAACAATACAGTACAGCGCCGTATTGATGAGATGGCAGAAGATGTTGAAAAAACGGTGACTTCACAACTTCAACAGTGTAAGTTTTCTCTACAGCTAGACGAGTCAACGTTTGGAAGTTCTAATATTCTCATGGCCTATGCATTATTGATGAGTTTCTCTTTGCCAAATATCTTAAAGCTGACTCGAAGGGTGAGACGATTTTCCTGTGTTTGGAGGAGTATTTGAAAAAAATATGACATTCCTCTTAGTAATATTACGGCAGTTGCTTCTGATGACGCACCGGCCATGATTGGCAGGTACCGAGGATTTTCAGCTTTCCTAAAGAAAAAAGTTTCTAATGTACGCACTGTACATTGTATTTTACACAGACAACATCTTGTTGCAAAAAACCTCAGTGGAGAACTTCACGATGTTTTGAAAGTATGTATCAGATCAATAAACAAGATAAAAGCAAGCCCACTCAGTTCTCGACTCTTTGCAATGTTATGTGAAAAAAATTATGAAAGTTTAAACCAGCTTCTTTTGCATACTGATGGAAGGTGGTTATCCAGAGGAGATAGCTTACAAAGGCTAGTTGAACTTTTTGATTCAACTGTGGAGTTCCTTAATGATGTGGATCCATCACTAGGTAATGAACTGTAGCTGTGTAAAAATCACCTGTTTTATTTGGCTGACTTAAATTCTAAATTTAATGAAGTGCAGAAACGATTACAAGGGAAAGATGTTACTATCATTCAAGCTCGAACCGTTATTTTAGGATTCCAAGTAACGATTCGTTTCTACAAGTCTTCTTTAGGGCGCAAGAATTTTCGATATTTCTCGAACTTGTGACGACTGGAACAAGAAGCAGTTGAAAATATTTCAGATTGCGACCTACTCATCTATACAACCCACCTTGAAAACTTAAAGGAAGATTTTAAAGTTCGTTTTGAAGACCTTGAGAATATGCAGGTTCCTGACTGGATTGTTACTCCATTCGATGTTAAAATAGAAAAATGCAGATATAGAGAATAACTTACAGGAGGAATTAATTGAAATGAGCGTGGATCTCGAGGCAAAAGCATTGTTCAAATGTAAGGGCTTCAGTGATTACTGGAACAATGAAAATACTGCTACCAGATATCCAAACCTTAGGGCAGCTGCTGACCCGTTTTTATTTGCATTTCCAAGTTCATATATGGTCGAAGCTGGATTCAGCCATGTGAATGCACTCTTGACTAAACAAAGAAACAGACTTAACACCGATGAACATGGTGATTTAAGACTCAAACTCAAAAATCTTCAGCCTAATATCCATGCCGTTGTTAACGCTCATCAGGCCCATCCATCTCATTAAGGATGTCAACTTCTTTAATTAAAACGTATTTTTTATTAGCTAATTTTGTTCTACACTTGTTCAATTTTGCTGATTTAGTTTATATATATATATATATTATATATATATATATATATATATATATATAATTATATTATTTACTGAGTATGTGACTGGGGGTCGATTGTTATTTTTTTTTTTATTGGGTTCAGAATCCCAGCTGATCCGTGAACGGCCAAGCTCTGAAGGGCCAGTTTAACCTACAGCCCAAGTTAAGCTCGACTAAAAACTTACGGACTTGAAGGTCCAATTAGGTCTTACCTCAGGGTTGCTGACTTGATGTGGGCCTACCTTAGAAGTTAGGCCTCAGTTGCATAAAATTAAGATAAAAAAACAAAACGGCACTATTTATGGTCTTCTTTCTAAACCTTGTAACAACAACACAACCTGCACTATTGCACGATGCAACAATCTTGTATCTAAACAACCAAACTGAATTGCAAGAGAGCTCTCTATAAGACCACACCCTGTAAGTGCCGCATTCAACAAACGAGTAGGAAGGACGCGCAGCGCCCCAAAAAAATGATGCCACAAGAGTGCCCAAACAATGATGCCACAAGAGCCCAAAAATGCTAGCTCTAAATTAAGTGAATTTTTCACTAACCTTACAATTATGAGATGGATATATAATATATACACCTTAACTTAATATATACAAGCAATGCTGCATCAATCAGCTTAGTCATCATATCGCCTTGGGACAACAATGGCTCTTCCTCTTCTAAATTTTCTAACATTCCCCACCGAAGAGGCATTGTTGTCATTACCTTCTGCAAATTTAGCCAAGCCTTCTCCATGAGGCTGTAACTCAAATGTTTCATCTTGACTATCCGTGTTTTTGCTGATTTCGAAAGCATAGAGTTTTTGTATAGGTCTCTCTAATTTTCCTCCTGAAGTCTTTACCAGTGCAGACCTAACTAAATTGTCTTTGCCAACAAACAACTCTTCAATTATGCCAAGCTTCCAGCATTGCCTTGGTCTTTCATCCCCAATCATTACCACTTCTCCCACCTTGATACAATTTGCATTGGAGCCCTTTACATTGCCTGATGGGTAATAATTGAGTTCTGGCAAGTATTCTATCTGCCACCTTCTTCCATAACTGATCTTGTAGCTCTTCAACGTACTTGAACCTTCTGGTTAACTCTTCTTGAGTGCTCTGGATAGGCTGTAAGTCTTCTGGCAAACTGAGGCTTGATGTTAATCGTTTACCACAAAGAAAATGATTTGGTGTCAATGGCTCTGCATCCTGCATACTGTTATAAACAAAGGTGATAGGCCTACTGTTCACCATTGCTTCTACTTCACGCAAAACAGTGCAGAATTCTTCTTTGCTCAAATGAGCATTAGCTAGAAGTTTCTTTAATGGACACTTTACACTTCTCACTAGCCTTTCCCAAAATCCTCCCCACCATGGTGCTCTCTCAACAATAAACTCCCACTCTACCCCATGGTGTGAAAAGTAGGATTGGAATCCTTCCTCTTTTAGCAAGGACCAAACTTCTTGGGGTTCCTTTGCAGCCCTTTTGAAGGTTTTTGCATTATCCGATATGATTTTATTTGGGAAACCCCTTCTGTTCACAAACCTTTTAAAGGCCAAAAGAAATACATCACTACTTAAATTGCTTACCAACTCTAAATAGATTGCTCAGGTGGTAACACATGTGAAAAGACATACTGTATATAACCTTTGTTAGACTCCCCTTGCTCATACACATAGACTGGACCTGCGAAGTCTACTCCCACTACATCAAATGGGGAAGTATAGACACACCGTTCTCTTGGAAGTGGAGCCACCTTTTCATCAGGGATGGGAAATCGAAATCTTTTTCGATTCAAATTCGAATCCGATTTTCACGCAATTAGAAATATAGATTCGAATTCGGATTCAAATTTTTCGGTTTTTATGGATTCGAATTTTTTTCCGATTCGGATTATTTCTTTTTCGATTTCGATCCGATTCGAATCCGATTCGGATCCAGGCCTAATTTTTCTCGATTGTTACGAGTTCATTTAATAAAATTATACCTATCATCGTTGTTTTAGTCAAGGGGTGGCTATTATTAATAAGTCATTTTTAATAAATAATTAATACAGATAATTCTCAGTCTATTAACGATCTAAGTAATAACTTTAGATTTACTCTTAATTAATAAGGTGCCAAAAAAAATCATTCATATAAGCTAATTTATTAAACAATTAAGGCTCATATATACAAGAAATATTAATTATAGCATACATAAAAATTAAAATATGATAATACTTTAAGAAATATATCCACTGTATAGATACAAATTTACAAATTAAAATTAGCCCTGACAACTAAGATATTTTCAATGTTCGAAGGCAAAAGGTTATTTCTTTGAGGAGCGTGTGAAATTGTCACTCTCGGACAATACCAAAATTTAAGGATTAGGATTAGCACATTAATGGATGGAGTATGGGATTAGTATGATTTTTGTCCGAGCAAACAGATTCTCGGAAAGGTCAGTCTTTACCTGTGGTGAAACCGGAAACGTTAATAAGCCTTATAAGTTATTTATAAGTTATAACCAAATTTTTAAAATCCGGATCCATATTTTTTATCGATTTGAATTCGAATTCGGATTCATCGTTTCTTTTCGATTCGGATCAAAATTTCGATTCAGATCCGCGCCCGTTTTTCGATTCGAATTTTTTTTCGATTCAGATTTCTCAAAAAATATCGATTAATTCCGATTATCGATTCGAATCCGATCCGATTTCCCATCTCTGCTTTTCATAATAAGGCTTTGCACTCCAACGCTTGCAAACCACACATTTATGCAAGACCTTTTTTACTACTTGTCTAATTTTGGGAATCCAAAACTGTTGTCTGATCTCTATTATCACTTCTCTAACTCCAGCATGTAACAACTTATGATGAGTATCCAGGATCAAAAATTCCACAAAGTGCCTATGGAAAAACTATACGCGCTCACAACATGGTATCATATGTGGTACATTTATTTCATAATTAAATATAAATTATTAATTAATTGAATTAAATATCTATACAAAGTTGCCTCGGGATTGGCGACATAGCCTATTGGGAATGAAATAATTGAATTGCCATACGTACAAAGAACCTGTATGTATGAATCAGCCTCACATAGCAACAAGAAAACCCAATTTATTGTTTAGTCTACCACAGAGAAGTAGACCAAACAAAAATTTTGCTAGTTCGGCAAATAATACAAGCGAACCAAGGAACGGCTCGCGGGGCTGTTTATCGACAGCGAACGCTTTAAACAGGGAAGACGTGTTTAAGTTTTCCCTCAAGTTCTGAGTGAATTCCTTATAATATAAAACCTAATGACTATAAAAGGATAGGCCTATTCCTTCAGGGGTTTATATAGTGACTGCCTATATTAATTACCTTAAGTAAATTCGTCGCGTAACTCCATCGTGGCGGCCCTACACCGAAAATGATCGTAACGCCCTACATCGAAGCAAACAAAGACCCAGCAAAAATAAGGTGAGGCAAATTATTTTCATTCTAATATACTGTAGGTCGTGCAAATCCCGACGCTAGAATTACCGTAATCAATATAAATATAAAGAGGTCCTTTAAAGACCTACATATTCATAACTCTCTAACGAAAAAGCATAGGGCTTTTGTCGGTAACCCTCCACTGAAGTCTGCTGGAAATTTCCAATGGATGAGGGCACAGGCAATCAACCCATAGCCCTATATAGTTTTTTCACATGGTGGCCCTGTGTATGGGGAACTAACCCCTCTAAAATTTACACTGACACACGCAGTGGCTAGGCTTAACTCAGTAGGCCTAACCCCAATTTCAACCGTAACCCACTATAGTTTTTTCATATGGTGGCCTATTCAACTGGGAACCAATTCCTTTACCTTTACACTAACCGAAAACAAAGGCTTGTTCATTTAACAGGCATAACTTATTTTAGGGCCTAAAAAAAAAATAGGCCCACAATATTAAGCCTATTTAATAGGTCATACTCTTCAAACTCAAAACAAAGCCTTGTTAATTTAACAGGCTTAATTAACTCATTTGAGGTCCTATAAAATAATAGGCCCAAACATAAGCCTACTTGGTAGACCCAACAAATAGGCCTATTTAGTAGGCCCACTTAACTTTACCTTACATAATAGGCCTACCTCTTAAGGTAGACCTTACTCTTTACACTCAAGGCCTATCCTAACTAAAATCATTGTAAACTTTTAATTTAACCTGTGGCGCAGGTTATATAAAAAACTTATTACTGTACAGTAATTTAACTTGCTCAACATCATAAAATTAAACTCAGAACTTTAACACTAACAACAATTATGGAAGACTTGGACAAAAGGGTAAGAAACCCAGACCAAGAAAACAAAAACACAGACCTTGGGGCTACGGCACCATCTCAAAATCACAAAAAATTAATGAGGAAAAAATCAGCACGTAAAGGTGTCATCACCAAACTGTACAATGATTTCAAACAAAAGGAACCTACAAGATATGATCTTGAAACAACATTAAATTCTATTACTCGTTACAAACAAGAAATTTCATACTAGATGAAGACATAATTACAGAAATTGATGACACAATTGAACTAACAGATGATGAGTATTCTACTCTCCTACTTGACAATGAAAATTACATTACAAAAATTAACAACTATATTTCTGAAATTCAAAACCAACTTGATGAGTGCAAAAAAAGACACATACGAAAGCTTCTTAGAAGCTACAAGAAATGCTTCATTTAGCCCTCCCAATGTGGCTGAGGGCAATGAACTAAAATCAAAATTGCCTACACTTGCAGTACCCACTTTTGAGGGTGACAGAGCCAAATTTCAATCTTTTATTGAAAAATTTCATAGCCTTATAGGTAATAAAAACTACATTACAGATGTTGATAAATTTAGTTATTTAGTGAACTATCTGAAAGGCCCAGCCTTAAGATTAGTGGAATCACTACCAGCCATAGGTACTTCTTATTCTGTAGCAATAGAATTACTTAACAGAAATTACATGAATAAGGATGAAATTATACATGATTTGGCTCTTAAAGTAATGAACATGCGAACCCCAAAAGACAACTATGGTGACCTCTTTGATTTTTACTGTGAGTTTGAATGTCTCATGGGACAACTTAAAAACAATAATTTAAACATTGCAGAAACAGCTTGGATCATTCAAGCTGTTGTTTTTGAAAAGCTCCCTTCTAAAGTCAAAGAGATATTTCATCAGAGGACAACTGACATATACCCTAGCCTTAATAAACTAAGAGAAGATTTCCCAACTGTACTAGCACTTTACAAATCAAGTTACACACTCCCAAAATTTAACACAGCACAAGAAAAAACCAACAATGCAGAAAACCAAAAACCTAACAAAAGATTTCAACACTTACCAGTTACATCAAAACACAACCGCAAAACTCAATTTGCAGAAAATAAAGTGACAGAAAAAGACTCAAAGACTCCTACTCTGCAAAACTTTAATGTAGCTACTTTTGAGTATAATCCCACACCATGCAAATTTTGTTTTAGCAGTGAACATAATTCTACAAATTGTCCCAAATACAAAGACTTTACAGCAAGGTCAAAACGTTGTGAACAACTAAACTTATGCAAAAAATGCACTGGATCAGGGCACCAAAAGTCAAATTGCAAATCAAATTTGATATACAATTGTAAGTTTTGCAACAGTTTTGACCATGTTACCCCTATGTGTAATACACACACAGACATTGGAAAAACTGACAAACATTATGAACAAACACCCAAATCAAACCAAAACAAACAGAAACAAACCAAATGCTATGAATGGACATATCAGTTCATCTAGCATTAACCACAATTCAAAAATTCTTTTACCAACCACAACTTTGGAAATCCAAAACAAAAGAGGACAAATAGTACAGGTTAGGTGTCTTTTAGATACCTGCTCACAACAAACATTTGTAACTAAACAACTGATAGAAAAATTGGGACTTCAAAACCAACAAGGAGATGAAGATCTCTCTATTTCATCATTTATCAATAAAAACCCAGTACAAGCCAGTTTTAAAACTGCAAATATAACTTTAACTCTTGATGAAACATTTGAAACCCTTAAGGTTGTTGTTGTGGACAAAGTAGAACAAGAAAAAATACAAATAGCTGGGTTAAAACAAGCTTTGCTCCAACTTCAAAATAAATACACGATAGCTGATAAAACCCTTAATGCAGATGTAGTTGATGATATACATATGCTCATGGGGGCTGACTATCTTCATCTGGTCCATAGAGGCATCATTAAAATTGGAGATGGAATAGCCATACAAACTCCCACAGGTATTGCTCTTTTGGGTGACATAACTAAATACCATCTTACTACTGACACAGAAAACACAGAACATGAACAAAATTTACGCAAAACAAAATCACCACAGTCACAAATTTCTGACTATGTGACAAACTCGAACTACAAAAACACTGTCATAATCCCACATCATTTGAATGAAAATGATTCCACATTGGATGAAGGGTTACAGCAGTTGTGACTATTAGAATCAGTTGGCATAAAGGACAGTACTATTACACATGAAGACCAATTGATGACAGAACAATTTAAGGATACATTACAACACAGAGACAATCAATACTATGTGGAGCTGCCTTGGAAAACACCTTGTCCAGAAATAATGGACAATTTGAAAGTAGCTAAGGCACATCTGTATAAAAATTACAGAAAACTAAAAAATGACAATCTTTTAGAACAATACAACAACATATTCAAGGAACAAATAGAAAGGGGCTTCATTGAAGAAGTTACTGATGAACCCTTTAAAAAACGAGGTTGTCATTATTTAACACACAGGGGAGTTTACAGAGAAGACTCATCCACAACTAAACTAAGAGTAGTATACAACTGTAGTTTAAAAGACACAAATTCTGTTAGTTTAAATGATTGTCTCATGGAAGGCCCAAACCTTGTCTCAGATCTTGTAAAAATTCTCCTTTGCTTCCGTTTAGACAATTATGCAGTACAAAGTGACATAGAAAAAGCATTCCTCTGTATAAATTTGAAGCTTGAGTATGATAAAAATCATCTCAGGTTTTTGTGGTTGAATGATCCACATGACCTTAACAAAGGTTTCAAAACCTACAGATTTAAAGTAATTATTTTTGGAGCAAATTGCTCTCCAAGTATTCTTGCTTTAACAATTAAAACCACCTAAACTTATTTCAAGAGGACTTAACAGTTCAGTTTTTAAAACAAAACTTTTATGTGGATAACCTCATTGGTTCCACTGTAACTGAAGAGGAATTGCTTGAAATTTACCAAATGTCACAACCCATAATGAAGCAAGGAAATTTTGGATTGAGAGAATGGGTTTCTAATTCTCCTAAATTAAATGAACAAATAACAAAAGACAACAATGGGAACATTGAACCAAACAATTACACGAAAACACTTGGAATGCTTTGGTTTTTAAAACAGAATTCTGAACACGATGACACTCTTTGCACAAAGAGTTATAACTTAAATCCAAATGCCAATACAAAAAGACAAGTGCTTTCAGAATCATCCAAAATTTTTGACCCCATTGGATTATATTTACCAGCAACCATAAGATCCAAAATCCTTTTGCAAGACTTATGGAAAAGAAAATTGATTGGGATGAACCACTTTCAGTGGAAGACCAACTTCATTGGAAAAAATTAGCCACAGACTTGAACAAAGTTCAAGACATCTACGTACCAAGATGTGCTGGCTACAGATTGAAATCTCAAACACTACACATTTTTACAGATGCCAGCACACAAGCTTACGGGTGTTGTGCCTATTTAACAAGTGAAAATGAAAGTAACTTGGTTTATTCAAAGGCAAAAGTGGCACCCTTAAACCAAAAGAAAACTGTACCACAACTTGAATTATTAGCTGTCTCATTGGGAGTTAAAACAGCAAACTTTCTCTCACAAGTGTATAAAGAAGTTGACATAACACATTTACTTATGGACAGACAGTCAAATTTGTCTAACATGGGTGACCAACACAGATACAACTTCTTGCAAAAATATATTGTGAAAAACAGACTAACAGAAATCAAAACTGCAAACACAAACCTTGGTATCAAATTTAGGTACATAAAAACAAAAGAGAATCCTGCAGACTTTTTGACAAGAGGGCTCTCTTACAAGCTGTTGAAAACAAATAAAATCTGGTATGAAGGGCCCGAATGGCTAACATGTGAGGATCTTTGGCCAGCCAAAGTAGTTAACCTCACACTCAACTCTACAACAACTGAAAAGATCACTGAGGACAAACCTATATTTGACTATCACCTTTATTCAGACCTCAACAAACTCTTGAGAATTACAGTCTATTGCTGCAAGTTTGTCAATAGCTACCTTCTCAAACACTGTCCTCAGAAAGCCTTTTCTAACTTAACAGAAACTGCAACAAAATACTGGCTCAAACAGATACAAGCTTCAGAATTTGACAAGGAGTTGAAGTATCTTAGGTCCAGTAGCACATTAAACAAAGGTATTCCTTCACTTGTCATGGATCTAAATCTGTACCTGGATACAGAGGGTCTGATAAGGTGTAAAGGAAGGCTTAACAAGTCAACTTTGACTTACAACTCTAAGCACCCAATTCTTCTTCCAAGGAGAAATCACTTCACAAATCATCATCAGGGATACCCACAACAAAATACACCACATGGGGTCCCACAAACCCTGACGAGCTGAGAAAAACTTACTGGCTACCAAAGGGTAGAACTGAAACAAAGAAAATTTTAAACACATGCATTCCTTGTAAACGTATCCATTCACGACCCTTTAAGACCCCAAGCCCTCCAGACCTACCTGTGGAACGAGTAACATTTACTCGGCCATTTGAAACCACGGGTATTGACTACACTGGAGCGGTAAATGTGAGTTTTGGAGACAAAATGGATTCAAAGGAATACAAAGTGTACATTGTACTCTTCACCTGTGCTGCCACACGTGCCATATGTCTAGACATAGTAGAAGATCTGACAGCAGAAGCTTTTATTGCTGCTTTCAGACGATTTTGTGCACACAATTCTGTACCCAAAACTATATGGTCAGACAATGCCACATACTTCAAATCTGGTGAAAGAATTATTCATCAGATTTGTGACAGTGAAACAGTACAAACTCATTAACAAACACACATATAACCTGGAAGTACATTCCTGTTAATACACCATGGTATGGTTCATTTGGGAAAGAAACATACAACTGTAAAGAACTGCCTTAAAAAGACTATTGGGACAAACATCTACAACTTTTTGAACTCATGACTATTCTGTCAGAAATTGAAAATGTTGTCAACAACAGACCATTAACTTATGTGGGAGATGGTATTAATGAGCCAGAACCTCTCACACCAAACCACCTAATTAAGGGAGAAACAGTAAACATGTTACCAGAATCTGAACATAACAGTACAGAGGATCCAGATTGGGAAATAGGACACAAAGAACTCAACACAAAATACCAACATTTGACACAAATCAAAACTCAATTTATAACAAAATGGAGAGAAGAATACTTAACAAGTCTTAGAGAAAGACATAAACAATTAACAAAACAAAGTTGGAATGATTCAGTCAAAATTGGGGACATTGTGTTGATACATGACAAGACACCAAGACAACATTGGTCAATGGGAAAAGTCTTGGAACTCAAAACTGGTGAAGACGAAGTTACCAGGGTTGTAAAACTGAAAACAGCAACTGGTGAAACCACCAGAGATATCACATTACTATATCCTTTGGAGTGTGGGGCTAAATTAGAACCATTACCCCAAAGGATGGATCAGGATACTATTGGGGAGGAATCTCTCAATGTGCCTGATGTAACTCAGACTAAACCAGACAGGCCTCAAAGAAAGACTGCTTTGAAAGCCAGAAAACTTTTACAAGAAAAAATTAAGACTGGTGACTTATAAACCTTACACAAACTGAGCAAAGTTAAAATGCTTAATAACTTTACTTTAATCCCATAAATTTCCTATACCTAAAGGGAGTCAAACTGATTGACATAACTTTAACTAAACTTGAGAAGTTGGCCTCTTGAACTTTCATATTTGAATAGGTCTTGAGTAACCTCTCTCTTCCTAAATTTCTACTTCATTCTTTTGATCATTTTTTTTTACGTTTTACACAGTTTGTCAAAAAATTTGATCTATAACATACAAATTTTTCTCCGGCCCCCCCCAGTATATGGAAAAACTATACGCGCTCACAACATGGTATCATATGTGGTACATTTATTTCATAATTAAATATAAATTATTAATTAATTGAATTAAATATCTATACAAAGTTGCCTCGGGATTGGCGACATAGCCTATTGGGAATGAAATAATTGAATTGCCATACGTACAAAGAACCTGTATGTATGAATCAGCCTCACATAGCAACAAGAAAACCCAATTTATTGTTTAGTCTACCACAGAGAAGTAGACCAAACAAAATTTTGCTAGTTCGGCAAATAATACAAGCGAACCAAGGAACGGCTCTCGGGCTGTTTATCGACAGCGAACGCTTTAAACAGGGAAGACGTGTTTAAGTTTTCCCTCAAGTTCTGAGTGAATTCCTTATAATATAAAACCTAATGACTATAAAAGGATAGGCCTATTCCTTCAGGGGTTTATATAGTGACTGCCTATATTAATTACCTTAAGTAAATTCGTCGCGTAACTCCATCGTGGCGGCCCTACACCGAAAATGATCGTAACGCCCTACATCGAAGCAAACAAAGACCCAGCAAAAATAAGGTGAGGCAAATTATTTTCATTCTAATATACTGTAGGTCATGCAAATCCCGACGCTAGAATTACCGTAATCAATATAAATATAAAGAGGTCCTTTAAAGACCTACATATTCATAACTCTCTAACGAAAAAGCATAGGGCTTTTGTCGGTAACCCTCCACTGAAGTCTGCTGGAAATTTCCAACGGATGAGGGCACAGGCAATCAACCCATAGCCCTATATAGTTTTTTCACAGTGCCCCCCAGAAGGTAGCAAAATTGGATGCCTTTTCTCCTCTAGAAGCCCAGAAAACTGTAGTCTACCTCCTACTCTCAATAAATCCTGATCCAAAAACACATCCAAACCCTTGAGAGCAGAATGTGTTGGTAGAACCTGTAATGGACGGCTGGTGAGCAATTCCCTCTCTTCACCAAATTTTTCCTTCTGCATATATATCACCCAGTATTGCCTGGCTTTGAATCTCCTTACTGTTCAGAATTCCTTCCCTTCTTGTTTCTCCCCTAATATTGTTTGTAAATCTATATACCCATGCTGTCACTCTTAACAACCTTTTCAGACTGCTAATGTCCTCAAACTTCAATATGGGGTCCTGCTGCATAACTTGACAACTGTTCACAGTGCATTTTCTCATTTCACTCACCCATTCTTCTTGAGCCTGGCATTCTCCTACAATAGGCTGATTAGAAGGCCAAGTTTTCACTTCCAAGTTTTAGCCACTCTGGCCCATTCCACCACAAACTTGACTGTGCAAGATCTTTCACTGAAATTCCTCGTGTTGGTAAATCAGCTGGGTTTTGGGTGCCTGAACAATGCTTCCATTGCTTTGGATCTGTGTGTGCTTGAATTTCCTCCACCCTATTGGCAACAAATAGTTTCCATTTCCTTGCCTGGCTTCTTAACCAGTGCCAAACTATGGTGGAGTCTGTCCAATAATAACTTCGAATAACTGCACCAATTAAATTCCAACCTTGGAATAGAAAGCCTTTTCAAAGGTGCTACTCTGCTCTTTGCAGCAACCAACCTGCAACTTACTTCCTCTTTGAATGTGCCTCTTATATAAATACAAGTTGCATAGGCTTCCTCACTTGCATCCCAAAAGATGTGCAGCTCCATATTGTCTGAACAATAGTCCCAATAATAGTCAGCTCCAATCAAAAGACTAATATCTTCTGTGCCTTCAAACTTATTATTGCCCAAATTAATTCCTTTAACTCGCAATTCTTGGACACATGCCATATCTAAACAAGTAGTGACTGGAGCACAAAGTTCCTCAATCTCTACAGCTTGGACCTTGATAGTGGGACCTTGTAGTAACAACCCCTTAACCAGAACTTCTACGTTCTTAACTTTGGTTCGGTTTTGAACGGAACCCCTAAACCCAGAAATTCTTAAATTTTCCCTCTTAAGTTCTTTAAACTTCACTTTTCTGGAAATTCTGGTCTTAGCTACAGTGGCTACCACTATCAAACAACACTCTTACAGTAGCTTCTCCATCATTCCCAATGAATAATGCTGCAGCTGTTTGCAATAATCCTCCTTTACTTTTACTCCCTTTCATAGCAGTGGCATGTGCCACTGGTGTCTCTACTTCTGGGGTAGGCCTACAAGGAGTGGTTTCACACAATAATGGCTGATGCCGGCTATGGCATTTTTTGCACAAAATTTTAAACTTACAAAACCTTGCTCTGTGACCTTTCAAAAAACATTTAAAACATGCTGTGGACTTAGTTACCCTGTCCTTTCTCTCCTCAAAAGGTAAAGCCTCAGCCACCTCACATTTATATGACTTGTGGTTGCCTTCGCAAAATATGCATTCCTTGATTCCCTTTAATTTATTCTCAGAGGATGCATGTAGAGCTGACACTGTACCTGGGCTATTCCTTTTTGTAGAAACTTTGGTGCTGTGCCTGCCTTTATCCCCTTGTTTAACATCCCACTGTACAAACTCAATTCCTTCTCGTCTTGCTAATTCTGTGCTTAAAAGATTTAACATCTGCTGAAGGGGGATGTACACATGTTCTGCAGAGTGTCCCCTACTTAATTCAAGCAAAATTGAGCTAGGCAATTTAGACTCCAGTATAGTGACAAACATTATACCATACCTTTCCATTCCTACACCCAAGTTGTCCAGGGACCTAGTTCTAACTTCAAATTCATCATATAACTGCCGTAACTCCTTGACACTATTGGGATTATTAACAGGAGGTATAGCTAAAAGTTCGCGGAGGTGGCTTTTAATTAAGATCTCTGGCTTACCAAACCGTTTCTTTAATATATCCCAAGCCACATTATAATTAGCCTCTGTTAATGCTAATCCTGCTATTGTCTTTGCTGCCTCCCCTTCCAAGAGGGGACTGCAAATAATTAAACTTCTCCACCGCACTTAACACTTGACTAGAATGAACTGCTGATTGAAAACTGTCTGCCCATCCTTGCCATTCCTGAATACTCCCAGAAAATGTTTTGAGTACAAGCCTCGGTAATTGAACTGCAGATCTGTTAACTTTAACTTCACAAACACCATTTGTTGAGGGTTGTGTTTCATTATTAGACCTGGTCTCTAACTGTACTGAGCTGCTAAACTCTTTTGCTCTGTGGCATACTTTAATTATATCAACAATAATCTCTTCAAAGTAAATTATGTTATTTTCTATTTCATCCTGTTCTATAAGAGCCTCAATTTTAACATTTACTTCGCTTTCAGCAACCTTTTTAGTTTCTAAGATGGAAAGCTGTGCTGTCACTAAGCTTAAATCCTCTTGCTCTATGGCAGAATCTATAGTGGCAATGACCTTTGTAATTAGACCTTTGTAGGCGCTTCTCCTTTTTTTAAACTTGTTCAATTCAGCTGCACTCATCTTCAATGCAAATAACAATTAGGCTCAATGCCAAATAAGCTGAATTGGACCAAACTGATCGAACTCAAATTTTGCTTTTTTCAAATAAACTGAATTGCTTGGTTTGGGTACTGACCAACCGCCAGTCTGGAATACCAAATTTTCCACCCAAGTAACTGGCGCACTGAAGTCTGCAACCTTCGCCTACGAATAATAAACCAAAATTAACCAAACCGGTAAAACTGTAGGCCCAAAACAACGACAGACGAGTGGCCAAGTTTCGCAATTGGGCGACCAAACTTTCTACCCTGGGACCTTAACTCAATTATGCTCAACCCGTCTAGGCTTAACTTGGGAGGCTTACTTTGAAAATGAAGCAGTTTTCACATTTTCAATGGTTTTATTGTATGTCACTAATACGTTGTACTGCTTTGTTAATTAAAAATATCATGAGAAATTGGGATTGTGGAATTTATTTTTTTTTATAAGAACAGCTCAAGATCTGTTTAAGGATGGATTACCATAATATTTCATAATTATATTTTTATGTACACATTAGGGTGGATCGATTTTACATTTTTTTCGATTTCCATATTCTAATAGAGACAAAAACTTGCGCATGCATGAGAAAATAGCCTCTGCAAAATCTTAGCTTAATAGGTAATCACCTTCTGCCCCCAGAGCGATGAAAATCATATTTTAGTAGTCAAAAACGTAGTTTTAAACCCTAGCCTAGAGTCAGAAAATTTTGCGTGTGTGTTATTTCATGCCTAAGCAACGATATAAATGTTGAGGAACTATGTGACTTATTGAGGGACAAGAGTGAAGATTACACTGTCTTGATTTTCCAACGTTTCATGTTAATTTGATCCGTGCTGTACTCTACTGACATTTTATTTTAATTCAAGAGCAGCAGCAAAGGTCATAGTACTTGCATGTATTACACTATAACACTGAAGTGAAGGATAAGCATTAATGACGCATTGGAGGGCAACACCCCCCTAAAAATTCCTGGATCCGCCCATGCATTGATAAATAAAAGGAAAAGAGTGGGTAACAGGACAAAACCCTGAGGAACAACACTATTATTAATAGCTTTAGGAGAAGAACATTGGCCATCTACAACCGTAGCTATAGACCGGCCAGAAAGGAAATTAGAGATGAAGGCACAGACAGAAGGATAGAAACCGAAGTAGGGCAGTTTCGAAATTAAAGATTTGTGCCAAATTCTGTCAAAAGCTTTTGATATGTAAAGCGCAAAAGCAAGAGTTTCACCCATATCCCGAAAGGAGGATGACCAAGAGTAAGAGAGATATTCAAGATTGCCAGTCGAGAGTCCCTTGCGGTACCCATATATGACGATCTGAAAGAAAATTGTGAGAAGAGAGGTGTTTAAGAAGCTTCCTATTAAGGATAGATTAAAAAACTTTAGAAAGGCAAGAAATTAAAACAATTGGACGATAGTTACATGGTTGAGAGTGGTCACCCTTCTTTGGGACAGGCTAAATGAAAGCGAACTTAAATATATTGAACTGAAATATACTGAAGCAATTATTTTACAAACTTTTTAACCAACTTCTCGATTTATGCATTGCTGTTTTATAATTCATAATCTGACTGTTTTGAATGACGGAAATTCTCATTCATTTATTTTCCTTTCAAGAACAAACGCATCAATGGTTTGTATGAATAGACTGAAAGCCAAAAAGGAGTTTGGTTTCACTGCAAAGGAACACGAACGAAAAGTAGTGAAGTAATAAAATGACGATCTCTTAATTTTCTATATTTTCTATATTTCTATTTATAAAAAGAACTGAAAACAGGTGTTAAGATCTCATCATGTATATAATATTTTTTTAAAAAGTTCTCCCTATATTAACTCCATATTAATAATGTTATTCATAATAGTTTAAAGATGATAATTATTTGATTTTCTTTTGTTACATATTAATTACACCAGTACACATTTGAAAACTTGTCGATCGATTTTTACAAACTAGTTGGTGATTCTATATAATTTAAGTGCGCTGATCTCAAAAATATAGTTAGTTTTTCCCTATCACGTATGGTTTTCTTACTACAGGGTGTGTCATAAATCCCCCATTTATCCCCAAATGTGAACCATCTTATCGAGACCAACATTGGATTGCACATGCTAAACCATAAATTTTGTTGTTATAGACTACAGTAACGCTTACATAATAATGTAGGGTAAATATATATAACAACCAGTCCCGTTCCCAGCAAAATACTCTCTCCCCTCCCATCAATGGGTGGTTAACATTTGGGGACAGATGAGGTATTACAACACCCCTTGTAGCACGAAATCTTTAGGTGATAGAGTAAAACCTAATTAAAGCAGAATTAAATAGCTCCTAGCTCTTGGACAAGCATATTGCTTGTTTATGAAAGAATGAAAAAATAACTGAAACAAAATATATTTACCTTCTTTACTTGCAAACATTTCAGGACTTATTCCAAAGTGAAGTATGTGTCGGATGCCAATAAATTGTTCTCCTGCAATCTAGACCCCAAAAGTTCTGCAGAGTCCTTAGGCAGATTCAAATCCCTGACTAAGTCATTTAGTTCGGCTTGGGTTAATGGTTTAGGATCTCGGTCAGCTGTTGGCTGTTCATAAACATCATCATTGTCTGGATTTGGAGCTGAATCAGAATCTGAATTGTATTGATCCAGACTCTTGGGTGGGCGGGGAATAGGAACTTCTGGACCATGGGGTACTAGTCTTATTGTAGATGGAAGACTAGGGTATTGAAGGCTCTCTTTATTCTTTGCATTATAACGTTTAACATTGCAAGAACAGAAGTAGCGGTCGTCGGTATGGTTTCTAGGCTCGCGCCATACTATAGGGATCCCAAATGGCAAACTTTTCTTTTTACCTTTGCTCCAATTCCTTAGTGCCGCAACACACGTAAGACAAACCTTGTGTGGAGCCCAACTTTTGTCTTGATCTCGTAATTTAATTCGAAATAAGCATGATAAGCTCTCTTAATGAAGGTCGTTACATTTGTCCTTTGTTTTACAACAACATACCGACCACAAATATAACAAAATATGTCTGGACTATGGGTACATCCTCTAGAAGCCATTATTAAAATTTTAAAGACGTAATGTTAGAATTACCTAGCTGAAAAATATGAAAAAACGAAATTAATTAAAGATAAAAAAGGTAAAAAATTACAAAACGCCCCAAAATTGTTTTGCTAATAACTTTAAAACTGTGGGTGATAGAAACAAACTGGTAGCATTTTTAATTCAGCGCAGCGAACTGCTTCAGAATCACAACTGAAAATAAAGAAATCGATTTTCATGCAGACCGGTGTTATTAATATTAGTTTCCTTGTTTTAAAGAGAAAAATTAAATTTCTATCATATGAGCAAGTCCTTGGCTTTTATTTATAATTTTTATTTATTTAGGGAAAGAATTATTAATATTGTCTTTGAGGCAATCTCTGTAACTTCTATTTTCACCGTCCGATTTCCCTCGTCAGTCATGGGTCACGGCTGAAGTGTGCCTCGCTTAAAACTGTTGTTGCCGTTTAAATATTGCTCACCAACTTTTCAGGTTTGGAAACTTCAAAATCTCTTCGCTGAATAGCGATCAATACATTCGATACATTTTCAAGACCCGATTGTTGCTGATTAATGCGTAAAGGCTCTAATCGGTTTTAAGCGGTGCCATGATTAATTAAGAGGTGAAAAACGGCAACAAATAGCCGTGTGATATGGGCTTTATAACGTTCCTCTCTGTCCTTCCTTTCGTTTCCCCTGAGCAAGTATTATAAAATATGGAATACAATACCAAAGAAGTACATAAACGTATCAGTTACAGAACCAATAAATACGAAAGTAAAAATAAAATGCGTTATTTCTTTATCTTTACTTCTATGATGTATTTGAATCTGATCATATCCCATCTGTAGTAGGGCTTGATTGTATGGTAGCACCTGACTTAGACAATGACTGTGATAAGGCTGATTACCTGAAGGTTAATTGGTCAAATCTTAGTCACTCTGAGGTAGATTACTATACTATGCAGACTGATGCACTACTAAGACTTGTGAGGATTCCTGCAGAAGCTTTGGCTTGTAGGAATCTCTCCTATGATGATGTAAGCTTGAACATGCCATTAAGCTTGAATCTCTCCTATGATGATGTAAGCTTGAACATGCCATTAAGCTTGAATCTCTCCTATGATAATGTAAGCTTGAACATGCCATTAAGGCTGCGAGTGGAAGTAGCTTTAAGAATAAAAAAATGGGGAAAAGTAAATGTCAATCCAGGGTGGGCAGAATACTGTGCTGATTTGTATGATGTAGGAAAAAATGTATTCGTAGAATGGGTTCCTATGGGGAAACCTGGGTAGGGGGAACTCTTCCAACTGAAAAATAGAACTCGTGCTAGATTCAAGGGTGCTCTTAGATTTATAAGGAAAAATGAAGAGAATCTCAGCCAGAAAATTAGGCAATAGCAATACTTCCAGTAGGGAATTCTGGAAGGAGGTTAATAAAATTAACATAATAAAATTAACAATAGTAATCTTACCTTGCCAAATGTAATAGAGGGTGTACATGGTGCAAAAAACATTGCAGAACTGTGGAAAAATCATTATGAAACCTTATTTAATTGTCTCGTGGGGGGGTGGGGGGATAGACTAAATATATGCCTAAATGTAGAACGTTCTGAGGAGCTACTAATTAATGACTCAGAAATCTGGAAGACTATTCATAAGTTAGATGACATTTAAAATGTTGTAGCCCTCGTACAATACCTATGCTTGCAATGTGTTTCACAAGCTGTATGATACATGGGTACTTGCCACAGTCCATTTTGTCAGTTGTTAGAAATAAGGGTGCTTGTATCTGTGATAAGAATAATTATAGGCCACTAGCACTTGCCAGTATACTTTCTAAGGTGTCAGAATATATCACATTTATAATAGGATAAGTACTTACTTGCAGATTATGAGTCTAGTGTGACTAGATTTTCGCGATCTCAATGCTGGACGGATCCATTGGCACACTAATATACTCGTATGATATCTCGATAACACTCCACAGGTTAACCGGTTAACCTATACCTTTAAAAGCATTTTGCAGCACTCTAAGGCATTTTACTTTATCTTTCAAAGATATATAACGGACAAATAATTGTACTACCAAAAAGTAATTTTATATAGTTTACTTACCTAATTTATTGGAAAACATTTTATTTAATTGTACTTGGCACGGGAATGTATTTTCTTAAGGAGAGGTATTTCTTTGTTCAGATATTCACAAAATTCAAGGCAACTCATCTCGTAATTATCATACATATCGTTAATAACGCTGCTTTTAGAGTATTTATATTTAACCGACTTTTTTCTTCTGTCCAAAAGTTATTCATTATGAAAAATACCCTCTTTGTTGGAACATTTGATCCAGGTAAACTCAAACAGAATTCTATTACCTTGAAATGTTTACAAAGGGAATTTTCTGACTCTTGAAATGTGTAAATATTTCTACCCACCTACTGTCAACTTCCAGTTCCATGTCATTCCATTCTTTAATTCTTTCTGATGTTACAAATTTTTTTACACAAGTTACTTCATCAAATAGTTCACTGTCATTTAAAGGGAAATCGGACTTCCTTTCAAGAATGAATTCGATGCTTTCTTTAACTTCACTCCAGGAGATTAAGTTGCGAAGAAGAATCCAATTAAAAATGTTTACTTCTTCAAAATGCTGACATCACTCATTCAAATATTCTACACACATAGCATAGAATGAAGAAGCTGTATTTTTGAAACTTTCTATATCCTTTCCTTGTCTCTCTAAATCCTTTAACATTTTATCCACAGTTAAGGGTAAAAATGACTCCTGTTTTCTTTCAATTAATTTTAGCTTTAAGTCCTTAAGAATACAGGCTATTTCTGGCAAGGAAGCATTTTGAGATTCAACTTTTAAGATGCAATCATGGAATAATGAACTCTGATTGTGTACAAAATACAGAAATGCCTCAGCATAAGGGTTCTCAAAAAACTGTCTGAGAATAGTAGGACATTTTTCATGAGACTGAAAATACACTTTCAAACGTTTGAATGGCCGAAGAACCCTTTCGATGGCTGGCTTCAAAACCAGCCACCTGGTTTTACTCTATCCTAATATATTTTGAAACTCCACGCCAACAAAATCACATATATCTTTCAGTTCTTTCACTCTGACTGTATAAATGTAAAAGAATGAGTAGATTTTCACAACTATCACTTCCACATCAATAGGCAGTCACATGAACTTTTCATGCAGTTATTCAAAATATGGGCTGGACAATTGACACCAATTAATTTTCTACCCAAACTTTGCTGTAGCCTGAAGAAAACATTATTTTTGCCACCTCTTGATGACAGGCACGTGCGGTGAGTAATTATTGAAGGTAGGCAGAAGGCATTAATAAACTAAATTTTCAACAAAGGACCTTATAACTGTAAATCGCCAATAACTTTCATCGAGAAAAGAAATTTGCCATGTTGCATACTCAATAAAGTACTAAGAAATAATTAACGGTCTCCAAATGTTTACTTCTGATACGTCCTAGCTAACAATTAATAAAAATATTTAAAAAGTTGAAATAAAATTCTAGTCAAAAATATTTACTTACTGCATTATTTGTAGATAAACTCCATTCTTCTCTCCTTGTTATTAACAAATATATTTGTGACTATTTCATAAAAGGTCATTTTGTATCCTATTAGACACACCGAAAGGTGTTTATTAAGAAAACAAACAGCAGATATTAATTTGTTCAATATTTCACGGTTCTCCTTCACTTTTTTATTATGAATTTCAGTGCTAATTTTTCTTTGTTTATCGATGCTCAAGTCAATTCGTGCAGATCCAAATGTTTTCAATGATATTTGGCTTTCATAATGAGCAGAAGATTTCTCGTGTTTACTTAAAGCAGTTGGCAAATTATTTAAATCGCAATATCCATTTGTTACCCACACACTTTCACTAGCTATAGTAAATAGTAAGCAAGGGAAACAAAAGAGCCTTTGTTACATTGCAGCCACATAGCCATTCTTTCTTGTTATACCATGTGGTTTGAAATGTTCTTATAATTTTTGTCCCTTTATGCTGCTTTAGTTGTTTCAATTCCGGGATTGGTCTCCCATTTTTAATCACATTCAACCTTTCTTCATAAGACTTTAGTTTTGAAAAGTTTTTAAGAGACTCAATGTCCATATTTGAAGGGGGTTAAATTTTAAAATCAAATATACGCCACGAGGAAATTAACTTTTCACTTGGCAAGCGCACTCAAACTGAAATTTAACGATAGGTATTCTGGCGCCATATTAAAATCTATTTTATACACTGAAAAAAAGGAAATTTTACTTTATTTTCAAATGCAATTAGTTAGAAAATAGAGAAAAATATCTACTTTAAGTTTCAATAATAGACCAAGACTAATATTAAACTAATACCACTTATAAATAAATGAAAACAAATTAAAATTAAAAATTTGAGGGGCTCTGTTGCGCACTCACAACCCACCCTCACTCCGTAAAGGCTAGAGGCACACTGAGGCAGGGTTGCCAGATGCAAACCTAAGTGATAAGCCAAACTATGCACGAAAAAAAGCCAAAAAAAAAGCCAAATAATTTTAAGTATAGATCACATACTCACATTACATGAAAAGCTCCAGATCCTCTTCAGCAGTGTCCTCCACATTAGAACAAGTAGCCTCGACACCATATACTTTTCGTGATTTGAGAGGTTACTCATTCGTGGAGCAATATTGCAATGACAAAGTTTGCAATAAGCTGAATCTGAGCCATCAACAGACTTTTTCACGCAAACAAACGTTTCTTCCCACTTACTATTGTATTTACGGCTGCTGTCGTACGATAGCTTCCACTTCTTTGATGACATGGTTGTAGAACAAAAACAAAATTTACATAAACTAGAACTTTAACTAAACTGGTTCACTCGAATGATAGCCAAGTTTTACCGCCTACACACGCACGACGCACAGTACCGATCCGCACCGATGCTAAGTGTTGACTGCTTTCCCGCCCGCGCCCCGCGTCCCGGCATCCGTTCCGTTTGAACAAGTATCAAACGTGTATGAATCTCGAATGTAACGCCACGGACAAGACTAGATTCACTATACACGTTTGGTACAAGGAAAAAAACACGTGCTAAAAGAGGCTAAACAGTATAACTGATATTATAAAGGCAAAAATAAAAAAAGACCCTGGAAAAAGCCCAAAAATCAAACTGATACTATAAAACCAAGCAAGTTGAAAAAACCCAATAAAAAGCCAAAAAAGCCAAATTGATATTATAAAGCCAAGCAAGTTGAAAAAAAGCCAAATTTATGGAATTTGGCTTTAAAAAAGCCAATCTGGCAACCCTGCACTGAGGTTCTGCTTTTAAACCCATTATTTTTATGACTTGAGAACTCGCTCATAGCGCACGGCCTCCGAAATGATTGCTTCGTAGTATTTGTATGGTGGATGAAAAGCATAACAAGATTGTGCCTGTCTCTGCATTACAAGTCAACCATTTACTGAATTTTGCTTGAAATTTAATGCATTATAATAAAAGGCTTTGGGTTATGAATTTAAAAGAATTAAAAAAATTATTTTTTTATGTTTTATATTTTAGCAAGGGTAGGCAGTGCCTACCCTGCCTACCCTGAGTGCACGTCCCTGCAAATTGATGACCCCCCAAAGTTAATGTTTGTATTGTCAGCACATAATGCCAGTATTTTATTTGTCAGCTGATGAGAATCTAAAGTTCTATGTATGAAATTGAATATTATTTCAGATGTCTCTCCAGCTAAACTTGTCACCTCTAGAATTTTTACCTTAACTCCCTTTGTCGGTAAAAAATACCTAACCAATAAAAGGCATACTTTGACATTTCCATGGTTCGTACAATCACTGTAAATTGTTATGCAGATGGAAAGTGAAAGGTTGTCTTTTAATGATTGCAGAACATCAGGTTGAAAGACATTAGTTAAATTTGCCTCTGTTTTAGTACGAGCGCAAGAAAATGTCTTATTGAAGCATCTTTTGATTAGTTTTGAAGTGCAGTCTGTAGATCGAAAAGATAGGTTATGTTTGATTGAATGGTAAGTCCAAGTTCCTTCAGCTACTGCTACACTTTTTTTCTCTTCATCAAAATCTTTACTCTGTAAAAACGTTGTCAAAGGCCTACTTGATAAAGCGCAGGCATCAGCTTCTTTATGCTTAGTAGAGTTTAAATGACGTTTAATGTCACATTTCCCACCACTTGCAATTGAAAAAGTAGAAAAACATTTAATACTCTTTGCTTTTTTAATAAAAGGGTATTCTTTTCCTAAATCGTCATTGAAAGTGCACTTTCTTTTTGAAGTCATTTTTAAAATGTATGGGTACTCTGACAATTAAATAACACGTCAACACCATTACAATTCAAAATTTTAACTGACGAGCGTCGGCCGTCGAGATTTGTCGTACTGCAGGTTTCAAAAACGTTTTAAAACGTTTATGAGGGGATACGCAGATGCCGGATCTACGATAATGAATACAAATTACATTTCATTTGTACGAAAATTGCATAAATACAAGAATGCGGGACATTGCATTGTCCCGCATTAGTCAATGTTTTTTTGCGGGACAGAAACTCTAAATGCGGGACAGTCCTGCAAAATGCAGGACGTCTGGTCACCCTACTTATGACAGTCAGTTTGGCTTTAGAGTGAAACATAGTACTGACATGTGTATTTATATGCTAAAGGAAGCCGTCCTAAAGTACAAAATGTCAAATAGCAATTTATATTCCTGTTTTTTGGATGCATCAAAAGCACTTGATAGAGTTAACCATCACAAACTTTTCAAGAAACTCTTGTGTCGAGGGTTACCTAAATATATGCTTAGGATCCTTGCATTCTGGTTACAGAACAGACCATGTTTGTAAGATGGAAAAGCACTGTATCACCAGATTTTAAGGTAACTAATGGTGTTAGGCAAGGGGGTATATTATAACCCTATCTTTTCTGTGTATACATGGATGACCTTACCAATGAACTAAACACTGCACGTACTGGATGTGTGATTGGAAAGGAAAAAAATTAATCATTTAATGCATGCTGATGACCTTGTTCTTCTGTCACCCTCTCCCATGGGCTGAGAGTACTATTAGAGATACGAGTATGTGAACAATATGGTATAGCAAATGATATCCCCTATAATGGGGCAAAGAGTTGTATTTTGATTTTTAGGTGTAATCTACTGAAACATGTATCATGTGGATCTTTTGAAATGAATGGTCAGACAATATCTATCAAAGACACATGTAAATACTTGGCCATGTAATTAATTACTCACGAGCTGCGAGATGAACTTGATATTGAGAGGCAACGTAAAAAGCTGTATGTACAGGGTAACATGCTAGTAAGGAAATTTGGTATGTGTTCAGAATCAGTTAAAACTTATCTGTTTAGAACTTACTGTACTGCACTGCATACATCCCATCTGTGGTAGAACTATACAAAAACTGCTATGAATATACTTTCTGTTGCTTATAATAATATTTTTCGTATGCTATGTGGGGAACCAAAATGGTGCAGTGCCAGTTTTGTGTTTACTACGCGTAACCTACCTACCAGCCAAATGTTAATCCGGAAGAATATATATAATTTCATTACTAGGTTCCAAAACAGTTCTAATGTGTTATTGTGCAATGTCCTGTCTTCAGATACTGTGTACCTCTCACCTATATGGCAGTCTTGGTTCAGATAACTAACTGCTGGTTTACAATACATTATTTTTGTAATGTAGCAAAGATTATGGTAATTATTCATTTTTTGACCCAGTCTCTTTTTATAATGAGAGCAAACTTTTCTGGTCAGTTTTGAGGTGTTCTGCACGAATTTGCCATCCGTTTCCTGTGCAAATCTGTAGTTTTCGAGATATCGTCATCTTAAAAACTACGCATTTGCACAGGAAACGGATTTCAGTTTCGTACAAAACGGTGTCCGGCGAATTTGTCTACAACAATTTGTCTAAAGATACAATTCATCTACAACAATTTGTCTACAACAATTTATCTACAACAATTTATCTACAACAATTAGTCTACAGATACAATTTAACTACAATAATTTGTCTACAGATACAATTTGTCTAGAGAAACTATTACTAATATTATTTAAAAAAATGACGATTGGTTAGGTTAAGTCGTGATATTTTCGTATGTTTTAACAGTAAACTAACGAAAATATCATGACTTAACCTAACCAATCGTCAAGGGTGTACTAACTTTTTATGGCCTTTCTCTGAATCAATAAATTGAAGAGGCATTGTGGGTTACTGAACAGTGAACAATGTAAAAGTTCCAGGATGACTGCAATTTTAAGTGCGAAAACCTAAGACATAAGTTACTAAGATTTAAAAAAGGCAACAAACGAACAAACGTTTCAGAATAGCTTAAACTATAAAGGCACAAACGCAAGACTTAAATTAAAGTTAACAACTAATTTTCGTATTTAAATTATATTTGTTTTTTTTTAAATAATATTAGTAATAGTTTCTCTAGACAAATTGTATCTGTAGACAAATTATTGTAGATAAATTGTATCTGTAGACTAATTGTTGTAGATAAATTGTTGTAGACAAATTGTATCTTTAGGCAAATTGTTGTAGACAAATTGTTGTAGATGAATTGTATCTTTAGACAAATTGTTGTAGACAAATTCGCCTAAAAGCGTACAAAACACCTCAAAATTAACCAGAAAAGTTTGCACTCGTCATTTTCGTTTAAACTAACGAATTTAAACGAAAATATCATGACTTAACCTAACCAATCATCAAGGGCGTACAGTTGACCTAACCGGTGTCACGTACTGAACTGTCCGCAAAACATTAGGACCGATCAATTTGTGATGCGTGATCTTTACGGGGGCTCCGCCCCCGCACCCCCGAGACCTAAATTATACAAATGATAATGTAATAACATGTGCCAACCTTGCATGGGTAGTCCGCTAAATTTCGCCTGCCCTGAAACTGAAACGACACACGTTTATTTTTAGGATTTTTTTTACGGCACCTAAACACCTTCTGGTCTTTTCTTAAAATACAAGCACTATTGCATTTAGGGCAGGTCACGGATGTCTTAATTATTCCGTGATTGAAAAAAAGGTCTAAACTCTTGTCTTCATCGAGGGCAATATGGCGGATCACGTCTTCAAAATTAAATATGCATAACTGACACGTGATACTTCTAGTCACAAAAAACCAAACTGAACAGAGTTCAACAGACGAACAATTGCTAAAAATGATTTATTTGTAAAACAGGACAAATTGAATTACGCAGAAGTAGCCAGAATCACCAAAAATAAGAAATATTCACCAAATAGTCGATATATATATATTGAAAAAACACCAAAAATAGGAAATATTTTTAATAAAAAAACACATTTTATACAAATTTGCACAAGATAATATATATATTTTCTTATTCAGTTTTGATTGGTTATTCAATATATATTGCTGTTATAGCTGGGTGTGACTGGGTTAAAAAACGAATAATAATTAATCAAGATTATATATGCATATTGTATGTTGGGTTAAATGGCTATGCTGGACTTATTTTTATATTACGTTCAGTGTATAATACGTAAGATTGTACTTGTATGTTAGGTTAAGTGGCTATGGATTGTGAATGATCCGCAATAAAGATGTTTTGTTTTGTTTGTTTGTCACGCCTTAGTTCTTTTTAACCTTAGCATAGCATTATTATTTCTATTATGCTTAGCCTTATTTTCATATCGCGTAATGTTGAATCGCTAAAGGTAGAGTTTTTGTAGTTATATCAGGTTATCCCATAAGTAATGTCGTTTTTTAGATCGGAATTTGAAGGACAAAAAAAAACTCAACTGAAACTTTTTAATCTAGTATATATTTTCCATCGGAATCAATGACACTCTGCCAACGTCCTACAATGCCATGTTTATAAAATTCAGGCGGTTTTGAGGCAAAAAACGTACAAAGACTGGTGTGCAGGTCATCTAAAGAAGTATACTGTTTCTCGTCAAGATAGTTTTGCAGACTCCTGAAGAGATAATAATCTGAAGGCGCAAGGTCTGGAGAATATGGAGGATGTGGAAGTTTTTCCCACTCAAGCTCCTCAATTTTTGCAGAAGTGATCCGAGCGGTATGAGGACGTGCGTTGTCGTGGTGGAACACGATTCCTTTCCGATCAACCAAAGAAGGTCTCTTTTCTTTTAGTGCAGTGTTCAATCGATCCAGTTGTTGACAATAGACTTGAGCGGTGATTGTTTGGTTGTGTGATAAGTAGGGCGGTCAAAAGTCAATAAAGTCAAATTGTTTCCTATGGGGCACTTTTCTCTGAAACGACTGAAAATGCAATAAAAACACCTGTAGGGGGTATATTACCAAAGTTAATAGGTCAACCAAAAGTCAACTTTTACCTGTTAGGTCAAAAAATAGCAATGAGGTAAATAAAGTCAATTTTTTGGAATAAATAATTAAAATAACTAAAAATTGGCATCTTTTCGGTTAACTGGCAACTTCGCTGCTCGTATTTGTCTTATTCAGTTATGTCCGTTCTGGTTTTGGATGTGGTTGTGTTGTATGTATTGTGGTTACTGGTTACCATTTTTGATTTGTGATTTTTTCTGATTTGTGATTTCACTGATTTCGATTTCTTTTGATTTCAGATATTTAAAATGCCAAAAGTTGCAGTTAGTTCTATTGCTAAAGTGCGCGCTATAATTGCAAAATATCCTAATGAATTCATTTGTTCAGGAAAAAATGAGCTATACTGTCAGATTTGTTGTGTTGTGGTCAAGCATGACAAATCCTTTTTTGTGGATAAACATCGCTCTACCCAAAAGCACCAGCGTGGTATAGACCAAAATGTGGGAAATGAAAAGACGCAAACCCTTTTAAAGTACAAGTCTTCAGGTTTTTCGGAAAAACTTGTGACTACATTTCTGTCAGCCAACATACCTCTTCATAAGTTGAGCAACCCTCATGTGAAACAATTGTTCTCTGAATTAGGTGTAGCAGTGCCTTGCGTGTCAACTTGCAGATCAATAGCAATGAAACATGAATTATAGTTTGATTGCTAGCTTAGTGACTAGGATGGAAGCATCTGATTGCACCATTAGAGAGGCATATGAAACCATTTCTTCTATCAACCTTGGCGAAGATATGTGTTCAGTCAAACAATACATTGAAACAAGACTCAAGACAAATGGTATTTGTGAAATAATTAACCTCAGTAGACCTGAAATCTCACCAACAGTTTATGGTCAGCTTTTGCAATGTCAACCAACAACTGCCGCTGTAGAGAGATCTTTCTCCATGCTTAATAAATTATTAAGTAAGGATCGCAATTTTTTGCCAGAAAATGTCGGCAAATATTTCATAATTTACTACAATCGGTCAACTGATGTAGAAGAGCAAGAATAAGTAATTAAAGTATCGTTTTTATTATTGAAAGTAAAGGCAACTTTATGTCAATTTTTTCAATTCGTAAGGTCAACTTTCTTAATTTTTTCGGTCAACTTTTGACTGCCCTAACTGATAAGGTTTCAAAGTGTATTACACCACCTTTATCACACCAAACACTAAGCAACACCTTCCGAGGGTGAAGATTTGGTTTTGGCTGTGGTGTCGCTGGTTCTCTGACACAAACCCACTGTCGACGGCGCTTAACATTCTGGTACAGTATCCCCTTTTCATCACCAGTCACTAAAAGGTGCAAAAACATCTCTTGGAGTTCACGGGAATGAAGAGCTGTGCTAATGTTTACCCGCACCCTCAGATTGTCGACCGACAATTCATGTGGCACCCATTTTTCTAACTTAGGCACTTTCCCGAGTTGTTGCAAATGTCGATGGATGGTGGACGGGGATGAATTGAGTTTCAGGGCCAATTCTTCGACAGTTGTTGAACAGTCTTCTTCAAGTGCGGCTAACAGCGGGTCATCATCAAACTCAGCAGAGCGTCCAGAGCGTGCTGCATTCGTCAAACAGCAGTCACCATTCCTAAACTTTTGAAACCATCTTTGACATTTCCTCACATGCAGAATATCGTTGCCATAAACTTCCTGAATGTTTCGCGTTGCTTCAGTAGCACTATTCCCTTTTTTGAACTCGTAAAGCATTATATGCCTGATATGCTCTTCTGATACCGCCATGTTTATGAGGGGTTCACATAAAGCAAAACACACGTCTTCACTGGTCAAGGTCTATAAAGTATGTAGCGAAACACGATAGATCTCCTCTTAGATATAACCTTCGGAAAATTTATGCTTAAACCGAGTAGGACTAGTTTAAACTTAATCTATCGTAAAAAACGACATTATTTATGGGATGACCTGATAGTATTTAAAAACAAATTAATTCATTACTTCGTCTTTTATCTTCACGTTACTCACTTAAAAAATAAATAAATAATAAAAAAATAAATACATTTTAAAATAGTTATTCATATTAATACTTTCTAAATTTTTCTTTTATTGTTTTGAAAGAATTTACTTAAAAAATTTAATAATTCTTAAATACTTACAAAATAAATATATTTTATTTAGAAACAAATATTTAAAGAATAAACTTATTGAAAAATAACCTTTTCAAATTTTTTTTCGGTTTATCTCTCTCTTTTTATAAAATTTTGTTGGTGCTTTGTGCCTTTTCTCTTCATAATTTCAGTTTTGGTGGTGCTTGGTTTGGTGCAGGAGAAGAAAAGTTCACAACCTCAAACCGCGCAGATGTTAAGAACAAGATCTTTTGTAAATTTGAGTGTCTGGGTTCCGAGGCTTACAAACCCGAAAAGGAGCGAGCTGGCAGTCTCCCTAAAAAAGTCTTATATTAGTCATTTGCATTATATGTCTGATTGAAACAGAAATTTTGTTCGTTTGTGTTTATGTGCATTTATTTTTAGTTCTCTCGCAAAATAAAAGCAAATACACACATATAATTGCTCTTATCTGTAGTTAAACAGTTGTGGGCCTATGTTTAATTTATGGGGCCTACACCCATTTCATCGACAAGACCAAAACACGGACACTCTAAAACATTAACTTAATCTAACCTAATAATAACTTGTCAATAGAACGCGAAGTCGATCAGATGTAAAGCACAAAGTTTGGAGGTGTTACATGCACTTAGAATTCATAATAAAAATATTATGTATCGTATTTTACGTCTCGTAAGACGCTACAAGTGGTAAGACGCACCCTATATTTAGCAAAGAATATTTAGGAAAAAAATATTTCGAAGATTTATCAGCCTGACAAAAAATATATTCCCATAACTTTATTAAAAGAACATTAAACAAAACAATAACATATGAGCCCTGAAGTGACATATTTAATTATCCTCAAATCCTGAGATTTCCGCGCTGCTGCTGTCATCACTGCTGGCATCGTCACCAACATTACTGCCACTAGCTGATTCTGGGTCGTCCGGTGTGTCACTATCTTCATAAAGAAGCTCGTCCTCTGTTCCATCCAATGAATTGCTAATTCCACATTTCTTGAATGACTTTACTACTATTTCTTCTCTCACTGCTGCCCATGATATATTCACCCACTCACACACCTGTGCAAAAGTGGGTCGCTTAAGTCGTCCTGTTGGTGTTAGGTCGTAGTTTCCAGCAGCCATCCACTTGCCCCACTCCTCACGCATGAAAGACTTGAATGGTTTGTTAAGTGAAACGTCCAGAGGTTGTAGTTGCGGTGTTAAGCCGCCAGGGATGACCACTATCATGGTTTTTAATTGCTGAAGTTTATCCTTTATGCCTTATGGCTTCTGTCGTGTGGGCCCTGAACTGATCCCACACTAGTAAAGATGGTTTCCTCAGTAGACCACCAGGACGCCGTGACCATACTTTCTCCAACCAAAGCTTCACGCCTGCTTCGTCCATCCATCCTTTGTGATGGACATGAACACCGTTTGGAATCATTTCTTTGGGGATGGTTTTCTTCTTAAACACGAGTAATGGCGGAAGTTTTGTGCCGTCTGCACAACAGGCCAAAACAACAGTAAAGTGGGGTTTTTCATGGCCGGTTGTTTTAACTGTGACAGTCTTGGCTCCTTTAAAATGGACACTTCTGTTTGAGGGCACATCAAAAGTTAAGGGCACTTCATCCATATTTCCTATTTGCCCTACTTCATATTCTAAGGTTATCTCCAGTCAGCTTGGATTAATGGTAGCAGGTAGGCCTATTAAGCTTCCAAATGGTTAACATGAATACACCTATAACCTAATGATAATTTAATGATAATTTACATGTCTGGTGTTCGTGAGGGCTAGTAAACTTATCTATAAGATCTTGACCTTACGATGCTAAGACGCAGGGTGATTTTTGGAGACGTTTTTCAGGAAAAAAGTAGCGTCTTATGAGGCGTAAAATACGATACTTTTAACTACTGTATTGATAATGAAAAAGTGTTTTATAGTAGCAGTCAGAAGAGTGGTGTTGAGCAACGGTGGAACTCGGTGGAAGTTGGATCGGGGACCGTTTTCTGCGTTCGGATTATGTAGCGACCCGCAACTTGTATCTCGCATCAAGCTGTATGTAAGTGGCAACCATAGGCAAGGGGCCCGATTTTGTTCGGGGGAGCAAGCGAGTTTTGGCCAAAAAAATAAGTGAAACTGAAAATCGATTTTTTAAATCATATTTTTGTTAAGTACTTTGTAGGTGTACACAAATGTATAAATGCTGAGCACCGAACAAGTTACAACAACAGTCCCGTAGCCAGGACTTCCCAAGGGGGAGGTCGAAATTGTAGAAAAACGGACCTTTTGGTGCAACGAACTTGTCACTGCGGAGGGGGTTTAGAGTAGTTTAGAGTAGTTTGTGAAGTTTAAAAAATAAATGCAAATGTTTATTTACTAAATGATGTTATATATTACAGTGCCCGCGAAAAGTATCCGATCACTCAAGAAAATACAATATTTTCCCTTGATATTCAGAGACACGTAATTCACTTTCTATTTGTTCTAGCGACATCTGGTAACTTTGAGGTTGCTCGCTGATATGAGAGCTATCCAACTCATTCTCAAATTAGTGTTCTGGTAGCCTTCGTTGTGGGTGGCTGTGTCTCAAATTTGTCAGATTTCACTGTTTGTGGTAAATTTCTTGATTTTTTTTTTTTTTACAGAAAGTGGTGTAAATAAAATTTATATATAATGTGTGCTAAAAAACAACTTAAGAGTGATTGTCGAGGTGCTATTGTTTGCTTTGCATGCATGTGGGAAATCACAGAGACAGATAGCTAAGGAATTAAACATATCCCAAAGTACCGTTAATTTATGGGTTTCACGGGCTAAGAACAATGGTGGCCTAACCACGCCAGTCCCTAAAAAACGATCTGGCAGACCGAGAAAACAAATTCGCGAACAGACAAACTTATGAAACGTTTAGTATTGAAAAACCCAACAATAACTGCGAAAGAAATAAAATTTAATATGAATAATTTGTTATCTGGTGTTTCTGAACGAACTATCCAGGAGCGGCTCCAAAAAGAACTCGGATTACCATCTCGCCATGCTGCTAAGAAACCGTTCATTAATGAAAAAATGCGTAAAAAACGTGTCGCATTTTGTAAAAAATACATTCATTGGACTGTTGATGACTGGAAGAAGGTTTTATTTAGCGATGAGTCGACATTTTTGACATTCAGAAGTTGTCCAAAAAGGTTCGCCGGCCTATTGGCTCAAATAGGATGGACCCTAAATACACCCTAAAGACAATGAAACACCCTCCAAGTGTGATGGTTTGGGGTTGTTTCGGTTACTATGGGCGTGGAAACTTATATTTTCTTCCGAAGAACACAACTATGAATGGTGCACGGTATTTAGCAATGCTACAGGATAAACTTCCAATGGCAATGGCAATCCAAAGGACAAAACATACATGCATGATGGTGCACCATGTCACAGGGCCAAAATGTGACAAAATGGATTACTGACAATAAATTTGATATTTTGGATTGGCCTGGTAATAGTCCAGATCTCAATCCGATAGAAAATCTGTGGCTAATAATAAAAATAAGGTTGAATGCCACGACAATGGCTCAGTCGAAAAATTACAAGAGGCCATCAAAAAGGTATGGTGCAAGGAAATATCAGTGGAAGTTTGTCAAAACTTGATTAAATCCATGCCAAAACGTCTAGAACAAGTCATCCAAACCAAAGGACAGATGACAAAATACTAATATAAGGTTAGTATACATTTAAACATTGTTTTTTATGTAAAAAATACAAATTTCAAGGGTGATCGGATACTTTTCGCGGGCACTGTATAATATCACATCATAAGTTATAATAACTATGGTTACAAAAGTGGACCTTTCCTGTCAAAGGTGGGGGGTCGTTCTATCTCCCCGACCCCCCGTTGGCTATAGGCCTGAACAATAGAGTAAGTTGTAACAGGTTATACCAAATGAGGTATTTAAATACTGCCGTTTTGAGAACTGCATCGTTCAAGATTTGAAGACATTTCGGACAAAGATTTGATAGCCTAAATGAAAATCATAAAAAGTGAAATCGTGGTGATTGAAAATGCGTACTGGGCTTTTGTCCGAATTTTCGGGTGTAATTGCCCCCAAAAAATAAGTCGGGATGAATTTGGGGGAGTCAATTGACCCCCTTGCCCCCTCCCCCACACCTCCTTGTAGTGTATTGGGTTTTTCTAATAAATATAATCATGTCTAATAAGAATTTAATAATGTTTTGTTTAATAAAGAAGAAAATAATTTTAAATAAGAAATTTAATTATGGTTTGTGTGAAAATAAGAAATTGATAATGTTTTGTTTGAAATTAAAAATATAAAATTACAAATTGGCAACATCTGAGCTGTGCCCAATGTGCCGACTCAGAATGCCCAAAAACGGCAGTCTCGGGCGGGGGTTTGCCCCACTAAGGTATTTTTCGCATTAGAATGTTATAGTTTATTTAAAATATTAATTATGTCTCTCTCCGTGATTAAATGTTAAAGCTAATCTCGCCCTCGCATTACCCCGTTCGTCTACAGTATTTCGGCATAAATAAAAAGTCAGTAAATAGTAAATAAACGTGTGTAATTATCCTCGGTCCTCCTTTGCTTTGTCCGAAAGTTTAATGGTGGCTCACCACACGTCTATCCGTCTGCCCGCGTGTTTATAAAGCACAGTGAAGGCAGTGTAAAGAGAAGAAAGAGCAATGATAAGAGGTAAGTAGTAAAATAAAGTAAAGTAAATAACGAATAAAACAATGAATTGAATGAGATACACGACATTTTTGGTGGCTAAGCGGTGTTCCTTTAAATTAATATAAGGGTATTTCCACGTCCTCTGTACGCGCCTTATATTTCGGCCAAATTACATTACTACCCGTTTTATAGTCTTTATAAAATTAGTAGATATTCTGTTTCGCTACCCGTTTTTCTACCTGTTTTATAGTCTTTATAAAATTAGGAGATATTCTGTTTCGGTACATTAAACAGTAAAATGCATTGTGTACCTCATTTGCAAACAAATTTCGATTCCCATTCAATAAGGCGCGTCATTTTTAAAATTTCTTCTCATAGCGGCATTTTCGAAATCTTCACGGAGGCAGACTCTGTTTCAACTGTTTCGACTGAAAATTTTGACTCCAAGAATAAACTGAGTCAGTTTTCTTTTTTTTTTTTCATTCGGCGTTGTGTTCTTCAGATTTCGTTTTCTTCAGTCGTGGAGAGAGACTTATTTAAAATTTAGAAATCCAGTCCGATTGCTCATTTCTTTTTTTTTTCTCTTCAACTTTTATTACTCTTTATACAGCCTACCTATTTTGGAAAGAGAGTATACAGTATGTGATCGTTCAAGGAAAGATCACGAGAAAAGGAAACATCATGAATGTTAAGAGGAGAGGAAGGATTGAGTTGTGTATTGTTGAATATAAGGGGATAGTCGTGTGGAAGATTGTGACGAGTAGACAGATGCAGAAACTGAGTTTTTGAGGCATTGAAAACCACAAGGTTGCCCCAGGCGCTCAGGCATCCTCCATCCCAACGTTCATTACAGGATGTCTGTTGATATTCCCAGTGTAATTGACCACTTTGCCAGACAGCATAAGAGGCGTCTGCAGTTTTTGAATATGTTGTCAGACAATTAGATTACCAACTCCCCCAAAACCACTTGAAGAGATCCCAATGAAAGATGGAGTATTACATTTCATTCGCAGCTAAGCAATTTGTGTTTCAAGATTTGGTATAGTTTTAATTAAACCAGAATTATTTCTAAATGCCTGTATGGATGTTTTACAAATACCTTTCTTTGTTATTACTTTTATCTGCATTTCAGATAACATGTAAATATAGTGTATTTTGGATATATAATTGGTAGTTAGTTGAGAATGATATGTTCATGTTCATACATAGCTGGAGGATAACTTTTCACGAGTTTGTTCCTGAAAGAAGGCTTACTTTGAAAATGGAGCAGTTTTCACATTTTCAATGGTTTTATTGCATAGGTCACTAATACATTGTACTGCTTTGTTAATTAAAATTATCATGAGAAATTGGGATTGTGGAAGTTTTTTTTTTTTTTATAAGAAGAGCTCTAGATCTGTTTAAGGATGGATTACCATAATATTTCATAATTATATTTTTATGTACACGTGGTGCAATTCAGTTTGTTAATAATACAGACCGGTAGTGACTAGTCTTGTATGTGTACCCTTATGTGTGAGAATGTGTGTGTTGAGGAACTATGTGACTTATTGAGGGACAAGAGTGAAGATTACACTGTCTTGATTTTCCAACGTTTTATGTTAATTTGATCCATGTTGTATTCTACTGACATTTTATTTTAATTCAAGAGCAGCAGCAAAGGTCATAGTACTTGCATGTATTATACTATAACACTGAAGTGAAGGATAAGCATTAATGACGCGTTGGATGGCAACACCCCCCTAAAAATTCCTGGATCCGCCCATGCATTGATAAATAAAAGGAAAAGAGTGGGTGACAGGACAAAACCCTGAGGAAAACACTATTATTAATAGCTTTAGGAGAAGAACATTGGCCATCTACAACCGTAGCTATAGACCGGCCAGAAAGGAAATTAGAGATGAAGGCACAGACAGAAGGATAGAAACCGAAGTAGGGCAGTTTCGAAATTAAAGATTTGTGCCAAATTCTATCAAAAGCTTTTGATATGTCAAGCGCAATAGCAAGTTTTTCACCCAAATCTTGAAAGGATGATGACCAAGAGTCAGAGAGATATAGAAGATTGCCAGTCGAGAATTCCTTGCGAACCCATATATGACGATCTGAAAGAAAATTGTGAGAAGAGAGGTGTTTAAGAAGCCTCCTATTAAGGATAGATTAAAAAAAATTTAGAAAGGCAAGAAATTAAAGCAATTGGACGATAGTTAGATGGTTGAGAGTGGTCACCCTTCTTTGGGACAGGCTGAATGAAAGCGACTTTAAATATATTGAACTGAAATATACTGAAACAATTATTTTACAAACTTTTTAACCAACTTCTCGATTTATGCACTGCTGTTTTATAATTCATAATCTGACTGTTTTGAATGACGGGAATTCTCATCCATTTTCCTTTCAAGAACAAACGCATCAATGATTGTATGAATAGATTGAAAGCCAAAAAGGAGTTTGTTTGGTTTCACTGCAAAGGAACACGAACGAAAAGTAGTGAAGTAATAAAATGACGATTTTTATTTTTCTATATTTTTTGGTTTCAAGTAAGAAATGCAAACATAATTCTATTTATAAAAAGAACTGAAAACAGGCATCAAGATCTCATCGTGTATATAATATTTTTTTAAAAGTTCTCCCTATATTAACTCCATATTCATAATGTTACTCATAATAGTTTAAAGATGATAATTATTTATATTTCTTTTGTTACATATTAATTATCAGTATTAGTTTCCTTGTTATACAGCGAAAAATTAAATTTCTATCATATGTTGCAAGTCCTTGGCTTTTATTTATATTCTCTATTCATTTAGGGAGAGAATTATTGGTGCTACTGTAGTATGCGGTCTACTTACGATTGGTTAGGTTTAATCATGATATTTTCGTTAAAACTAACGAAAATATCATTACTAAACCTAACCAGTCGTCAAGGGCGATTGACAATGGGATGTAAACAAACAATTAGTAAACAAGATAAGAAGCTATAATTAAAAGGTAGACCGCCGAATCGTAGGTAGACCGCATACTACAGTAGCACCGAATTATTAATATTGTCTTTGAGGCAATCTGTGTAACTCCTACTCTCACCGTCCGATTTCCCTCGTCACTCATGGGGTCACGGCTGAATTGTGCCTCGCTTAGTTGTAGAACCAATAAATACGAAAGTAAAAATGAAATGTGTTATTTCTTTATTTTTACTTTATGATGTATTTGAATCTGGTCATATCCCATTTGTAGTAGGTCTTGATTGTATGGTAGCACCTGACTTAGACAATGACTGTGATAATGCTGATTACTATAAGGTTAATTGGTCAAATCTTAGTCACTCTGAGGTAGATTACTATACTATGCAGACTGATGCGCTACTAAGACTTGTGAGGACTCCTGCAGAAGCTTTGGCTTGTAGGAATCTCTCCTGTGATGATGTAAAACATATAGATCTCTTAAATAAGTATTACGGTGAGCTTGAACACGCCATTAAGGCTGCGAGTGGAAGTAGTTTTAAGAATAAAAAATGGGAAAAGTAAATGTCAATCCAAGGTGGGAAGAATACTATGTTGATTTGTATGATGTAGCAAAAAATGTATTCGTGGAATGGTTGCTATGGGGAAACCTAGGCAGGGGGAACTCTTCCATCTGAAAAATAGAACTCGTGCTAGATTCAAGGGTGCCCTTGAAAATATGGAGAGAATCTTCGAAGAGAATCTCTAGCCAAAAAATTAGGTAATAGCAATACTTCCAGGAGGGAATTCTGGAAGGAGGTTAATAAAAATAACAATAATAATCTTACCTTGCTAAATGTAATAGAGGGTGTACATGGTGCAAAATACATTGCAAAACTGTGGAAAAATCATTATGAAACCTTATTTAATTGTCTCGGGTGGGGAGGGATAGACTAAATATATATCTAAATGAAGAACGCTCTGAGGATCTACTAATTAATGACACAGAAATCTGGAAGGCTATTCATAAGTTAGATGATAACAAAAATTGTGGCCTAGATGGCATACAAGCAGAACATTTAAAATGTTGTAGCCCTCGTACAATACTTATGCTTGCAATGTGTTTCACAAGCTGTATGATACATGGGTACTTGCACAGTCCATTTTGTCAGTTGTATTGTTGCCAGTTGTTAGAAATAAGGGTGTTAGAGTATGTTATTTATAATAGGATAAGTACTTACTTGCAGACTTATGACAATCAGTTTGGCTTTAGAATGAAACATAGTACTGACATGTCCTAAGCCATCCTAAAGTACAAAATGTCAAGTAGCAATTTATATTCCTGTTTTCTGGATGCATCAAAAACATTAGATAGAGTTAACCATCACAGACTTTTGAAGAAACTCTTTTGTCGAGGGTTACCTAAATATCATATATACCGGGTGTCTCAAAATAGATGGAACCCATTGACATGATAATAATTTATTACTCAGAAAATAAACTCCAAAAAAGATTACATTTCATGGAAGCTGATATGATAACAATTAAAAACTGAAGATTTGAGGTCTCTAGATCAAAGGATACATTTATTAGAGCACATGTTCCAAATGACCGCCGTTGCGCTGCAGACACACTTGAAGCCGACGAGCGAAGTTGTCAATCACCCTGACACCCTGCACAGAGAGTGCAAGGGCCTCTGAAGCACCTCGTCTGGGGCTTGTGTACCCCAGAACATTGTTCTTGCTATTGACATCCCACTGAGCAAGAAGTGTGCTTCGTCGCTGAACCAAACATCATCAAGAAAGTCAGGATCCTCTTCGATCTTGTTCTCGAACCACCGGCACATCACAACACGTTTTGCCATGTCAGCTGGTGTGAGTTTATGCTTGATCTGGATTCTGTATGGGTACAGCTGAAGATCCTTGATCAAGATTCTTTGCACTGACGCACGTGAAAGACCCAGATCTTGGCAACGTCTTCGGATTGACTTTTTCGGACTCCTTCCGACAGAATCTCTCACCGCATTCACATTGTCAGGAGATCTTGCAGTCACCTTCCTGCCAGATCTGGGTGTTTCTGCTTTCTTGTTGAGATTGTTTACTGATCCTGTGGCTTGAAATTGTGTGCCCAACGATAAATTTGGCTTTTCTGGGGATAATTGTTGAAGTTGAACTTCCTGCGAAATTTCGCTTGCACAGTTTTGAATGATTTCGTCTCCAAATAAGTAGTGACGCAAAAAAAATTTTCCTCCTTTGTCCAAGGCATTTTGATTGATAATTATTAGTTGTTATCGTCTCCTCTCTTCAAATCTGAGAAAATAGAACGAGAACATTAATATTGGCAGAATTATTAGCAGTGACATGGGTTGCATGTATATTGAGACACCCTGTACTTAGGATACTTGCATTCTGGTATACAGAGCAGACCATGTTCGTAAGATGGAAAAGCACTGTATCACCAGATTTTAAGGTAACTAATTGTGTTAGGCAAGGGTGTATAAGGGGTTCCAAAAAACCTTAGCCCCCCCCCCCCAATTTGCAGCTTACATGTTTACTTATATCGAAATAGTTTTTAGTGATTATAAAAATATATAAAATTCTTTATTTATTGCAGGTATTAAAATTACTCTAGCTGATAAAGTGATAATATAATGGCTTCTCAATTAATTGGTCATTCGGAGAGGCAACGTGTGATAGATCGCATACGAGCAATAACATTTCGGGAAGCTCGTGATGCTGGAGCCACCTTTATAACACGTTCATGGGTTGCCAAAAAAGTTGCGAAGAAGTGAGGACTTCGTCAGAAGAAATTGGAATAAAACTTTGGATGAATGTGAAATGGATACAACCAAATCTGGGTGCCCAAATTTGCCACTCTCTCAGGAAACAAAGGACACCATTGAAAGCGGTACGCGTAAGCAGAAAAACAGCTGTGCTAAACTTTCTAGAAAGATCGAAGTATTGAGAGGAAAGATCGTTAGTGGTGAGATCATTTGAGTGTACCGTCATAGGCAAGGTTTAAAGCCTTGACATGAACTTCCAAAGCCAAGAAAAACTCAACTTAACATCGATGACAGAATGTGGTTTGCCTATTATCTTGAAGATTGGGATGTGGATGATTTCATGCATTTAGCTGTCTCCGATGAATTTTTTGTTTACGTAACACGTCGGCCTAACTACCAAATTGATCGAGTGTGGGCCACAACACCAGATGAAATCGATGACAATGAACATTATCGCGAATTATTAAAAAGTCCAGACTGTGTTGGTGTGTTTGTTTTGTTCACTGCAAAGAAGCTCATGTGGGTGCTGAAGCCAAAAGGTCAGAGTTGGGATGGACAGTATTTTCGTGATATTATTCTATCCCAGCATGTCATTCCTTTCCTAAGAAACCCAAACAATGTTAGGGATGTCGATCAGGTCACACTTCTGCACGATAAGGCCCCCTGCTTTAAGGCATTAGCCACTCAACAGTTGTTGCGGAACCATGAGATCGATTTCTTTGGAAATGAAGAATGACCAGGAAATTCTCCTGACCTGAACGTCTGTGAACACATTGGATCAGTTATAAAGGACAAGGTTGAATGTCTCTTGTTTCAAGAACCTGCAGCAAATCGATTTTCGAAGGATACAATGACGCAACACATTGAAACTGTTTTAGCAAATTTGCGTAACGATCAAGATCTATTCACGTCACTTTTGGCAAGCTACCCAAAGCGAATTCAGGCTGTCTTGGAAGCCAATGGCGGGAACACCAAGTTTTAATTGTTTCTCATTAAATGCAGGATTAAATTCTCTTTTGTAAGGTATGTTTAGTTTTACTGTACCTCTAATGGTTTAGGCCATGGGCGGGGGGGGGGGGGGGGCTAAGGTTTATTGGAGCCCCGTATTATCACCCTATCTTTTCTGTATATATATGGATGACCTTACCAATTAACTAAAAACTGCACGTACTGGCTGTGTGATTGGAAAGGAAAAAATTAATCATTTAATGCATGCTGATGACCTTGTTCTTCTGTCACCCTCTCCCCATGGGCTGAGAGTACTATTAGAGATATGTGACCAATATGGTATAGAAAGTGATATCACCTATAATGGGGCAAAGAGTTGTTTTTTGATTTTTAGGTGTAATCTCCTGAAACATGTATCATGTGGATCTTTTGAAATGAATGGTCAAACAATACCTATCAAAGACACATGTAAATACTTAGGCCATGTAATTAATTACTCACGAGCTGCGAGATGAACTTGATATTGAGAGGCAACGTAAAAAGCTGTATGTACAGGGTAACATGCTTGTAAGGAAATTTGATATGTGTTCAGAATCAGTTAAAACTTATCTTTTTAGAACTTACTGTACTGTATTGCATACATCCCATCTTTGTAGAACTATACAAAAACTGCTATGAATAAACTTTCTGTTGCTTATAATAATATTTTTCGTATGCTATGTGGGGAACCAAAATGGTGCAGTGCCAGTTTTATGTTTACTACACGTAACCTACCTACCAGCCAAATGTTAATCCGGAAGAATATATATATGATAATTTCATTACTAGGTTCCAAAACAGCTCTAATGTGTTATTGTGCAATGTCCTGTCTTCAGATACTGTGCAGCTCTCACCTATAGCCCGGGCTATATGGCAGTCTTGGTTCAGACAACTGCTGGTTTACAATACATTATTTTTGTAATGTAGCAAAGATTATATATGCATATTGTATGTTGGGTTAAATGGCTATGCTGGACTTATTTTTGTACTTGTATGTTAGGTTAAGTGGCTATGTTGGGCTTATTTTTTGCATTACGTTCAGTGTATAAATTATAATACGTAAGATTGTACTTGTATGTTAGGTTAAGTGGCTGTGGATTGTGAATGATCCGCAACAAAGATGTTTTGTTTGTTGTATAATTAGTAATTTAAAATGTAGTTTCCACAAAATTATATCCGAACTCAGCTTCCCATAATTTATCAGTATTTTTATTAAACTCTTTTATTTTTATAATTTCTCTGATTTCTTCATTAAGCTACAGTTATTTTCTCCTGCATATACAAATGATTTTTTTCATTTAATGATGGCTCGTGTAATAACAATATACATATAATTGCCAGATAATTATTAATCAAACAGTATGCCAGTATGCTAGGTTAAGTGGCTAGGTTGGCCCTATTTTTAAGTTCAGTGTATAATACGTAAGATTGTACTTGTATGTTAGGTTAAGTGGCTATGGATTGTGAATGATCTGCAATAAAGATGTTTTGTTTTGTTTGTTTATCATGCCTTAGTTCTTTTAAGCCTTAGCATCGCATTGTTATTTCTATTAGGCTTATTAAATACTTACAAAATACACAAATTTTATTTAGAAACAAATATTTAATAAAGAATAAACTTATTGAAAAATAATCTTTTCAGCTCTTTTATAATTTATATTTCTCTATTTAATGAAAATTTTGTTGGTGCTTTGTGCCTTTTTCATTCAAAAATTTCAATTTTGGTGGTGGTTGGTTTGATTTACATTTTATAATGGTTCCCAAAGTGGTCGATCAATTTTAACTTTAAAATTTTATATTAAATAAAGAAAAGGCCTAGCAAGTTTCTATTCTTCATAAATAATATAGAAAAGTATGATCTAATGATTATAATTAGAATATTAGAATTATTGAATTTATATGTAAAAGATTAGTAAGCTGTAGTTGGAGTCACGAAACTAGTGGGCGTGTCTGAAAAGAGATCACTGATTCACGTCCTAAACAAGTCTCCCGTTGCTGCGACTGAGCGAGTCGATGCGTTTCCACAGAAATTAATGGATTTTAATTTTTAGTTAATCACATGCTTTATTTTTTCAAAAACTTCATCAAGCTACTAAAAATGATATACAGTACTTTAAATCTGCATTGTAATCATGATATATTTTGAAATAGTAATAGAAGTAGATGATTATAATTTTCATGTAAGCGAAATTGGGTTTGTGACAACTTATGGCAATCCCAGCGTCAGCATCGAGCTAACTCTGTGGAGTCGTACACAGTTAGTACAAGTGCAACTTCGACACCCAACGGAAAGCTATATGTGATTTAATAGCAGTGAGTTTATATTGGAGCACATTAATTTTGCATCATGTCAGCCCCCGATGCTAAGAAAACATGTCGCCAATATTCACAGAAATATTTTAAATTTGGATTTATACCTTCGATCACTAATGAAACAATACCTATGTGTCTGTTATGTGAAAAGACATTTGGAAATGATGCAATGAAGCCTTCGAAGATGAAAGACCACCTTGAGAGGATGCATTCTGATAAGAAAAATAAAGATCTTGATTTTTTTAAGACATTGAAAGAAAGATTAAGAAAACGTCCAACCTTAATGATATTTCTCAAGTCACCAGCTGGTGCTTACATTCAAGGGGGGATGAAGGCATCCTACAATATCTCCTTTAACATAGCAAAAAAAGGACAGTCACATACGATCGGCGAGGAGATTATTATACGATCTATAAAGGAAGTCATAGAAACCGTTATGAAAAAGGACTCTGAACCTATTCTTAAGTGTATTCCACTGAGTAACAATACAGTACAACGCCATATTGATGAGATGGCAGAAGATGTTGAAAAAACGGTGACTTCAGAACTTCAACAGTGTATGTTTTCTATCCAGCTAGACGAGTCAACGTTTGGAAGTTCTAATATTCTCATGGCCTATGTGAGGTATTGTAGTCCCAGCAAAAAATGCATTATTGATGAGTTTCTCTTTGCCAAATATCTTAAAGCTGACTCGGAGGGTGAGACGATTTTCCTGTCTTTGGAGAAGTATTTGAAAAAAATATGACATTCCTCTTAGTAATATTACTGCAGTTGCTTCTGATGGCGCACCGGCCATGATTGGCAAGTACCAAGGATTTTCAGCTTTCCTAAAGAAAAAAGTTCCTAATGTACGCACTGTACATTGTGTTTTACACATACAACATCTTATTGCAAAAACCTCAGTGGAGAACTTCACGATGCTTTGAAAGTATGTATCAGATCAATAAACAAGATAAAAGCAAGCCCACTTAGTTCTTGACTTTGCAATATTATATGAAAAAATTATGAAAGTTTAAACCAGTTTCTTTTGCATACTGAAGTAAGGTGGTTATCCTGAGGAGATAGCTTACAAAGGCTAGTTGAACTTTTTGATTCAACTGTGGAGTTCCTTAATGATGTGGATCCATCACTAAGTAATGAACTGCAGCTGTGTAAAAATCACCTGTTTTATTTGGCTGACTTATATTCTAAATTTAATGAAGTGCAGAAACGATTACAAGGGAACGATGTTACTATCATTCAAGCTCGAACCATTATTTTAGGATTCCAACTAAAGATTCGCTTGTACCAGTCTTTTTTAGGTCGCAGGAATTTTTGATATTTCTTGAACTTGTCACGACTGGAACAAGAAATAATTGAAAATATTTCAGATTGCGACCTTCTCATCTATACAACCCACCTTGAAAACTTAAAGGAAGATTTTAAAGTTCATTTTGAAGACCTTGAGAATATGCAGGTTCCTGACTGGATTATTACTACATTCGATGTTAAAATAGAAAATGCAGATATAGAGAATAACTTACAGGAGGAATTAATTGAAATGAGCGTGGATCTCGAGGCAAAAGCATTGTTCAAATGTAAGGGCTTCAGTGATTACTGGAGCAATGAAAATACTGCTACCAGATATCCAAACCTTAGGGCAGCTGCTGACCCGTTTTTACTTGCATTTCCAAGTTCATATATGGTTGAAGCTGGATTCAGCCATGTGAATGCACTCTTGACTAAACAAAGAAACAGACTTAACACCGATAAACGTGGTGACTTAAGACTCAAACTCACAAATCTTCAGCCTAATATCCATTCCCTTGTTAACGCTCATCAGGCCCATCCATCTCATTAAGGATAGTAGTATGTGCGCAAAATGGGAGAGTGCAGAGTTGTTGCAGAGCTAATGATCAATGCTGCAAAGGGGTGGGTGGGGGGTATGTTGCAAAGGGAGGGGGTTATGCAACAACTCAGTGCTGCAAAGGAGGGGAGGGGAATGTTGCAGGTGCAACAAGGGTCATGAAACTTGGAGGCGGCGTTATCCCCCAGAAGAAAGACAGGAGAAGGGGAGAAAGGAAGAGAGGTGTTCACCTGGCAGAAGCCAAGTGCATATTAACACTTCAGTTTTTTAGTTGTAAATCAGCCAGTTGGCTTAGAAGACGTAAATGGCTTGTACAGGTTGAGTTGCCAGATTGTGCTCTTTTTAATTAAAGTCTATATTGTTGACTATTGGCTTAGAAGGCGTAAATGACTTGTTCAGGCTGAGGATTGTACCATTTATTTAATTAATTCTTAACAGTTGGCTTAGAAATCCGTCAGTAGGTTTAGAAGGCGTATCCAGCCATTTGTATAATTGTTTACAACCAAAGGAATTAAATAAAACAACATTACATCATTCTGTTTATTAAATATTGTAAATATATAGAAAATAAATATACATTTGAATGATCAAAAAATTAAAAATAATAATAGTATAAGAAATATGAACGAGGAATATTCATATTATAAAAAATATAACCGTCCTTATAACTACAGGAGAAATATATATATATAATATATATATATATATATATATATATATATATACATTATATATATATATATACACATATATACACACACAATTATATTATGGAAATATATAGGAAATAAATACACATTGGAATTATCAAAAACAAGATAAAAAAACAAAAAATAAGAAATAATGTAACCATCAATATAGCAGAAATACACACACACACACACAATTATGTTAAATACATAAATACATACACTTTATCTTCTACTGCACAAAATAAAAATAAGAAATACAAAACGTATAACCATCAATATAAGAGTACAGGCGAAATATATATACACAATTATGTTAAATCTATAAATACATTTCACTTTGTTTTCAAAACACTAAACTCACACTTAATTGAGTCTACAATTACATCGTTATTGCTCTGCATTACGCAGCATACGCGGTTTAATAATATTTCACCACTTAAGGTATCGGGATACCTATACTTTATATAAAGGGCCTTCATATCGTTCAGTACTATTTTTGTGCCCACCGACCCGAGCTTTTCAATCGTGAACTCTTCTTCACACTGCATAGCTACAGTTGAAATAATCTTCTAAGTCGTTACGACAGCTGCTCGTTATATAAAGAAATAGTTCTTTAGGGTGAACGGTGTAGGTGAACTCAGCACTGTACCGATAAAGTGCTTTGTACCAAAGTTCATGATATTTCAAAGAGTCTAAACTTTTTAAATAAACGTCCAGCTCTAGACCATTCTCACCTTGTTCAACCCTACACTCGGTGTATGTGTATTCAAGAACCGTATCAAAATAAAGCATATCCGTAACACGCGCGTCTAATATAGGCTTCAGCTTGCGGAATCCGACGATTTCAAACATTCTATCGAGGATGAAACGGTTTCGCGTCGGGACAAGAGCGTTATTATCAGAAGCATTCTTCCACATCAACCGTATATCAATGCATGGCCGATCGTCATTTATACACAACGTACATACATCGGCATATGAGGGGGTGTCACTAATCTACTCTCTTCTTGTACCTACACCTGTAGGAATTTTATAACGATCTTCACTCCACTTCTCAACTATCACGAAGATTCTATTCATCTCTCGACACTTAAATAAACAACATTCCGTTTGCTTGTTTGTCTACAATCCGTTTCCAGTACATAGTTAACGATACCGGATTTACGCCTGAACACGCGCAACGACTTCGTCATGGACACATCGCACACGGCGTTGAGAATGCTGCTCAAAGGAAGTTCCATCGTATTCGAAGAGCGCACGTCCACTCGGCTCAAGCTCTGAGGTAACTATGAGGCACATGCAACGCGACGGTTCGACGGGAGGAGTGAGTCACACCATAATCTAATGAAACGTGTACGGCGCTGATCCAACATGAATCGTTGTATCCCATTATATTGGGCAGGTGTTTTGAGAAACTTTCCGATACAGGAAGTAATATCGGTTTTAATGTTTTATCACTCCCACTCCCCCGAATACGCACCAGGCATTTTCCTTCAGCGTAATTTTCACGAACTAAACACATTTTATAACGGTTTTATTGTTTTACCACTCACCACACGTTCATTTCCACAAACTAAACATCTTCACATTCCGGCGCACTATTTGAGAGGAACATATGCTCATATTTTTCCTTTTTGTTTAACAAGCGATACTCGTTTCTAAAGTCTGTTAAAAACTCACACAGGGCATTAGCCACAACCTCACTACAAACTTCGTCATTATATATATTAATATAGTGATAAAAATACCTAAGATTCTCCATGATGACGAGATTTACATTTTCAGTCGCAGGGTACGAGTACTCGGTATGATGCAACATATATTAACGCTTGTCACACCACTCATCAACAAGACTCACTATCAATAACCGTTGTTTCTCTTCTGCATGTGTTGTTTCTTTTACTTCACAGTATATGTAAGCTTTTATAAAGTTTAGTCCTACAACATAGTTCAACACATCACTCGTCCCACGAATTCCTACAATGCTCTCCCCAGAATAGCCATAGAGTATTTGTACATCTTGCTCCTTCGTACGATTCAATGTAGCCTTAAAAGCATCAAAGGAGGGTGGAATAGGAAGTTTTTCAGTATCCACCACATCTTGACACTTTGCAGAATACCATTTCATAAACGTCGAACAAGCAATATTAAAGGTAGCCATTATTATTTTCTGTCTACGCGGGAGAATACACGTCTGATGTCCAGGGCTTACTGCGATCAACTGAGCACGCAGGGAAGCCCAGGTAGTAGTATGACTCACGTTGCTGGTCTTACAGTGGGCGGAGCTTATAACTTTCTCCTATGTACACACACACACACACACACACACACACACACACACACACACACAGGAGAAATTGAAACGCTAATTGAAACACGATTTATTTAATAAACGAAATATTCAAGGTGTATATATATTTACAAATATGTGTAATAAAAAAGTTAACAATAGACACATCAAAGATTATATTCAAGGTATATATATTTACAAATACGTGTAATAAATAAGTTAACAATAGACACATCAAAGATTATTTTGTACCTCATCGTCACTCACGGTTCTGTGGGAGAAGCGAAAAGCAAGACTGTAGAATATAAGGGTCGTCACATAAATATTTATTATATTTTGTAAATGACCCACTTAGGAGTGTGACGTGTTAGAAATGGCTTCTATAGAAAAATTCAGGTTCACGAGCCCATCCACATGTATTGTATCTGGACCTACAGGATGTGGTAAAACTGTGTTTATGTTTAAAATCATTAAAGAAAAGGGAGAGATGTTCTCAAAATTTGTGTATAAAGTTATATGGTGCTATTCGACGTATCAATCAGTGTTCAACGAGTACCAAGATGATATTTTGTTCTACAAAGGTGTATATGACGTTAATTCGTTAAAGGGAAATGAGCATACAGTCATGTAATTGACGATCTCATGTTGGAGAAGGATATAACGTTTGCCGAGACATTTACAGTATTCTCCCCCATCTTAACATAAGCGTGTTCTTCATCAATCAGAATCTATTTTTCAAAAATAGATACATGCGCGATGTGTCGTTAAATACACAATATTAGTCTTATTCGTGCAACGTAGATATGTATCACAAATTGGGGTATTAGCCAATCACATGTTCCCGAATCAGCGTAAGGAGTTTTTGGAAGTTTAGAAAGAAGCTACAAGTACCCGTTACGGATATTGCTTTGCGACCTTCATCCGCGAAACATGTTTAGGGCTTCTAAGAACGAATATATTTCCAAACGAGCCTGAAACGGTGTATATTCCAGAGTGACAAAGAGATAAAGAAATACCGTGAATTAATAAAAATCTACATCGAATGCCCCGAGCAATGCAGCAGATGTTTATTAAAAATATCGACTCCGACTTTTTAAAATGCATCTGTGAAATCTGTCTTAACGTTATAAATTGCAATGTATCAATGAAACCACCTCAGAAGGCTCGCCTACGCCGTTACAAGAACATAATACGTGCACTCGCTCGTAAAAGTCAAACTGTAGGGAAGAAAAAACGAATTATTGTACAAAGAGGAGGGTCATTCCTCCCCATCTTATTTTCAGTTTTGGGTCCTTTACTGACTAGATTAATATAATGAAGAAAGTGGTAGTGATTCCACACGAGGTGTATGCTTCACTGCAAAGGAATCCAGACACGGATCTAGATCCCCGTAAAAGCAGACTTAAAAGAATGGAAAGCGAATTGCTAGCCCTATTAAACAGTGAAAAAACACCTGATGAGAAAAGAATCTATACCAAGAAGCTCTGCAGAAATTTCTTCACGAGTACGAAAATTATAAGAAACAGAGATTCCCGTGGTTATTAGGCACAGCACGGGGAACGATGGACATGGTGACATAGGACCTGTACCAGACGATACAGCTGACCAATCAAAGATTAATGGGTCGGCCACACAACATATCGAGCATGTATTAAAAAGCACCCTCCCACATACATTGAGGAATAAAGGTTTAAGTCTTTATAATCTATTGAATGATGATCCCGTCACACAATGGACCGATACAGGCGAGATCATTGTGGAAGGAGTAAAGGTACAGGGATCGAATATCGTAGACATCGTCCATGATCTGGTGAGAAAGAGGGATAGGCCCTCACCATCAGGATGGAAGCATATTAAAGCAAGACTACAACAAATAAATGTCCCCAAAACATTGATAGGAAATCTGAACAGGATAAAAGACCTGGAGCATGCGACGCACGTGACACAATTGAAGACGCCATCACCCCCGGCGGTAACATCTTTGAAGAGGAGAAAGAAGAGGTTAAACAACGGTCAACCCTACCCACGTGCCTCTAAAATACGCAAATGGTTAACATATTAAGAAGACGTTATGATGACATTTCTAACCGAGCCTCCTACGGAGGCGTAGATAGACTGTACATAAGTGTTTACGGAGTAGGAAAAAAAGATGTTGAGAGATTTTTGTGGGAGCAGGATGCTTGTACACTTCATAAGCCTGTGAGAAAAAGGTTTAAAACAGCCAAGACAACAGCTGCCTCGATTGACTCTATTTGGCAAGCAGATTTAACAGACATGCAAATATTCTGTGTATAACGATGGTTACCGCTACATTCTATTCATAATAGATGTATTCTCTAGATATATGTGGCTAATTCCTGAAAAATAAATCACCTGAAACAGTTGCTAAAGCCACCAAAACTGATGTTAAAAGAAAACAGGGCTATTTTTGTACGGATATGGGGAAGGAATTTATAGGCCGTGCTTTTCAGAACATGTTGACAGAGTTTAATATCAGCTATTACAACAATTCTATACATAAGGCTTCTTTAGCTGAAAGAGTTCAACGTACCATAAAGGAACGCATGCACCGTTTTTTTACACATAAAAACAGATTTCTAGACATTCTGGAATCATTGCCATCATCATACAACCGCTCACACCATCGCACGATTGCGACAACACCTAACGAAGTTTTAGCAAGAGGTACGCTCCCAAAGGTGAGAAGAGAAGGAATACCACCACCACACTCTGCGCGTATCAAAATCAATGATTATGTAAGGCTGTCGCATTCGGTAAATAAATTCGCGAAGGGATTTGAGCAAGGATGGACACGTTAGATTTTTAAAGTTAGGGCTATGAGACCTAAAGCTGAGCTAATGATGTATTACGTTGAAGATTTGACTGGGGAAGAAATCGCAGGAGGCTTTTACCGCCAGGAGTTGCAGAAAGTGGCATTTAATTTAGGAAAAAATGTGTTTAAAATTGAGAACATTTTAGGAAGCAAAGGTTCAGGAAAGAGAAAAATGTACCTGGTGAAATGGCTAGGGTACCCAGAAAGCTTCAAAACCTATATAAGAGCTGATGCAATAATGAAGCTAAATAGTATGCAATATGGCTCCTAACCATTTCTACGTCACACTTCCGTCCTCGTCCCTCTCTGTACACCCTAACAACACACTAGCCAACTTTGTAACGGATCTCCACGGACCCATTGAATTGGGTCGTGATTCGTATGAGGTGGGGATATGTGAAATTCAGCTGGACACCATCTTTTTAAATATTGATTATAAAGATACCGTTTTACGATTCTTAGAGACTGTAATGAGTGTGCAAACGCCGAGGTAACTCGGGATGAAATTATACGTATCGCCCGGACTAAGGTTGCACGGTATTACAGTACAGAAGTAACACTAGGGCCGGGCCGTTATGGTTCGGTCGAGGATGTTGTGAGAGACTTAAACGTGAGTTTAAAAGACTCAAATCTTACGAATGATTTATTATACGAAATCGTAAACAAAGGAAACCCTACACATACTCTAATCCTAAAATCAAAGGCTAACAGAAATATTAGAGACCGAAGAGTGTTCAAAATTATAACCAAGAGGCGATATCGATCAGCCTTCCAAAGAGATACCTTTCACGAGGCACAGCATGACTTGTCCGCTTAATGTATCAATTGAAGATGGAGAAATTCGGTGAAAGCTCTCAGCCCCCAGACATGTGCTATATTTACAGCAATATAGTGGAGCACCAGTTTGTTGGCGATATAGGCACGCCTGCTGCGCATTGCCCACATCCCAACCATAGAGGAAGGAGTTTGAGTATTACATATGACAGACCCCATTATGTGAATGTCGCAACTAATCTAATAACCAATATCTCAATTATATATAAGAACGATTGAGGATAAAAATTTCCATTCGGTGACGGGAGCTTAACAGTGAAGCTGCACTTTCGACGCACTGAGTTATAATGGGCAGAAAGCCTTTCACCTTCTATCGAGGGTGAGATACCAGCGTGGTAGTGGACTTGGATCCATTTTTTCAACCGTACTACGTACGGCTGTTCCTTTGCTGAAGAGGGGTGCCAGATACCTCGGAAGGAAGGCGCTACAATCAGGTCTTAACACTGCAGAAGACATATTGGCTGGGGCTAAACCTAAAGAAGCTCTAAAAAAACATTTAAAACGTGCACGGGATGAAACCGTCAAAGATGCAAAGGGAAAAATGCGTAGTGGTGGGAAGAGGAAGAGGACTGGTCGGAAGAAGGGATTACCACCACGTGGCATTAACCGTAAAAGGATATCAAAAAAGAAGTGTTGTAAGCGAATGAAACCTATGGTTGACCATTTTTTTAAACTGATATAAGCTAAGGACATTGATCTCATGAATCATAATTTGTTTACTACTTGTCGAGAGAGGAGGCACTATTTCTAACTCGTCATGGCACCCATCCGTGTAGTTTACAATGCTGTAAGTCGGAGCTATCCCTCTTTGAGATGCCTCCAACTCAAGTTTCTATTGAACACAGTGACTTTATTACAATTAACCCTTTAAACACAATTAGTTCCACGAGTGCCCCTATAGAATTCGTGATACCCAGCTCAGTCCCTTACTTTTTTGATCCAAGCTGTGTCCACATGTACGTAAACTACGTATAGCCCATTCTGCTGGAACGGACTGCGATGACAAATATGCTGTATACCCTGAAACAAACTTTCTGCACTCCATATTCAACCAGTGTGACGTATATTTAAATCAGGTCAACATATCGGCAGGCACGGGGTACTATCACCTACGAGCCTATCTGAAAATGTCCTCAACTTTTCCAAAGAAGCGAAGGCTACCTTTTTAAGTACTAGAGATATTATCAAACTAAAGACGAAAGTAGTATAAAAGACAAATTTAAAAATTCTAAAAGAAGATATACGACTGTTTTGGACGTCTGCATACAGATTTCACATTCCAGGAGAAGTTGCTTGTGAATGGGGTGGATATGAAAATAAAGCTCACCCGCACGAGTCCTGAGATCTGCTTAAATCTGGATGCTGATGAAGAAGAGGGAGCAAAACCTGTTGTGGTTCACATTATGGAGACCTACTTCCGTGTACGGCGAGTGAAATTAAGTTTACCAAAACAACTAGAAATTGACAAAAATTTACTAAACGCTACAGTAAATTACCCTATTAACAGAGTACAAATAAAACTATACACGGTACCTGCAGGGTTGGCGTCGAAGCAGATAGAAAACATCGCCCTGGGAAATCTTCCTAAAAGGATATTAATCGGAATGCAGAACCATGCTTCGGTGAATGGAAAATATAAAAAGAGTTAATGGCATTGCGTTGGAAGGAACAATGAATACGGACTATTCATCAGATACTGTGTTACCGCTTTGCGCGAGAGCCTATAGTAATCTGGCCCATATTGCAGGTGATTGTGATGAGCTCGGTAATGGGGTAACGCAGAAAGAATTCATTGACCAATTTAACCTTTATCCGTTTGACATTACACCTGACTTATCTGCTAGCGTAAATAAGCATTTAAGTCCACAACAGAGCGGAAACATCTCAGTGAGGTTGGAATTCACCAAGCCTATAGATGCGCCTATTAGTGTACTAGTATACCTCGAGTCGCAAGCCCTAATAGAAGTAGACAGATTTAGGGGCGTTACACTGACTTTTAAAATGGATGCGAATACACTTCAGAGAGTAATGAATAGTAAACGAATCACACGTTCCAAATTTATCGGCGTGTTTGCGAAGAATGAAACATTGAATTTGCCAGGTACGCGAGAATGTGGTAGTCTTATTGTGAACACAGATGTCATCGGTAATGAAGGGATTCATTGGTTTGCAATCTATTTAAAAAAATAGGGACCGCCTGTACTATTTTGATTCACTCGGAGTTCAACCCTGGAGTGACCCTGTTATTGTAAAATTTCTCGATCAGTTACATATCCCCGAAGTTGTATGGAACCCATTCCGGTTACAAGGATATTTTAGTAATACATGCGGGATGTACTGCATTTCATTTCTCATTCATATGTCACGTGGCAAAAACTTTATACATTTTTTAAAATTATTCGACCCGTGTCACACAACGTAACGATGAAATGGTATGCAGGCAGATAAAAAGCCGTTTTTCAATTGTGCCTACTCGTTGCATAGTATGATGTTTTGTTCGTGTATATATTTGTAACGTTAGTTTGTATATTCTGTAGTTTAAGATGGTTGTTGTACTAAAAATATGATTTCTTTCATTTAATAAATTGATGAAAATACATTGTGTCTTCTTCCCCCCAAAAAAGATCGAAACAAAAAAACACTTACATTATTTCGTTAATGATGTGCAATGTGAAGATATCTTTGAACTGCTCAGAGAAGCTCCTTTAAGAGATAATTCCGAATAAAATTTATGAAAAAACATGCAAAAGATTGCTATAAAAAATTCAATGAATCGATTTTAGCATAATTGCGATTACCTAGATGAAGTATTTGACGAGATACTACATCCCTCCATATATATATGTTGAAATAACCCTCTTTCTATCAGTTTGTGAATAACTGACTCCAAAAAATAAAGTTATAGACACTTACATTTCTATGGTAGTCCCTTGCGTCGGATCGTAAGGAGCGTCGTTGCAAATATCATCAACGGTTTGCGTTGGAAATAATCCATCCCGGTCAATCGCGTTAAAAAGATTAATTGTTGACAATGCTACAATGACACCATCTTGATATAAAACCGGTAAACTATAAATTTCTTGATTCATGGCGGAGGGAACGTTTACTCACTGGCAGAGGGAATGTTTATTCACTGGTGAAAATAATTACTGTGACTCCCAGCTGAAAATATTTCCTTTTATACGCATGATCCCAAGCACCGACCCAAAAGACTAAGAGTCGGTTCGTAATGATTAGCTGTCACTGTAACTGGGCGGTGTCTAATTTGTGTACCAATCGTAACACCGATATAACGGGTCCATGCTTTGGACGACTAACGGTGTCTTTATATTTTCTCCGTAGATTTAAAGCTCGTATTACCCCTTGCTGTCTCTACCACGGCAATATTTGCGCCCATACTTGGTTTTCCCCAACCCACCCCTTTATGCAATATCCCTCGCAACATTGAACAACCATCTCTATAGAAAATTTCCAGATTGTGCATTATTACGTTTTGCTGCCATCCTATTCTCAGTTTTCCCACAATACTAATGTGCGTTTTACTGTCATGCTATTCTCAGCTTTCCCACAATACTTTTCTCGGCTTTCACCAACCCACCCCTTTCCGCAATATCCCCTGCAACAACCATTTCTATAGAAGACTTCCAGAATGTGCATTATTATTTTTTGCAGCCGTACTAAATTGAGCCTCAATTTTTCGGACGTAAGTTGTTATACGAATATATTCATTGCGGCCATACTAAATTGAGTCTCATTTTTACGGATGCAGTTTGTTATAGGAATATATTCATCAGAGTGGCACAGCTCAGTACCGCAGGAAACAAAATTAGTGCCGCTACTCTTCATTACTTTGACATTAACAGCACAGTAATATCCTATGACACAAACATCAAATCTAGAAGATTTTTGTGCATTATCATGTTTTGCTGCCATACTATTCTTTTTACTTCTCGCGTAGGAGGGTGATTAATTTGTATTTACTATTGAATGACTGCCTGGGATGGTAGATAAATGGGTACCCTAGGTATCCTAGTGGTTAATACGCTGGGGTGATGGTTGAAAGATCAGGCGTTGACATTTCAGCCGCTACAGCGATTCCACGTTAAACTTTAGGTCTAAGGCGGAGTGAAAAGTTTGACTCTCGTCAAAATGAACAATTCGGGGAAAAGGAAAATCGAATTAGCTATTATTATTACTAATGTAATTTACACAACGGTTAGGTTCCAGTTACAAAAATCTCTCTCTCTCTCTCTATATATATATATATACATATATATATACAGTATATATATAAGAATTTTAAATATTTTAAATGAGTCTAGACTTTCATTGGGGCGTTTTATTTTCCACTAATTGTGTAGACGAGATAAGTGTACGCATGGGGTGAATGAATTCTGTATTTTAAATGAGTCTAGGGTTTCATTGGTACGTTTTATTTTCCACTAACTGTGTACACGAGATAAGTGTACGCATGGTGTGAATGAACTCTGAAGCTGTTCTTTTTTCATTACACTTTTGCATAAAGCATCTCTCACAACAAATTTGGAAAGAGCTTCTGTAATAGTTGTCGGACACAATGTGGAAAGTGTACATGAAAGATAGAGAGTTACAAGGACAAGAAGTACCTCAATAAGTAATGCATCCCATGCAATTTCTGCTCGCCCGTGCTGCAGCTTAGTTCGGCTTCCACGTTAAACTGTAGGTCTAAGGCGGAGTGAAAGGTTTGACCCTGGTTAAAATGAACAATTCGGGGGGATGCTAATCGAAGGTTACCAATAAAGTAGAACTTTTTTATTGCATGAAGGATGGGACAGGGTTAATAATGTAATAAGTTTTAGGAAAAGTCACATGTAAAAGAAGCCAGTGTGTGTGTGTGTGTGTGTGTGTGTGTGGTCCTCACTTTCTCTGACAAAAATCTCTCTCTCTCTCTCTCTCTCTCTCTCTCTCTCTCTCTCTCTCTCTCTCTCTCTATATATATATATATATATATATATATATTATATATATATAAGAATTTTAAATTAAGTTTTACTTTCACTACCAAAAGTAATTTTATTAAATTCTTTCCATTTTTTTATTCAATCATTTCAATAACTAAGAAGATGATACCATACAAATTAAAAGTAAAGACATAAACAACGAAGTTAATAAAAACATTTATATACATTGTAAGATTTGGCATGAAGCGAGTGGACATGGAAGCGAGTATTTTGGTGAAAGTTTGACCCACATTCCGAAGTGTCTAGTTCACCGTCAGTCTTTGCCTCGAAGGCTCACTTGCCTCCATGTTATACATTTTTTCTTCCAGAGACGATTTGAAAGAAAGAAGTAAATAGAACGGCGTTTAAATAATTATTGTTTTTCTTATATATATATATATATATATATATATATATATATATATATATATGTGTAATGTTTTGTTGCAATTTGTTTTCCAATCGCAAGAAAGGATTGTCATAATTAAATAGACAGAACAAAGTGAATGTGTTCATTTCCATTTTATTTATGATTTAATATAATTGTGTGTGTGTGTGTGTGTGTGTGTGTATTGATGTTTATACATTTTTTATTTTATTTTTGATCATATATATTCCTCGTTCATATAACTTTCTTACACTATTTTTTATTTTTATTTTGATCATTCCATCGTGTGTAAAGGCTTGTCAAAAGTAAATAGAACGGCGTTTAAATAATTAGTTTTTCTTATATATTATATATATATATATATATATATATATATATATATGAGTGTGTAAAAATGAATAATTCCTGTATGATCTTATATTCAATTATTAATTTTTACATAGGAAGTTATTTGTTGTTCAATTCATACTCACATGTACGTACGTCCACATGTATTCTTTTCCCTTCTCTTCTTTAACATTAATTGATTTCTCGCAATCTCGTAAATATTTAGGCGAGTGTTCAAATTCTGCTGATCATCGCGGAAGCAAATAACTTCTGAAATCTCTCTCTCTAATGCCAATCACGTGTTATATACATATATACTGTAATTGATGATAAAAATTTATAATGTAATTAATCTACTTAAGCGATAGTAATTTAATATAATGTAATTAATGACATAGAAAATGTATTTCAATGAAATTGTATTTAACGATCATAAGTGAATATGAATTAATTGGTGATTGTAATCATGATTGTAATAAACCGAAAAGTACACCGTATTTGGATTATACTAGATGTCCGACCCGACGTTGTGTCGCCATATAGAAATGTACATTCAGCGATATTATTATTTTTTTTGTTATTTTTTTTGTTCGTGGAATAAATTCTGGAGTTGCTTCCTGGAAAAAAAATTGGTGACTTATGCTTTTCAAAAATTGTAATAATTTTTAGATTAGATGCATTCTCTCTTCGTTATAAAAGAGGAAGTCATGTCTTGCCTTAATCTTGTAATTTTTGCCCCTATGAATATTTTAATATAAGAATGCATGATTCAATTTCCGTTCTAATTAACTCGGCGGATCAGGAAAAATAGCAGATCTACAATATGCGGTTTAAGCCAAAAATATGGCTTTCTCTTCCTATATCCTGTTTATCTGTTTAGCCATTGCTTTATTTTTTGAACTATTATGCAAAAATAATAGAGCCTCATCAATATTTAATAATGATGATGTTAGTAAAATCAGGGTATATAAACCCCACAAACCTCTTCCATTTTCATTCAGAAGCTAATTCAGAGGCTGAGCACTACCTGTACATTTTAGCAGTAAATTACAGTAAAAGATAGTCTTTATCTTTTCCTTCGAGCCTTGCTCTCTTCAGAAGAACTTAGTCATTAAACTTTCCGGATACGCTATAAGAAGAGTCCGGAAATCTTCAGAGAATTTAGTAAGCCTCCCTGAATCCTCCGAACCACTATAGAAGAACTCGAAGAGTAATATAAAAGAAAACTACTGCAAATAATACATCCGTTGCTGCCACCTAACTAGAACCCCCGTCGACTTCGAACCAAACCAGGCCATAGACGGAGGGGTTAACAACTGGCGACCCTTTAACCAGGATCTTAACAACTGACAACTTCTGCATCCAGGATTCTTCCAGTCTTCCAGACCCTGGAACTAGAACCAACAACCAGTTGCCCGACGTGTCACGACTTCTAGTTCGTCACATTCACCCTTGAACCGGTGTGTCACGACTCCAAGTTCTCCACGCCTAGTTCTCATCCAAAAACAAGTGGCCAGCAAGACACGTCTTCAGGACACGTCTGCAAGGATTTCGCCGTACGAATCTTAAGTACAGAACTCTTTTTTAAAAATAATCTCTAAACATTTGAAAAGTCAGTATTATTAACAGTAAATAATTAGTATTGAGCCAGAATTAACAAAAAAACACACTGAACATTACATACACCAGTGATACATTTCTTTTTAGTAAAACAGTTATTTCTAGTATTATATATAATTTTATTTAATGTACCAGGCATAGTATTACCATACCTTCACGTACGTTCGAGTGAAGCCTTGTTTACATTTTTTATATTATTATTTTTGTTTGCAATCTTTTCAAATTTTCCCCTGTTTAGGGAAATTGTTGTGCATTTATTTAATATTTTTTTAGATAGTGTAGTTAGGAAAACCCCTTAAGTGATCATTCCATAAATTAAGATCGGTCAAGCAGACCTAATTAGAACACATTAATAGTACCTTCATATATGAGCGATTCAGAAGGTGCGCTTTCTGACATCGAAAATTTACCTACACCCATTTTTCCACCTACCCCGCGCCCTTCAAACATACTCCCAAACACACAAACTTCAGATCCAGAACAAACCAATATGTCTCAGTCTCAAACCCCCGCCCCAGCATACATTAACTTAGGTAGACTAGTAAACCTTCCCCATACTTTTAATTTTTAAGGGGACCATAGATAATCACTTTCTTGAACCACGCGTAAGACCTTGGATTGAGTCTTTAGAGCAACATTTCTTACGCGAAAACATCACCGATGATGATATAAAAATTATTGAAGCAAAAAGATTTATCGACCCTAAAGAAGGGAATGCTCATGACACAGTCACCTACGTCCCATCAATTAGCGAAGCTTCAACATGGGACAATTTTAAACAAAACTTATTAGAATTTTTTAAAGAAATAACACTTGCACAACCCTTAGCCACATTAGAAGCAGTCTTCCAAGTTAAATGGAAGAAAGAGGAACATGAGATTTTAATAATTTTATTGCACGAACAAATAAACTCGTAGAGAAGCCCTCCGAGCCGCAGAAAATGCATGTGGCATTACTTTCACTTCAAAACAAAGAAACGTTATAGTAGCAACGACAATTTACCAAAACCTACCCAGAGCACCTAAAAAAAGTTTCAAGATTTCTAAATGTTGACAAACCAGTAAGTGTAGCTATAAATAAAACACGGGAACATTACCCAGATTTAGCAAACCAAAACTACCGAAAGGGTAGAGAAACCCGTACATTACATTCAGCAGCAGCCACAACACCAACAGCAACAGCAACAACCTATAAATCGAGGCCAATGCAGGGAACACCACCCCAGAAACAAGCCCCCAAACCCAGAATACACGCCCTCCTCCACAGTGTTTTAACTGCGATAACTTTGGGCACATGATAAGTCAGTGCACTTATCCCTCTTATTGCTCCCACTGTCACGAACATAGTCATCGCCGTGGCGATCGCCAAAAATGTGCCGATAAAGCCCCTGCAGGGTATAGGCCCCACTTCCAGAAATCGAACACCCAACGTTCCCAAAAGTCCTCCAATCCCCAGAAACCAGTCCATTCCCAGCCTCAGTTAAACCACCAACCAAATAGATTACGACCACAGGGTCAATCACATTATTACCCCATGTACAAACCCCAGTACAATCAGCAAAATCGGATAGTTCGGTACATAGAAGTACCCGCAGAGGAATCATTTTCCGCAGAGTACGGTTTTCAAGAAAACCCTCCAGCGTATGGTGATCCCATAGAATATCACCCAGGTCCTCCCATAGAAGACAATTCGAGCTTTTTAGACCCACTTTGGAGGCGGCAGTTCAACCTCCTCCCTCTAAATTACAGTAATGAACCCAGATACACACACAAACTTTCCATCAGGATAATAGGTGCAGACCTCCTAGATTTAATAATAAAGTGTAGCACTGATGACCAAGACTTAACTGCTCTCCTAGATACAGGCGCACACGCGACGTTAATTAAGAAACAATGTGTAGATGAATTACTAGAGAGTACAGATTACAAATATGAAATTAAGGCACGCCTATACTTACATACTGAGAAATTGAATTATATTTAGAAGTTGGAAACGCGTATACCCCGTGAAATGTTGTATAGTGACACTCGCCACCTTTCAGACAGATATCCTACTAGGTATGGATTTTTTTAACCGGAATCAATAGGAGATTTACCCAGCCGGAAAGTTAGTAAAGTGTCGAAATAGGACACACCATCTCCATGAGAATAACAGACAGCTTAATGCTAATAGAATTAGTTCAGTTCAGATTACCGAAAGAAATAGGAAACCCCCTCCACTTGATAGCAGTTCAAGTTAGTTGGTTGCATCCAGAGGGACAACCGCTCCAGAAATCAGCCCCAAGAGTAATCATTTCCAGTTGTTGAATCCAGTTGGATTAACACTGTCAGTTTCCAGTCAGTTAGTTTCCAGACAGTCAGTTTCCAGTCAGTCAGTTTCCAGACAATCAGTTTCAGTTCAGCCCATACGGCAAATTTTAGTCGTCGAAGCAGAGTCAGATTCTCAATTTTTCATATGCCCGACCGAGCATATAACAGTAGCACCTTATGAGAAGATCTGTTTCCTAGCAAAAGTAGTCGACAGTCAAGGAAAATTACTAGAGTCAGAGCGTACTCTGATTACAGAGAAAAGTAATTTCTTATTGCCCAAGTCCTTAGTCAGAGTCAGAATTCAGCTATCCCCGTTGTTTGTTTAAACAAAGGAAAAAGTCCTATCAAATTAACTTCAAATCAGAAAATAGGAACTGTTTCCACGGTAGAAATAGATTCAGATTTCCCCACCAGTACGATAAATCGTGTTTCCAGTTCCTTAGAGTTAAACCCTTCAGTATTGAAAGAAGAATATAAGAAATGTATGGCTCCCTTCAGGAGTCACCAGCCTTACAGGATCCCAAACTAATGGAATCACTTCTCGATTTCCTGATAAGAAATAGAGATGTGATTGCCCTAAAAGGAGATCCTCTGGGCCGAACTAATTTGGCCCCTTTTAACATCAAGCTGGAACCCAATTCCAAACCCATTTTCATTCCTCCCTATCGGGTTCCACATTCCCAATTAGTCACTATTGAGGAACACATCACGGACATGTTGGAGCAGGATGTCATTCAGCCTTCAGCTAGTCCCTGGTCCGCTCCTATGATTCTCGTCTCCAAAAAGGACGGAACATCTCGTCCTTGTATAGATTTTAGACGCCTAAACAACATTACCATCCCAGACCGTTTCCCTATTCCAAACATGCAGGAAACAATTCTGAACGTAGGGAAAGCTAACTTCTTTTCGTCCCTCGATTTAGCATCTGGTTATTGGCAAATGGAAGTCAGTCCCGAATCTCGGGCATTGACTGCTTTCTCCACTAACCGAGGCCATTACGAATTCCAGGTTTTACCTTTCGGAGTCCGAAATGGGCCTGCTAATTTCTCTAGGTTGATGAATATGTCTTTCCGACCTATTAGGTGTTGAAGCTCTCGTTTATCTTGACGATATTATCGTTTACAGTTCGGACATAAAAACACACTTTCGACGTCTTAGGAATGTGTTATCACGCTTGAGGAAAGCACACCTTAAACTGAAACTTGCAAAGTGCAACTTTTTACAAGAGTCCCTAGTATATCTATGATTCCTCCTCTCATCCACAGGAATTAAACCTGATCCAGCCAAACTCGAAGCGTTGGAACGGTACCCTGTACCCAAAACCATCGACGACGCCCGTGCATTTATTGGTTTTGTCGGATTCTATCGGAATTTTATCCCCCAATTTTCAAATATTGCTAAACCCATTACTAATGTTCCAAAAAATGCTAAATTTAACTGGGAATCCGATCACCAACATGCCTTCGAAACTCTAATTGGTAAACTAACCTGTCATCCCATCCTACAATACCTGATTACACAAGACTCTTTGTCATAGCCACAGATGCTTCCTCCTACGGACTAGGAGCCGTCCTATTACAGGACGTAGATGGTGTGGAATTGCCCATTGCTTATGGCAGTCAACTTCCCTCTGCGCCTCAACGGAATTATTCCACTACGGACCGAGAGACCCTAGCGGTATATTGGGCTTTGAAAAAATTCCGAAATATCGTCTATGGCTACGATGTAACCATTAAGACTGACCATAAGCCACTCACGTACCTCTTCAATGACAAGCTACTTGAAGGACGGTTGAGTAGATGGGATCTGTTGATTCAGGACTTTGCGGCAAAAATCGTATACAAACCAGGAAAACTTCAAGTTATTCCAGACGGATTGTCGAGACTCAAGCCCGACGCCCAAGTGAATAAAATAAGAATTCTTCCTGTGTTCGACTATAAGTGCCTGCAATACTCCCAACAACAGGACCAACACACCCAAAACCTTCGGGCGCGCCTGGAACAAAAGGAACCATCGAAGGTAAAAGAACAGTACAGCCTCAAAGATGAGCTCGTACATTTCAAGAACGAAGATGGAAACGACCTCGTGGAGATACCAAAGGATCTCGTCGATCAGAGCTGGGTACTTCCGCAAACCGCAAATTCCGAAATTGCGGAAGTATGTTTTTCTTTTCCGGATTTGCGTTTGCGGCAAAGTCATCGCAAATTAGTGAATGTGCGTTTGCGGATTTGCGTTTGCGAAAGTGATTTTGAGTTTGCGGATTTGCGATTGCAAATCCGCAAACTCGAAATCACTTCCGCAAACGCAAATTCACTAATTTGCGATGACTTTGCCGCAAACGCAAATCCGCAAACGAAAAACATCTTCCGCAATTGCGGAATTTGCGGTTTGCGGAAGTGCCCAGCTCTGGACTCGATATAGACATTGGACTTTGTCACGACTCTCCTTTGTATGGCCACATGGGGCCGGATCGCACCATCAAGAGTCTTTTGGAGCGATACCATTTTCCCGAAATGAACAGAAAGGTATATGAATACATCGCCGAATGTCCGTCGTGTTTAAAACAAAAAGGCAACGTACCATCCACTCACACCTCCTATGCATAAATATCCAGTATGCCAAAGGCCCTGGCAAAGAACTGGAATGGATATACTGGGACCATTCCCAAAAACATCAAAGAGAAACCAGTACATCATTGTGTTTACAGACCACTTCTCGCGTTACAGCAAAGTAGCTGCCATTCCAGACCAGACCTCGGAAACTGTGGCCAGAGCCCTAGTGGAACGCGTCATCCAGAATCATACTACCCCTTCCATCCTAATTTCGGATAACCCTCTTAGTTTCACGTCCAAACTGTTCGAATCACTCTGTAACATGTATAAAATTAAAAACACACACATTGTGGCATACCATCCGCAGGCAAACGGCTTAGTGGAAAGGCACAATCGAAAGATCTTAGAAGCCCTTCGCCACGTTGTCGGTGTATCCTCCCGGACATGGGATGATTGCCTTCCCATGGTACAAACAGCCATCAACAATGGCTATAATGTGTCCATTGGGGACACCCCTCATTTCGTCCTCCATCACTACGACAAGCGTCTACCTTTTGATTTGCCCGACCAAATCGACTCGGCAGTTCTAACATCTTCCGAGATGGCAGAAGCAAATCAGCAACTAGCTGAACGATCTTTCAAGATTTTTGACATAATCCGCTATGCCCTAGACCAACGAAACTGACAGATGGAGCAAGAGCAACATAGGCGTCATCCCCGTCAACGGACTATAATCGTCGGTATGCGATGTTATCTGAAGAGCGTGAAACCGCCAGGTGCTCATCGCAAATTATACCCAAAATGGCATGGCCCATATAGGATTATGAAAAACCTCGGAAAAAATCGTTATGAAATCCTCGACCTCCGGGATCATTCCAAACTGAAGATCATTCACGCTGACAATTTGAAGATAGGTGCCGAGCAACACCTTCCCAAAAAACAGCTGCCAGGCGTTCGAGCCGCCTACCCTTCGAAAGGTCAAGATATTAGCAAATCGAGCAGGGATCAAAGAACTGAAGTGGTCACAGCGGGAGCCACTACCCATGACGAAGATTGGTACTTCGTAATACCACCAGTACTCGAGCCGATCTCTGAACAAGAGGAGGCCCCAGAACCAAGAGTCCCATCGGACCCAGACCCTGGAGAAACTCCTTCGAGAGGATCACTCAGTGGAAATCCACCATCTCCTCCAACTCCATCTCCTCCAACTCCACCATCTCTTCGGTCACCACCCTCACCTCTTGATGATCGACGCACGGACCCTACATACCGCCCGCCAATGCATCAACCACGTGAACTAGAACCTTCACATAAGAAACGAACCCTCTCAGAATCCAAACTTAACGGTCGACCCCCATTGCCACCAAAACGAGGCCGACCCCCTTCGTCCCCAAACACAAGTATCCACACGGCCATCCCCAGCCCCGTATAACCTAAGGCGTAGAAATGAATAAAATCGTCCCCCTTATAATTTTCCAAATTATTTACTCTTGTAGCCCTAGCATTAAAATTTCTACCGGAGTTATTGCAGAAAAACTTGCAGAAGGTAAATTTTTGAAAGGACACGCGGACCTTTTTATCAATTTGCAACCCCCTACCAGAATCAAGATCAATCTCCTTCAGATACAAACCCAATTAAAAACGTTTGAAAGTAAAGTTCAGGGTTCTTTCCAGGGAAAAGATCAGATTAGTCGCGTTCTGTTAGAAAATACCTTGGAAACTATTCGAACTACAACGTGCACCCTATCAGAAATATTGGCATTACCATGGATACAAACGGAAACTCATAACTCGGAAAAAATTAATCAAAGAAATAAAAGGGGACTAATAGATATAGGCAGTGGTGTAGTGCTAAATAAAGAAGTGGGGGAACGCATTTTGAAAGTGTTACTCAGATGCGGGGGGGGGGACAATGGCGAGCGCGGCGAGCCCATACAGCTGGGGGTCCGGGGGCACTGTAAGCCCCCCGGGAAATCTTTTGAAATCTGACCAATTTCAGGGATATTTTGAGGTCATATGCACTGGATATTAGGATATATTCCAAGGTTGAAGATGCAGTATTTCCAGTGTCATTAGATATACGACATCCAGTACGATCAATAAAAATAGCTAACAACTACAATGATTAACTAAAAAAAAGTTAACAACTGGTACGCCGTGGTGACTGTTTCATCAGATCTTTATAGGCTAGCATTGCCTCAGTCGAAGCTAAAAGAAATGAAACAGTTAATGATTCTTTCTCATATTTCTTCTAGGGGTGGAAATTAAAATTTCATGACGTTAGAGATTTGTAAGTTCGGATTTATTTGAAATAGTGAGGGAACGCCGTTCCGTCTACCAAAAAAAGTAAGGGAACGCCGTTCCCACGCGTTCCACAGCACTACACCACTGGATATAGGAGGAAAATATTCAAGGGTTCATTCGGATTAGCAACCGAAGAAGATATTAAAAGAGTTGAACTCAAATTGAATCTCTTCAAGCGAAATCAGCAATACGATGGATAAATGTTAGAACAAACTATTAGGTCACTACACGAAAACAATCGCTTCCTCCACGCCCTTTCGGACAGATTCACATACCTTGAATCCCTGTTAGCTCAATATAAATAACACAAAAGATATCTAGAATTAATAGAGATAATTAATCTACAAGTAACCTTAATCGATAAGTATTTACAACAAATAACTACGATTCATTCCAAGGTTTTGCATGCAACCCAGCTAGCCCATGGAAAAATCACTCTTTCCACCCTAATACCATGGGAAACACTTCAGTCCTTGATTCACACCGCCCAGACACAATTAAAATTATCACCCATATTCCCACTTAACCATACTAATTACCCACAAATTTCTTGAATACGCCTGGACTGTACATGGACCACGCCCCTACACATACCTCATAGTTGTACCATTTTTCGATGTACTCACTTATGACATATAAATTTCACCCTTTCCCAACACCCTACCAAAACAACTCTAATGTCTAGCGATTGTATTTACCCACCGTACCACCTTACCTTTTCCTCACCAAAGATCTGTCAGCCTATTCTATGATGTCAGATAGCGACGTCCGGCATTGCCGATTCCCGCAAACAAACAAACAACTCGTTTGTCCTCCACTCAAACCAGTCATTCTTCCAACTACTAGGTCTTGCTTTATCGACTTAATTCGTGACCGGCATGCCCCAGTATGTTCATTTACAAAATTTCATTCTTCGAAAACCATCCAACTACGAATTGGACCAGACATCTGGGTTTCTTTCGCGAACAGGGCTACCGCTACTCTCGAGTGTCCGTCAAATTATTCCCTCATCACAATCCCTATGGTTATTCGGCTACCAATTGGTTGCTCCTTGCGTTCAAAAACCTTCCAAATATACAACCCGTACAAGGTTACTATTAATAACTTATACCCCTTCCCGTCGCAAATTAAATTTAAACCCGTCATAGAGATCTTAAATCTCTCCATGAAACCTGTAACCTTCCTACCCGAGCTACATGCCCATGAATGGAATAATCAATTAAGTCGGTTTAAAATTTCGGATGATAACCAAAATAATCTCTTGCAAATACTACAACCTGTAATTTTTTTTTCAACATCTGCCGTTGGTATCATTATTGTATGTGCTATTATCCTCGGTATAGTTGTGATAAAAAGATGGTTCTTGAAACAAGGGAAAACAAGAAACACCGAACCACATGAAACTACCTATGCACGCCCAAGAGTGCGTACCCAGACCACGTGAACTAGACTTAGCCACCCCGACTTATGTTGTGTATATAAATCTATATTATAAAACCAATGGTTATCACCTAATTAGCATTAGTTAGGATGTTATATTATCATAGTAACATCATTCTAGAGGGAAGAGCCCTGTAAAACTGAATAATTCCTGTATGATCTTATATTCAATTATTAATTTTTACATAGGAAGTTATTTGTTGTTCAATTCATACTCACATGTACGTACGTCCAAATGTATTCTTTTCATTTCCTTTTCTTTAAAATTAATTGATTTCTCGCAATCTCGTAAATATTTAGGCGAGTGTTCAAATTCTGCTGATCATCGCGGAAGCAAATAACTTCTGAAATCTCTCTCTCTAATGCCAATCACGTGTTATATACATATATACTGTAATTGATGATAAAAATTTATAATGTAATTAATCTACTTAAGCGATAGTAATTTAATATAATGTACTTAGTAATGTAATTAATGACACAGAAAATGTACTTCAATGAAATTGTAATTAACGATCATAAGTGAATATGAATTAATTGGTGATTGTAATCATGATTGTAATAAATCGAAAAAGTACACCGTATTTGGATTATACTAGATGTCCGACCCGACGTTGTGTCGCCATATAGAAATGTACATTCACCGATATTGTTATTATTTTTTTTTGTTAATTCTTTTTGTTCGTGGAATAAATTCTGGAGTTGCTTCCTGGTTGCCAAAAAAAAATTGGTGACTTATGCTTTTCAAAAATTGTAATAATTTTTAGATTAGATGCATTCTCTCTTCGTTATAAAAGAGGAAGTCATGTCTTGCCTTAATCTTGTAATTTTTGCCCCTATGAATATTTTAATATAAGAATGCATGATTCAATTTCCGCTCTAATTAACTCGGCGAATCAGGAAAAATAGCAGATCTACAATATGTGGTTTAAGCCAAAAATATGGCTTCCTCTTCCTATATCCTGTTTATCTGTTTAACCATTGCTTTATTTTTTGAACTATTATGCAAAAATAATAGAGCCTCTTCAATATTTAATAATGATGATGTTAGTAAAATCAGGGTATATAAACCCCACAAACCTCTTCCATTTTCATTCAGAAGCTAATTCAGAGGCTGAGCACTACCTGTACATTTTAGCAGTAAATTACAGTAAAAGGTAGTCTTTATCTTCTCCTTCGAGCCTTACTCTCTTCAGAAGAACTTAGTCATTAAACTTTCCGGATACACTATAAGAAGAGTCCGGAATCTTCAGAGAATTTAGTAAGCTTCCCTGAATCCTCCGAGCCACTATAGAACTCGGAGAGTAATATAAAAGAAAACTACTGCAAATAATACATCCGTTGCTGCCACCTAACTAGAACCCCCGTCGACTTCGAACCAAGCCAGGCCATAGACGAAGGGGTTTATATATATATATATATATATATATATATATATATATATATATATCAGGTGTGTAATGTTATTTTCTGATGCAATTTGATTTTCAGTCGCAAGAAAGGATTGTCATAAATAAATAGACAGAGTTAATATTGGGATTCGTTTTAATAATTAACTCTCTTTCTGAACCATTTTAAGGAGAAAGTTCATTTGCTTTGGTAACTCGTGTGAATTAAAAAGTGTATGTATTTTATTTTCAATATATCAGCTCATCCCATAAGTAATGTCGGTTTTTAGATCGGAATTTGAAGGACAAAAAAAAATTCAACTGAAACTTTTTAATCTAGTAGGTATATATTTTCCATCGGAATCAATGACACTGCCAACGTCCTACAAGCTTTTCAATGCCATGTTTATAAAATTCAGGCGGTTTTGAGACAAAAAACGTACAAAGACTGGTGCAGGTCATCTAAAGAAGTATACTGTTTCTCGTCAAGTTAGTTTTGCAGACTCCTGAAGAGATGATAATCTGAAGGCGCAAGGTCTGGAGAATATGGAGGATGTGGAAGTTTTTCCCACCCAAGCTCCTCAATTTTTGCAGAAGTGATCCGAGCGATATGAGGACGTGCGTTGTCGTGGTGGAACACGATTCCTTTCCGATTAACCAAAAAAGGTCTTTTTTCTTTTAGTGCAGTGTTCAATCGATCCAGTTGTTGACAGTAGACTTGAGCGGTGATTGTTTGGTTGTGTGGTAAGGTTTCAAAGTGTATTACACCACCTTTATCCCACCAAACACGAAGTAACACCTTCCGAGGGTGAAGATTTGGTTTTGGCTGTGGTGTCGCTGGTTCTCCGGCACAAACCCACTGTCGACGGCGCTTAACATTCTGGTACAGTATTCACTTTTCATCACGTCACTAAACGGTGCAAAAACGGATCTTGGAGTTCACGGGAATGAAGAGCTGTGCTAATGTTTACCCGCACCCTCAGATTGTCGACCGACAATTCATGTGGCACCCATTTTTCTAACTTAGGCACTTTCCCGAGTTGTTGCAAATGTCGATGGATGGTGGACGGGGATGAATTGAGTTTCTGGGCCAATTCTTCGACAGTTGTTGAACAGTCTTCTTCAAGTGCGGCTAACAGCGGGTCATCATCAAACTCAGCAGGGCGTCCAGAGCGTGCTGCATCTGTCAAACAGCAGTCACCATTCCTAAAATTTTGAAACCATCTTTGACATTTCCTCACATGCAGAATATCTTTGCCATAAACTTCCTGAATGTTTCGCGTTGCTTCAGTAGCACTCTTCCCTTTTTTGAACTTGTAAAGTATTATATGCCTGATATGCTCTTCTGATACCGCCATGTTTATGAGGGGTTCACATAAAGCAAAACACACGTCTTCATTGGTCAAGGTCTGTAAAGTATGTAGCGAAACATGATTAGATCTCCTCTTAGATATAACCTTCGTAAAATTTATGCTTAAACCGAGTAGGACTAGTTTAAACTTAATCTATCGTAAAAAATGACATTACTTATGGGATGACCTGATATTTAACGTTTTGACGATTATACGTTTCGTATATCTTATATTATTTTGTATTTTTAGTTTTTTTTATCATTCCAATGTATATTTCTTCGTCTGAATAAACGGAATGCTGTAATGGTGTTTTATTTATTTCAGATTAAATGTACTTCTTTTAATGTTAATATTGTTTCAATAATTAATTCTGTTAAAGGCGAAAGTTCGTTTGCTTTGGTAACTCGTGTGAATTAAAATAAATGGTGGTATGTAGCAACTCACCCTAATAATGTATACCTGAACAATTAAAATAAAAAGTGATATCTGGCAACTCAACCTTCCTCTATGTAAGGCCCTGTTCGGCTTCGGGACCTTCATAAAGATGCGAACTTCGGCGGAATAAAGATCTCACTACCCTTCCTTCTTAGTTTAAGACTTAGGTTAGGTTTCCCTTTCGGGGGGTAAGGACATCCCACCTTATCCCCCAAAAACCTCCTCCGTCTCTCCTTTCTCATCCTCACTTAGGTTAAGGCAACCCCTTTGGTGGGAGGTCATCCTCTCTTCTCCCCCTGAAGCTCCCTCCCCTCTCCTCCTTGGCTCCTTCTAAGCCAACTGGCTGATTAAGCCAAGTGGCTGATTAGGGGCCTATAAGAGAACGGCGGGTCGGCTGAAGTGTTAATATGCACTTGGCTCCTGCCAGGTGAACACCTCTCTCCCTTTCTCTCCTTCTCCTGTCTTTTTCTTGGGGGATAACGCCTCCTCCAAGTTTCATGACCCCTTGTTGTACCTGCAGCATCCCCCACCCCCCCTTCACTGCATACCCCCTCCCGCTTCATTGCAAATACCCACCCCTTCATTGCATAATCCCTCCCCTTTGCAACATACCCCCTCCCCATTTGCAACATTGATCATTATCTCCGCAACATCTCTGCACTCTCCCATTTTTCGCCCATACTACTAAGGGTGTTGACTTCTTTAATTAAAAGGTATTTTTTTATTAGCTAGTTTTGTTCTACACTTGTTAAATTTTGCTGATTTAGTTTATATATATATATATATATATATATATATATATATATATATCGTATAATGGTATCGCGTCTGACCGGCAATCGGAAGATCCCGGGTTCGATTCCCAGGTGGTTACCTCATTTTTTCATTTGTTTCGTTCTGTCTCTCTCGTCTTGCGCGGAATATCTCCTATACAAGCGTCGTTCTTTACGTTATTTATACTGCGTGTTCTTTGCAGTTGAATGTATATATATATATATATATATATATATATATATATATATATACAGGGTGGGCCGTAAGTTTCCATACATAGGAAAAATAAACATTTTTTATGGACAACCATTTTTATTTATATAATATGCTCTACATGGTTGCCATTGTTTTGAAAAACATTTCAATACGTGTTCCCCACTGTTGATAAACACGCATTAGCACAGTTGACGTTATGCTTGTAATGGCGTTGGTGATACGTTCCTTTAGATGATTTATGTCTCGTATCTTTTCCTGATACACCATGGCCTTCACGTGCCCCCAAAGATAGAAATCAAGGGGGGTGAGATCTGGGGATCTGGGAGGCCACTCCACAGGACCACGCCGACCAATCCAAGCATCCGGAAACTGCTGATCCAAATACCGACGCACGTGAAGACCATAATGAGGTGGAGCTCCATCTTGCTGGAAGTAAACTGGGAAGTTACCTTCCTCGTTTAGCAGGGATGGGAAAATCTCTTCTTGCAACATGTTAAGATACCTTTCGGCATTAAGATTTCCACTGACAAAAATTGGTCCAATAATTCTGTCACCCCATATCCCGGCCCACACCATCACTTTACCGGCACCTTGCATCTTCGTCGGACTCAGCTAGTTAGGGTTAGCATTACTCCAATAACGTATGTTTTGCCGATTAACCTCTCCATTGACGTAAAAATTTGCTTCATCAGTAAACAAGATCTTAGTTGAAAAGTTTGCATCCTCGTTCACTTTGGTTAATGCCCATTCACAGAATTCCATCCGTCTATCCGGGTCGTCTTCACTCAAATGCTGTGCCATATGCAATTTGTATGGATGCCATTTGTTTGCTTTCAAAATGCGCCTGATACTCGATCTGCTGACACCACTTTCTGCAGACAACCGTCGTGTACTTTTTCTGGGACTCCGTGTAAGCGCTGTAAGTATCGTAGCTGTTGTGTCTTCATCGGTGTCTGTACGTCTTGGACCACTTCGCGGTTGATCTGCAACATTTCCAGTTTTCTGAAACTTGTTAATAAGTTTTGCCACAGTGTCGTGTGTGATGTTCGTTCCATGTTGTCTGTTAAAGTTCATTGCAACCATGCGAGTGCTTCCCGACCCAGCCATCAGTATGATTTCAATTCGTTGCTCTTTCGTCAAACGCATATTCTTAGGGTATCTGAAACATAAAAACAAACGTTTAATTTTTCCTATGTATGGAAACTTACGGCCCACCCTGTATATATATATATATATATATATATATATATATATATATATATATATATATATATATATATATATATATATATTATTATTTACTGAGTATGTGATTGGGGGTCGATGAAGGCTCAATAAGTCTGTGATGGGGTCGACAGATTCAAAAGTTTGGGAACCCCTGATCTAGAAGAAGAAGAGAAACTTGAAGAGAGGAGAAAGGTTCACAAGCTCAAAACCTTGCAGGTGTTAAGAGCAAGCTCTTTCGTAGATTTGGGGGTCTGGGCCCCGAGGCTTACTAAGTTTTGTTCGTTTGTGTTTATGAGCATTTATTCTTAGTTATCTCTTCCAAATAAAAGCAAATGCACGTACCTCTATAATTGCTTTTATATATAGTTAAACAGTTGTGGGCCTATGTTTATTTACTTTTCAAAACTGTTGCTTCTTTTTAAAATTTAAATTTAACACAAATAATTTGATAAGTAATAAGTTTGGAGCCTACACCCATTTCATCGACAAGACCAAAACACGGACACTCTAAAACATTAACTTAATCTAACCTAATAATAACTTGTCAATAGAATGCGAAGTCGATCAGATGTAAAGTACAAAGTCTGGAGGTGTTACATGCACTTAGAATTCATAATTAAAATATGTACTTTTAGCTACTGTATTGATAATGAAAAAGTGTTTTATCGTAGAAGTCAGAAGAGTGGTGTTGAGCAACGGTGGAACTCGGTGGAAGTTGGATTGGGGACCGTTTTCTGCGTTCGGATTATGTAGCGACCCGAAACTTGGATCTCGCATCAAGCTGAATGTATGTGGCAACCATAGGCGTTGGGGCCCGATTTTGTCCTGGGGAGCAAGCGAGTTTTGCCCAAAAAATAAGTGAAACAGAAAATCGATTTTTTAAATCATATTTCTGTTAAGCCCTTTGTAGGTGTACACAACTGTACAAAGGCTGAGCACCAAACAAGTTACAACAACAGTCCCTTAGCCAGGACTTCCCAAGGGGGAGGTCGAAATTGTAGAAAAACGGACCTTTGGGTGCAACGAACTAGTCACTGCGGAGGGGATTTATAGTTTAAAGTAGTTTGTGAAGTTTAAAAAATAAATGCAAATGTTTATTTACTAAATGATGTTATATATTATAATATCACATCATAAGTTATAACTATAGTTACAAAAGTGGACCTTTCCTGTCAAAGGGAGGGATCGTTCTATTCCCCCGACCCCCGTTGGCTATGGGCCTGAAAAATAGAGTAAGTTGTAACAGGTTATACCAAATGGGGTACTTAAATACTATCGTTTTGCGAACTGCATCGTTCAAGATCTGGACATTTCGGGCAAAGAGATGATATCCTAAATGAAAATCATAAAAAGTGAAATCGTGGTGATTGAAAATGCGTACTGGGCTTTCGTCCGAATTTTCGGGTGTAATTGCCCCAAAAAAATAAGTCGGGATGAATTTGGGGAGTCAATTGACTCCCTTGCCCCCTCCCCCACGCCTCCTTGTAGTGTATTGGGTTTTTCTAATAAATATAATCATGTCTAATAAGAATTTAATAATGTTTTGTTTAATAAAGAAGAAAATAATGTTAAATAAGAAATTTAATTATGGTTTGTGTGTAAATAAGAAATTGATAATGTTTTGTTTGAAATTAAAAATATAAAAATACAAATTGGCAACATCTGAGATATACCCTATGTGCCGACTCAGAATGCCTAAAAAGGCAGTCTCGGGCGGGGTTATTCCCCAATAAGGTGTTTTTCGTATTAGAATGTTATAGTTTATTTAAAATATTAATTATGTCTCTCCGTGATTAAATGTTAAAGCTAATCTCGCCCTCGCATTACCCCGTTCGTCTACAGTATTTCGGCATAAATAAAAAGTCAGTAAATAGTAAATAAAAGTGTGTAATTATCCTCGGTCCTCCTTTGCTTTGTCCGAAAGTTTAATGGGCTCACCACCACACGTCTTCCCGTCTGCCCGCGTGTTTATAAAGCACAGTAAAGGCAGTGTAAAGAGAAGAAAGAGCAATGATAAGAGGTAAGTAGTAAAATAAGTAAAGTAAATAACGAATAACACAATGAATTCAATGAGATACACGACATTTTTGGTGACTAAGCGGTGTTCCTTTAAATTATTATATGGGTGTTCCCACGTCCTCTGTACGCGCCTTATATTTCGGCCAAATTACATTACTACCCGTTTTATAGTCTTTATAAATTTAGTAGATATTCTGTTTCGCTACCCGTTTTTTCTACCCGTTTTATAGTCTTTATAAAATTAGTAGATATTCTGTTTCGGTACATTAAACAGTAAAATGCATTGTGTACCTCATTTGCAAACAAATTTCGATTCCCATTCCTTAAAAATTCGTTGTATCTATAATTCAATATGGCGCGTCATTTTTTAAATTTCTTGTCATAGCGGCATTTTCAAAATCTTCAAGGAAGCAGACTCTGTTTCAACTGTTTCGACTGAAAATTTTGACTCCAAGAATAAACTTAGTCGATTTTCTTTTTTTTTTTTCATTCGGCGTTGTGTTCTTCAGATTTCGTTTTCTTCAGTCGTGGAGAGAGACTTATTTAAAATTTAGAAATCCTTTAACCTTTTTACTACCATGCCCCCTCTAGGAATTGGTCCTTCCCTCCACGCCCCCCTTGGAGGGGGATACTTTTGCATTTTTTCATAAACTTCTCAATATTAGCTCATGCTCTCGTTAAGAGAATAACAAATACAATTAGTGTTTTTCCCCAAGGGATCGCGCCCCCCCTGAGAATTACCTAGGGGGGCGCGCCCCCCAGGTTAAGAACCACTGGTCTAAACAGTTGGAGCGTCTATGTAACGCATTTATATATATATACATACAGGGTGTCCATAAATTATTCACCCCATTATAAGCCTTAATAAATTCGTTAGTATAGGAGCTATCTTAAAACGGTTTGTGGCAATTAATAACACAACTCAAGAAATTTTTGTTTTAATTCAGTAAACCTCCACGTGATCCCCATTGGTAGCACGCAGAACATCAAGGGGATAGATGATTTCGTTCCAAACATTAAGAAGCATGTCTTGCGTGATGGAAGCTAATGTCTCTTCAATCCGGTGTCTTAATTCTGTGATGTTATTAACCTTCTTTGCATACACTCTGTCCTTTGTGTAGCCCCATAAAAAGAAATCCAGAGGCGTGATATCTGGGGAACGAGGAGACCATGGAATAGGGCCATCTCGCCCGATCCAACGAGAAAGGAACTTTTCATTGAGGAACCTCCGGACTTCTAATCCCCAGTGTGGCGGTGCCCCATCTTGCTGAAAGAACACATGGGGCTGCATATCCTCAAGCTGAGGTGCAGCATACCATTCAAGCATATCTAGGTAATTTGTAGCCTTTTCAGTGTTCTCATGGAAGAAAAATGGTCCGATCACACGGTTATGGGAGAGAGCACACCAAACGTTTATCTTGGGACTGTTGCGTTCGTGTTCAATAAATTCATGCGGATTTTCTGATCCCCATATACGGCAATTGTGTCTGTTGACTTCACCAGACAGATGGAACGTCGCTTCATCACTGAAAACGACATTGTTCAAAAAATGCTCATCTTCATCAATACGGTCAAGAATGTCAACAGCAAACTGTACCCGTTTGGGTTGTCATTTGGTAGAAGTTTCTGCAAGGTTTGCAATTTGTAGGCATAAAGTTTCAACCTCTTGTGAACCACTTTATGCACTGTTGAACGCGGTATTTGCAGTTCTCGGCTTGCTCGGAGGATGGATTTTGTAGGACTTCGGATAAACGCCTCATGAATTCCTGCTATCTTATCTTCAGACACACTAGGCCTACCAGCTCCTTTCTGATGTAGCACACTGCCAGTTTCTTGAAATTGTTTCAGCCATCGCTTGAGTGATTGCTTTGTTGGTGGAGTTTTCTGATATTCCTCCCGAAAACGTCTCTGTACAGTAACTGGAGATTTGGTTTCCCACATCCACAGCACACACATTGCTTTCTCCTTTAGTGTCGCCATTGTGCCCGTAGTGGATGTTCTGCGAAATAAAGAAAAAAATTTCTTGAGTTGTGTTATTAATTGCCGCAAACCGTTTTAAGATAGCTCCTATAATAACGAATTTATTAAGGCTTATAATGGGTGAATAATTTATGGACACCCTGTGTGTATATATATGTATATATATATATATATATATATATATATATATATATTATGTATATATATATATAGTAGCGAATTGAAAAAGATTAATAAGTAACAAATTTTCCAGTATCTCGTAGGCAGTTTTTAAGATTATTCTTTGGCTGGATGTATATAAGTAAGGGTTTCAAACCGACACATGACCATCATATGTGTATAATTTTAAGGTAGATAAGTGTAATTTTAAGGTACGGGTCGATTCGGATTGATTGAGGGTATTTTGCTCGCCGTATATAAATTGTATGAGAAAAATTTTTATTGAAATATAGGAATTGTTTTAGTAAATTCTTTTGATAAATTAATTTCGGTTCTTTGAATTTTTTTATATATTCATTTTTATTTTATAGGTGGGCTGATTTTTGTTGTCTATTTTTTCATTCTTTCATGAGTTTAATGAAAATTCCAAGTGATATTTTGTATGGATAGGCTGATTGAATTTTTATTTATTCTGAAATTAGATTTTATTGTATTAAGGAGTGTTTTTGATTAACATTTTAATTTTGGTATAATAATGAAAAATGTTTTTTTACGTTAGCGCGTTTGCATAGAAAATATTATAAAATTATTTCATGACGTAATCCAGTTTGATTTGGTTAGGAATATTTTTATAGAGGTTCGCTTACAACAAAATGTGAACACTCGCTTCATAAGACAGTGAATTATTTTAATTTTTGTTTACGTTGTAGGTTGTGCTGTATTTTTTTTTGTTCATCATATCTTTTCTTAACTACAATAACGATGAAATTTTTTAATTAGTTTCACTTGAAAACGATAAATTACTGGAATTCCTATGATTTACAAACCATGCTGGGTTTCGTGTTGAAAGAGAGAGTTGTCTCTTAGATGTAAATTGTGAATTACGCGTTTTCTTCCTCTGAAATTTTGCGTTTCATGTTGGAATTAATATATTAAATTAATTTTTGGTATTAATAACGGGTGATCAAAAAGTAACGCAACCCATGGGAAAACGATTTATTTCAGAGCAAGTGCTGGAAGTGGGCACCGTTCTGTGCTTCACACAAGTGGATACGGCGATTCATGTTCTTAAAGACCCTTTGCAACGTTTCCTGTGAAATTGCATCAACACACTTCTGAATCATCGCCTGCAATTCTGGAATACTGTGCGGGTGAGTGACATATGCGGCATCTTTCAGGTAACCCCACAAGAAAAAGTCGGGAGGCGATAAATCCGGAGATCGTGAAGGCCTCCTGCGTCTGGGCATAGCTTCTGGAGCGACTGTACTGCGTGACAATGAATATACGCTGCTCCAAGGTGTATTTCATCTTTTTCATATATTCACCACCTGCAACAGAAGGAAAAAATCAATTATGTGCGTTTCTCCATGGGTTGCGTTACTTTTTGATCACCCTATATTTAATTTTTTGTTATTTAATGATTTTGTTTTGGAAACTTTGTTATTTTTTAAACTTCATTTGGGTTTACTCGTGCAATTGGAACTCTAGATTGATTGCTGACCAGAAATGGAGCATTTGTAGATTGGCAGCAACGTTTTTGTGCCAGAGAAAATTATAGTTATTGTTTCGAAGTGAAGTGCCGAGAAAATTTTGTAAATTAAATCAGTATGAGTACAAACTTTTAGATTTTTTTTTCAAAATTTCAAGAGGCTCGATTTGGAAGCAACTAAGTTGAATCCAAATTCCATCCGTTGCATTTAGTTGACCCGAATTAGGTGATCGATCACCGATGATAAGTGAGAGAGAGAGAGAGAGAGAGAGAGAGAGAGAGAGAGAGAGAGAGAGAGAGAGACGAAACCGAATGCGCAGCGACTTAGTGCAGGACAGTTTCGATCGAAATTGGTCTACTGGTAATTTCGGGCAGTCTGGTCCCGCTGCTTGATGCTTTGCTCAATATGCGTTTTAGCACTCGGTAGGCAAATCACGAGCGTTTGGACGAGTGTTTAAGGCTTTACTGTCCATACAGACATACAGTAGGTTCGTTGTGAAACCACCTACGGCGAAGTGATCGTATGATTAATGCCATGTAGGGAGTCTTTCAGCTGGACGTAGGAGGAGCAGCGTTCACCGACAAAAGTTGAGATAAGAGAGGCGAATTTCTTCGTCGATTTCTAGAATTGCAAATTCCGTCCAATTCCTGTGTGTGGTTCCACTTTCAGTATATCTCCATCCGCTGATCCTCTTTGAATTGGACGACTCTTGTTTTTTCGCCATTTTTGGAGAGAGCGGAACCTCAAACGTGCTTATCTGTTACATGGTGATGCAACCCCTTGCATTTTAGCGAAGTGAGCAGGAGAGCTGCGATTGAAAATGTAAGCAGTCCAGAAATTGATGTACAGTACACTAATTATTATTTAATGAAATTATAAAGTGAAAGGGTGCGATCATTGCCCAAATTTGTTTTTGTATTTTGTTTTGTGTAATAGTATGTGTGCTCTGGTCAGTATTTTTTGTAAACATGTTCTTGTTCTTTCTATGTTACCCTGATAGTAACTGTGTAACTATAGGAATATTTGTTTCGGATGTAAAGCGATCTATGATGAGGAATCGCTGGAATAGATTGTGAACTTGAAATTTGTTGTAACCATTTGAGAAAATTATCCTATATTTTACACGTAATAACTTTGTTACAGCTCGTACATTCGATTATTATTGTGAAATGTTATTTTATGCAAATGTAAAAATTATAAATTTTTCTTCCGATTTTTATAAAGTGATACAAAATATCTAATGTGTGGAATTTGTCATTGAAATTATTTCTTGTCTTCTAACGTTGGAATCGTTAAAGAAAAAAATGAAAAATAAATAAATTTGTTGAATAAATAAATACATTTTTAAAATAAAATAAATGAAATAAATAAGTTTTCCAAGTGAAAACTTATTTTCAAGGGAGTGATGCGAGTGTAGTGTATTGGTTTCTTTTTTTTTTAATAAAGATAATCTTGTCTAATAAGAATTTAATAATGTTTTGTTTAATAAAGAAGAAAATAATGTTAAATAAGAAATTTAATTATGGTTTGTGTGTAAATAAGAAATTGATAATGTTTTGTTTGAAATTAAAAATATAAAAATACAAATTGGCAACATCTGAGATGTGCCCCAGTGCCCCAATGTGCCGACTCAGAATGCCCGAAAAACGGTAGTCTCGGGCGGGGATTTGCCCAATAAGGTGTTTTTCGTATTAGAATACTATAGTTTATTTAAAATATTAATTATGTCTCTCTCCGCGATTAAATGTTAACGCTAATTCCACCCTCACATTACCCCGTTCATCTAAAGTATTTCGGCATAAATAAAAAGTCAGTAAATAGTAAATAAAAGTGTGTAATTATCCTCGGTCCTCCTTTGCTTTGTCCGAAAGTTTAATGGTGGCTCACCGGCTCACCCGTCTGCTCACGTGTTTATAAAGCACAGTGATGCGAGTGTAAAGAGAAGAAAGAGTAATGATAAAAGAAACTGAATAAAGTAAAATGAATGAGGTACACGACATTTTGGTAGAAAGAAAGATGTTTTTTATATCAATCACTACATCCTACGCTTATGCCTCTCACCTATATGGCAGTCTTGGTTCAGATAACTGCTGGTTTACGATGCCTTATTTTTATAATGTAGCAAAGATTGTATTTGTATATGAAGTTAAATGTAATGATACGATTGTATTTGTATGTTAGGTTCAGTGTTCCCAGTGGAAAAAAAATGTATCCCAAACAGAGCCAAAACGTATCAAAAGACACAAAAAGTATTAATTCTATTTGATATATATATTTTTCATTTAATATGACAAGCATATAAACAATATATTTATGGCAGTAAATAAGTAATAATAATAATAATGTTTATTTCATACGCAGGCGTGCCTGGCACACATCAAGAGCACACCTATATATACAAATAAAATAATCTGACAGAGAGACACAAGTACAAAAAAGCTCAACTATCGCACAGAAACACGTAAAAATTAGGTCACCGATGTTGGCATCTGAACCATTCTGGCCAAGTGGGCCAATGTTTGATATCACCAGCTGTACAGTTGTCAAAGTCCATCTGCACCAAGTTATATTCACGTTGAATGTTCGTATGGTTCACCATAATATAACCACCATAACAAATGGCATATCTAATCACTGATGCAACAATACCATTGCTGCTACACCTTAGGCTTTTTAAAAACAACAGTTGTCGGCAATCAACAAGCACTGGGCATGTTAGCAGACCCCAACGAAGGCAAAGTGGATGATTCCTATGAGCTAGCGGTAACCCTAATAATCTCTTGATACAAGAGGTTTGATAGTTGGTTGAAACATCCCACACCACACAGCCATACACAGGTTCACAGTATGCCTTAAATAACTTAACCAGTATGGCTCTATCAGTATAACCCAAATGGCTACGAAGCATATTGACACAGCAGTACATTGCACGTTTTATACGACGCATATCAGCCTCATCGCTAAGCGTATTTTCAATTACATGACCAAGGTACTTGAGCCAGGGCGAGTACCGGTACCGAACGCGTAAGGTCTGGCAGTGTGAAGACTTACCAATCATAAACATCACTGTAGTAAAACGTACGAAAACGGTTAAAATAAATTAAAAAAGTATCCCAAATCTGAAAATTTACCCATTTCGTATCATTTAAGTCAACGGCGTAAGATAGTACTACCGATATCAAAAAGTATCCAAATGATATTTTTGTATTCCCACTGGGAACACTGGTTAAGCTAAGTGGCTATGCTGGCCTTATTTTTGTATTAAGTGTACGATACGATTGTACTTATATGTTGGGTTAAGTGGCTATGGATTGTGAAAGATTCACAATAAAGATTTTTCTTTTAATTAACCCTTAGTTTTTGTAAGCCTTAACATACCACTATTAATGCTTTTATGTTTAGCCTTATTTTAATATCGCATAATGTAGAAGTTTTATCCTACAGAATTTACAGTACTGTATTTAAAAATAAATTAATTCATTACTTACTCCTTTATCTTTACATTAATTACACCGGTCTGCATGAAAATCGATTTCTTTATTTTGAGTTGTGATTCTGAAGCAGTTCGCTGCGCTGAATTAAAAAATGCTACCAGTTTTTTTCTATCACCCACAGTTTTAAAGTTAGTATTAGCAAAACAATTTTGGGGCGTTTTGTAATTTTTTACCTTTTTTATCTTTAATTAATTTTGTTTTTTCATATTTTTCAGATAGATAATTCTAACATTACGTCTATAAAATTTTAATAATGGCTTCTAGAGGATGTACCCATAGTCCAGACATATTTTGTTATATTTGTGGTCGGTATGCTGTTGTAAAACAAAGGACAAATGTAACGACCTTCATTAAGAGAGCTTATCATGCTTATTTTGGAATTAAATTAGATCAAGACAAAAGTTGGGCTCCACACAAGGTTTGTCTTACGTGAGTTGCGGCACTAAGGAATTGGAAAAAAGAAAAGTTTGCCATTTGGGATCCCTATGGTATGGCGCGAGCCTAGAAACCATACCGACGACTGCTACTTCTGTTCTTGCAATGTTAAAGGTTATATTGCAAAGAATAAAGAGAGCCTTCAATACCCAAGTCTTCCATCTGCAATAAGGCCGGTACCCCATGGTCTAGAAGTTCCTATTCCCGCCCACCCGAGAGTCTGGATCAATACAATTCAGATTCTGATTCAGCTCCAAATCCAGACAATGATGATGTTTATGAACAGCCAACAGCTGACCGAGATCCTCCTAAACCATTAACCCAAGCCGAACTAAATGACTTAGTCAGGGATTTGAATCTGCCTAAGGACTCTGCAGAACTTTTGGGGTCTAGATTGCAGGAGAACAAGTCCTGAAATGTTTGCAAGTAAAGAAGGTAAATATATATTGTTTCTTTCAGTTATTTTTTTATTCTTTCATAAACAAGCAATATGCTTCTCCAAGAGCTAGGAGCTATTTAATTCTGCTTTAATTAGGTTTTACTCTATCACCTAAAGATTTCGTGCTACAAGGGGTGTTGTAATACCTCATCTGTCCCCAAATGTTAACCACCCATTGATGGGAGGAGAGAGAGTATTTTGCTGGGAACGGGACTGGTTGTTATATATATTTACCCTACATTATTATGTAAGCGTTACTGTAGTCTATAACAACAAAATTTATGGTTTAGCATGTGCAATCCAATGTTGGTCTCGATAAGATGGTTCACATTTGGGGATAAATGGGGGATTTATGACACACCCTGTAGTAGTGATGGGACGATTGTCATATTTCATACAATCGCTGTTGCGATTGCGATTGCGATTGTCAGAATTTGAAAATCGCGCGATTGCGATTGCGATTGCGATGTTTTAGCTTTAGCCTCACATAACGCTCATTTATGCTTTAAATATACCTAAACGCGTTACCTACCATAGGGTTAACTTGATTTTTTAACATTCCAATTTTACATAGAGCAAATAAAGAGGTGTACTTATTGTTATTATTAAACCAATTTTTTATTCTGTTTTCAACTAATTCGCAACCCGTTTTTATTTCTGTTTTTGACTTATTTATTATTTATTTATTATTCCGTATTGGTGTTAGCTAAACTTTCCTTTAAGTACGCATGAAAGAGCAGCTTCCATAGCAACTTTTGTAGAGATTTAAATCTTTTGTTCATAATCGCAACAATCGCACTCATTAAATGCGATTGCAATTGCGATTGCGATTGTAAAAAATGTGCGATTGTATCGCGATTGCGATTGCGATTGCGATGCATCGTCCCATCACTACCCTGTAGTAAGAAAACCATACGTGATAGGGAAAAACTAACTATATTTTTGAGATCAGCGCACTCAAAGTATATAGAATCACCAAATAGTTTGTAAAAATCGATCAACAAGTTTTCAAATGTGTACTGGTGTTATTTAAGAAATAAATAAAAGAAAATAAATATATTTTAGAATAGTTACTCATATTAATATTTTTTAAGTTTATTTTTCATTACTTTGAGAGAAATTGTTCAAAAAATATTTTTATTTACTTACAAATACACAAATTTTATTTAAAAACAAAATTCAAAGAATAAACCTATTGAAAGTAATCATTTTGTACTGGATGAGGAGCAGTTTTGCCAAATCTACCACGAATGCGGTGAATCTACCGCGTTTTTCATGTTTTCACACGCTACCGCCTCGTTGCGAAAATCTATTGCATTTTCATCCTACGGAATGTATATAATATTTTTTTATATTTTAAAAGTGAAGCGTGAGCTAACTAGGCATATAATGTACACCAGTAAACCTATCTTATACCTAGTATAAGCAATGGTATGACAACAAGCAAGCGTCATGTCTTTGATGGGAGCAATGACGTCACAAAAAATGCGAAATATCGAAAAAATATGAACTGGGGATGATCAGAAAGCATTTCCAATGCTGCTAAAGCTCATGAATAATCTCCTTACTCTGCCTCATTCAAGCGCCTCTGTAGAACGCGTGTTTTCTGAAGTGAACTTAAATAAGATGAAACTCAGAAATAGACTGAACTCGGAATCTCTTAAAGGTATTCTGCAGTGTAAAACCTGTAGGATATGTACGCAAAGTTAGAGCGTGAAGGGACTTGTGAAGAGGATATTAGCCCTGCATCCGATGATGAATTTTAAATTAATAAAGGTAAGAAAACTTCGTTACCTTAAAGGCTAACATTTATAAACAATGTGTATTACTGTAACAATATATATATATTACCTACCGCGTTTCCTCGCATTTCACCGCGAAATTAACAGTAAACTACCGCCTATTAAGAAGAACCATCTTGCAACACTGATGAGGAGTGGTAATCATGTGGCCTCGCTGGAGGTAGAGATCTTTTTTCCTTCCATCTTCCGAGAAGGTGTCGGTGGTTCTGCTACTAGCATATGTTGTCACTTTTTTAAAAAGGGGGCCTGCTGCCCCCTTGTGGGGTTAGTAGGCCTCGGGGTTCGGATCCCAAAATCTAAAAAAGAGCTTTCTCTTAACGCCTGCGCGTGCCTGATTGAGCCCGGGCGCCTGTCTTCTACTCACGCTCTCGTTTCTGTTCCACCCTTTCTCTACTTCTTTCCCAATTCTTCGTCTGTTCAAGCTTCTCTTCTTCACTATCTTCTTTCTTGGTCACATCGACTACTGTACTTCAATTTTCAAGAACCCCATTCAACAAAATTAAATTTTGTTAGTGCATGGCGCGCTTGTTAATAATTGCAATTATGTATCACTTTCATGGCCGAATTTAGGCCACAAAACTGTTCCCAAAAAATATTTATGGTGTTTGTAATTGGTCAGACTCGGAGCCATAATCAGAATCAAACATAATTATGGAAATTGATTAATTGATAAGTAAAATAAATAATTTATAAATAAAAAATTATTAATATTTTTTTATGCAGGAAGGAGGGGGCCAAGGGCAAATGGCCCAAAAGCGCCCGCTCCCCTCCCATAGAAGAAGAAGAGAACCAAAATCATGGTCCGGGGTTTTGGAGATGCCTGGACACTCTGCGTGTGAAAGATGGGATGTCATAGACAGGAGGAAAGATGAATTGAGGAAGATTGTTCCAGAGTTGACCGCTTGAGTAGATAAAAGATTGAAAATACCGATTAACCCATGCATTAGATAGTTGCACAGAAGAGGAATGAGAAAGTGTAGAAATTCTGGTACTGCGTGCTCTCCTTAAAGGAGGAGACATGCAGTTAGAGAGTTCAGAAGAGCAATGTCCGTTATAATAGCAATAGTAAAGAGAGAGTCAGGCAACATTGGGGTGAAGAGAGAGAGATTGAAGACAATCAGGAAGAGGCGGGGAATTGATGAGACGAAAGGCCTTTGATTCCATCCGGTCAAGTACGGCTGTGTGGGCTGAGCCACCCCACACATGAGAAGCATACTTCGTACATGGGCGAACAAGACCCCTGTACAGAGACAGCAGCAACTGAGTGGGGGTAAAGAAACCGCGGAGGCGGTAAAGCACACATAACCTCTTACAAGATGTTTCAGAAAGAGAATATATGTGATTTTTCTGGGAAAGATCACGAGAAAAGGAAACGCCAAGAATATTAAAAGAAGAGGAAGGATTGAGTTGTATGTTGTTGAAGATAAGGAGATAGTCGTGTGGAACATTTTGACGAGTAGACAGATGGAGGAACTGAGTTTTTGTGACATTGAAAGCCACAAAGTTTTCTCTGCCCCAATCAGATATCGCAGAAAGGTCAGAGATCAGGTGTCCCACAGTCGTCCTACGCGCATCATAAAGTGACTGCTGTAAGGGACGCTTTGAGAAGTGAGTGGAGAAATGAAGAGTGGAATCATCGGCATAGGAGTGAATAGGACAGGAAGTGCGAATTAAAAGATCATTAATAAATAAAAGGAAAACAGTGGGTGTCAGAACAAACCCTGAGGAACACCACTGTTAATAACTTTAGGAGAAGAACAGTGGCCATCTACAACTGCAGCTATAGATCGGCCAGAAAGGAAGTTAGAGATGAAGGCACAGACAGAAGGATAGAAACCAAAGGAAGGCAGATTGGAAATTACAGATTTGTGCCAGACTATCAAAAGCTTTCGATATGTCTAGTGCAATAGCAAACGTTTCACCGAAATCCCGAAAGGAAGATGACCAAGAGTCAGAGAGATATGCAAGAAGATCGCCAGTAGAGCGTTCTTTCCGGAATCCATACTGACGATCTGAAAGAAGAATGTGATAAGAGAGGTGTTTAAGAATCTTCCGATTAAGGATAGATTCAAAAACTTTGGAAAGACAAGAAATTAAAGCAGTTGGACGATAGCTGAAGGGCTGAGAGCGGTCACCCTTCTTTGGGACAGGCTGAATGAAAGCGAACTTCCAGCAGGAAGGAAAAATACCAGATGAGAGACAAAAAACGAAAGAGTTTGCCTAGGCAGGGTGTCAGCCAGGGCCGGATTAAGACCTTTAGAGGCCCTAAGCCAGTGGCGGTTCCTCATATGGGCAATATGGGCAGCCGCACAGGGCGGCATTTGTGGAGGGGCGGCATGAGCGCCTGCAAAAAAAATAAAAATAAAAATAAGAATAAATAAATAAAGAAATAAATAAATAAAAATAAAAAATAAAATAAAATAAATAATAAAAGATCAATGACTTTGCATCAAGGAAGGTAAGAAGAGTCAGGCTTTAGATGGCAGTTGTGCTGTGGTGCAATTTATTTTGTTTCTTGTTCAAAGTGTAGCATAATAATTACCCTCTCTTAAGTGTCTTATTCTATTTATGTGATAGAGCATTTGTACAATTTAGAAATTTGATTCTAGTTTATTTATGACAGTTGTGCAATTTAATTTGTATTTTTCCTGTTCATAGTATCATAATTACATTCTCTTAAGTGAGTTATTCTATTTACGTGATGAAGGATTTGTAAAATTCAGAAATTTGAGTCTTTGTTTTGGTTCTGAAGTTCCAACAATTAGTCCAATAAAAAGTTATTTTGTGAAAGAGTTATGTCTGTCCTTTATTTTGGGGGGATTCGAATGTGTGTGTGTTGGCGAACAGGGGGGGGGGCGCTGAAGGTGAGGTTCGCCCAGGGCGTCATGTAAGCTAGGACCGCCACTGCCCTAAGCACTTAAAAGATTTTGGTGCCCCATATATATGTAATTCAAAATATAAACAAAAATAAACCATAAAATAAAATTTTATTTTTTGAAATGAAACAAAACTTACAGTAAGATGGAAAATAATGTTTATTTTTGTATACTTCCACTTCATTTATATTTGAAATTATATTACAAATTATTCACTCTGGTTATTACAATCTAAATTCTTTTATACTGTTATGACAATAGATAAATAAATTATAAAATAAAGATACGTGTATGATAAAATATTGTTATATATACAAATAAAGTACACTTCATAGACTTACCCTAGAGAAGAAGAGAGAGCAACAGATAAACTTCTTCAACGCTAATTAACTTAGGTCAGTATATCTTATTATTATAATGGCCGTGATAAACATCACTTGATACAACAGCAATATAGAGAGTTTATAGTTTCTTTTATTTTAATATTAATTTATATTACAATTCTATAAACCTAAATCTTTCTGTAAAACAATACCAAATGATTATGTAAAATATATATTTAATATTATATGCACAAATCACGCGTTCAGAATAACTTCCTATAGCACACGAAAATATTTAATCTATATGTATTTTTAATATGGCGCTCAAAGATTTGATATAAACAAAATAATAACGCAAAGCGTAAAGTGTGTGATTACAACGAAATATATTTATTCTCTCAAAAGGGTTGTTGTTCACTACAAATTCAAACAATGAAAAAAAATAAATATTATATATGAATATATATAATTCAGTTTTCAACAGCTTATAGGCTATAAGCCGCGATTATAATAGTATAATAAATCCATGGTAAATCCGACAATGGAAAATTTCTGTGGTGCCCCCCTTCCCTTGATGCCCTAAGCACGGGCTTATTTTGCTTAATGGTTAATCCGGCCCTGGTGTCAGCACAGAAGCACAGTTCTTAAGAACAACAGGACAGGAGGAACAACATCAGGACCATACGGCTTCCTAGAGTTCAGCCCAGATAGGGCAGAAAGAACATTTTTGGAAGAGATTCTAATTTCAGACATAATAAAGTCAGAGGGTGGAGATGGAGGAACAGCACCAGAATCGTCCAGGGTTGAATTGTGAGCGAAAGTTTGAGTGAAGAGTTCACCTTTGACAGGAGAAAAGACGGCAACTGAGCCGTCAGAATGGAAAAGAGGAGGAAAAGAAGTAAAGTTGTTGAAGAGGTTCTTAGCTAAATGCCAGAAAGAACGAGAAGAATTAGAATTGGATAGATTTTCACATTTTTGTCGGGTGAGGGAATTTTTGAGGAGTCGAAGAACAGATTTTGCACGATTCCGGGCAGAAATATAAGCTGAGTCAGAGTCAGGAGTTGGATAGCGACGGTACCTTCTGAAAGCCTCCTCACTGTTGCGGCTAGCATTAGAACAAGTAAAGCTAAACCAAGGTTTTTTTGCATTAGTAGTAGGAATAGAATATGGAATGTACGCCTCCATGCCCGAGAGCAGGGCCGTTTCCTGGCATAAGCAGACTAAGCGGCCGCTTAGCGCCCCGCTGTCACTAGGGGGCCCATAGACAGGCTCCCAGGTCATAGCTCAGTGGGCAAGAATAGGAATATAGCTGAAGTTATTATTAATATTATTGTTATTATTATTATTATTATTATTATTATTATCGTATTAATTAAAGTTTTTGTATGAGACAAATGTGATAAAACGGAGACAAACGAAAGGTTTTGGCGTTTTGTGTAAATAATTCATTGTGAGATCTTATTTCTATATTATTTAACTTTATGCTTAATTTTTCTATTATTGTAAGACATTATTATTATTATTATTATTATAAAGATTTACATTTAATTTCCAATATTCTGAATATTTTTTTTATTTTCAGTACTGAGTTTCTTAATAATAATTCTAGATAAGAATTTGCAGTATGCTAAGAATACTGTCTTCACTTCTGCTGACGCGTTTCGTTCATATACTTTGAACATCTTCAGAGCTTTATACGTAATTTTAAAGTAAAATGGGTTATATATATATTTCTTGATTGTAAGTTTGATACAATTTCAAATTAATTTAAGACTATTCGAAAGTTCATTAAATTTTATATTAATTTTCGGTTTTTTCATTTTAATGTAAAAGGCTTCGGTAATTTTTAGTTTTTTGTACGTTATGTGATGAGTATAAGATTTGAAAGTTTTGTGAGATATTTTTTAAATTTAATATTTTATGATCTACTCTGTAATGTTCGTTAATTTTACTTGGACGATATTTATGTTGGTATGATCTCTCTTTAATGTGGTTTGTGGTGTAACCAATGTAAGTCGACGTACAGTCAACTCCAGGACATGTAAATTGGTACACCACATGATGTTGCTTATCAGGGTTTTTGTTACGTGTTTTTCTTTATCCATTGGTTTTATGTCTCTTTAATATATTGTTTAAACATTTTTCTTCATATTCTAGTCTTGTTGGGTTTCTTGTTTCGAAGTCGCGTTTGAGAATTGCGTTTTGAAATTTTCTGAAGACTTTCTTTGTGAGCTGTTTTGTCGTGAAGTCTTTTGTCGTAAAGCAACATCATGTGGTGTACCAATTTACATGTCCTGGAGTTGACTGTACGTCGACTTACATTGGTTACACCACAAACCACATTAAAGAGAGATCATACCAACATAAATATCGTCCAAGTAAAATTAACGAACATTACAGAGTAGATCATAAAATATTAAATTTAAAAAATATCTCACAAAACTTTCAAATCTTATACTCATCACATAACGTACAAAAAACTAAAAATTACCGAAGCCTTTTACATTAAAATGAAAAACCGAAAATTAATATAAAATTTAATGAACTTTCGAATAGTCTTAAATTAATTTGAAATTGTATCAAACTTACAATCAAGAAATATATATATAACCCATTTTACTTTAAAATTACGTATAAAGCTCTGAAGATGTTCAAAGTATATGAACGAAACGCGTCAGCAGAAGCAAAAGTGAAGACAGTTGTTGTTGTTGTTGTTTAGCCGATCAGCCCACCCTGATCGAGCAAGCCGGCGGCACGCAGGTAACCGATCGCCCTCTCCGGAGTGGACCAGAGGTTCAGCGCACTCGTGATGTTGTGTTGTGTTCGTTGTTGTGCTAGAGCGGTACAGTCCGTCATAATGTGTTCAATTGTTTGTGGTGTGTCTTGGCACAGGTGGCAGGTGTCGTCTATGGAGTTGTCTAGTCTGTGTTTATATGTCCATAAGTTGGGGTGATGTCCACATCGGAATCGTGCTAAGTTAACTCGATCCGATCTGCTCAGGCTGATCTCTGACCTGTTAATGGGCGGCGGCTTCGCACCTAAGACCGCATTCGGACCGAGTCGTGTCAGTGCTTTGTGGGTTAGGTGTGTGTGTATGTGTTTTCTGTACTGTGTGATGTCTGTGGGGCGTGGTATGGAATGGAGTATTTGGTTATAATGTCTCTCTGGTGTTACCTTAATGGTGCGAGGTGTTGGTGCATGATTGTACATGTAGTGGCAAGGGTGTTGTGGGTTAGTTGTCGCTGCTGCCATGAATTGTGTTCCCCTCATGTCTAAATGTTCCCTAACTTTTAGTATTTTTGTTTCTGTGTGCAGGTGTTCTATTGGTGTTGTTTGAGTGCATCCTGTAATGATACGAAGTGCGTTGTTTTGTATTGTTTGTAAGGTGTTTATGTGTGTGTTTGAGATAATGGGTGCCCAGCATGGGCTAGCATAGTCCATAACTGAGCGAATATATTGTTTGTAGATGAGTGATGTTGTTTCCTGCTGGTGTCCAAAGTTTGTGCCTGTTAGTACCCTAAGCGTGTTAAGTCTTGACGTACATTTGTTTTTAATGTCCTGAATGTGGTTTGCAAAAGATAATGATGTGTTGTATGTGACACCTAGTATTTTGGTTCTGTGAGTGTGTGGAATGTTGATGTTGTTTAGTGTAAGTTGTGGAATTACCTGGTGTTCTTTTGTGTTTCTTGTAAGCAAGGTGATGGTTGATTTTGTGGGCGCTACTTTGAGTCTATTGTGTGTGAGCCAGTCTTGTATACTGTTTATGTATGTTTGTAGGTTATTTGTAGCGGTGTCGATGTTGTTGGGTGGATGTTAGAGTGATATCATCTGCATATGATGATAAGGTAAGCTTGTTATCTATGGGTGTTGGAATGTCATGCATGTATAAGTTGAAGAGTGTTGGTGAGAGAACAGAGCCTTGAGGGACCCCGTTCGGAAAAAGCTTGTTTTTGGATGACTTGCCATTAAATGTGACATGTGAGTATCTTCCTGAAAGATAGTTGCTCAGCCACCTTTTGGTGTTATTGTGCATGTTTGTGTTGAGTATTTTGTTTATGAGAGGGAAGCGTGGGATAGCATCAAATGCTTTACTAATGTCTATTGTTGCTAATAGTGTACGTTGAGCTGGTCGTCTGGAGTTGATGCCATCCATGATGTGCTGCGTGAGGTTAGTTAGTAATGTCGTGGTTGAGTGGTGAGGTCTGAATCCATGTTGAGTAGGCGATAGTGGAATGTGTGGGTTGGTGATTTGTAAGATTAGTCTTTCTGTTACTTTGGAAGGTGTGCATAGTAAAGTAATGGGTCTATAGGAAGCTGGTTCTGTTGGATTTTTGTTTGGTTTGAGTAGTGTAATAATTTTACCTTGTTTCCATATGTCAGGAATAATACAGTGTTGGTATGAATATGTGCTGATATTTGTGAGAGCTAGTATTCCTTGTGGGCCCAAGTGTTTAAGGTGTATGTTAGATATGTTGTCTGGTCCAGTAGCCTTCGAATTCTTAATGTTTTTGATGATCTTGGTGGTCTGGTCTGTATTGAAGGGTGTAATGGTCGTCTCGAGTCTGTAGGTTTTCTTGTGTCTGGCTGTTTGTCTGTCTGCGTGTTTCTGGTTGTTGTCTCTGTTTAAGTGACTTATCTTTGCGTAGTGATTAACTAGAATGTTAGCTTGTTGTGTGTATGTTGGGATATTATTTTGGCTGCGACAGATAGCCGCGTGTGAGCAATGTTCCCTCTAATTTTTTTTAGTCCGTGTGCGCAAGAAATTTTCGTTGTGCATACATTTAGATTCATGGTGAAAAATTGTGCAAACTTTTCTGAGCGCTATTATCTTCAAAATGAAATATATATAAATATTATTTCCATAAGGTGATACTTTGATCATTACGGTACTATTAAATGGATATTAAAAAACTGTTTACAATATTATATATTCTTAAAAAAGAAAACATTTTATCCATTCTAAAAATATGAATAAAATAAAAAATAGTAAAATAAAATTCAACAAAATGAAGAAATAAAATAAAAATAACATTAATTGAAAATGACTGTTTTAGTTATCATTTCTCAAAACAATTTTTAGCATTTAGCAATTTAAAATAGACTATCATGATTAATACATGATTTTATCCATTCACAAAATAGGAATAAAATAAAAATAATTTTATTTTTTATGAATTATGAGATAATTACTATTCGTTTTTATGCAAAAATAAGAAAGAGAAGGTTTATATTCAATGCGTTAATGTATAAAAGAAAAACTGCAAATACATAGAGTAAAAAAAAATCCGTATTGCGTAATTGCGCGGACGTCGGCGAAGTCGGGCGGAAGGGGTTAATACTTAAAAGAGCGACTATAGAGTATGTTGATGCAAATGGTCAGACCTTGTGTGACGGTATAGTTTTGAAATTACTTCATTTACTGTCGTGACTCATGGTACACTTGAGCCTGTGCGCATTTTATTTTGCTGTGTGCGCGGGTTTCACAACGCGTGTGCGCGCGCACACGCGCACACCTTAGAGGGAACATTGCGTGTGAGGTGTGAATGCCGCTGTCAGAGTGGGTAATGCTGTTTATAGTCTTGTATAGCCTGTATGTATCTGTGGAGTGGTTTAGTGTTGTTATGAATTCCCTGAATGTTTCTGTTTGTTTTTCTTTGAGTTTGTTGTTTATTTCTGTATTGAGCTGTTGTATCTGCTGCTTTATGGCTTCTGTGTGTGGTTTGTGTGTTATGTTTGAGGTTGTTACGTTGCCTTATGAGGTGGGCTATTTCTCTAGTGTAATTTGGGTTGTATTTCCTAATGTTGCCCTTGGGTATGTATTTGTTTGCATTATTGATAATCTGATTAAATGTCTTGAGTGTTGTATCGATGTTTATGATGGGTGTGCTGTTTAATGTGGTGAATTGTTCCTCAGTCTGTATTTTGAACTGTTCCCAATCAGCTTTCTTGTAATTTCTGTAAGTGTGCCTAAGGCTGTTGGGGCAGAGTGTAGAATGTGTTGTAATGATGATGGGCAGGTGGTCTGATGACAGTTGTTTTTCTGTTCTCCATTGTGTATGTGTTGCTAGTGAGGGGGAACAGAACGTTATGTGGGGAGGAGTTTGAGTATCCTGCTTGATGTGGTATGTGTGTATGTTCTTCTGTATTGTTAAGAATGAAGAGGCTGTTTAGTTGTGTGGCTATGTTGGCGCCTCTGGTGTTGTTTTGGTTGTGCAGGTACCAACTAGTGTCTTTGGCGTTGAAGTCTCCTCCTAAGATGACATTAGTGAGAGAGGCAAGATTGTGTAACTGTGGATTGTAATTGGCTGGCACCTGAGGTGAACTATCTGGTGGGATGTAAATGTTGATTAGTGTGGTGTTGTGTTTTGCGCGTGTTTTAATGTTAACTGCCTGTATTTCTATCGTGTTATCTGCTTGGATTGTGTTTGTAATGTTTTGGGTAGCATCAGTGTAGCTAATGCTTTTACGTATGTAAGTGACGAGTCCACCCCCGTTACCCCCAGTACGATCTTGACGGATCGCCGTGAAGTCAGGGATGGTGGGTGTTTTGTGTGTGCGTTTTAGTTTTGTTTCTTGTATAAGTGCTATGTGAATGTTTTGTTTGTGTACGAATTCCCTAAGCTGCATGATTTTGTTTGTGAGGCCATCTACGTTGTACTGTAATATGTTAATATTATACTTCTGTATGTGTCTCATGGTGCTATTGTGTCTATGTCTTTGTGTATGGTGACATGTGTAAGTTGTAGTGGGGCCTGGATTAGTCTTAATGTCGCCAGAGAGTAAGAGTAGTTCGGGGAGCACGCAATTGTTCCCTGTAATTGAAAAAATAGCACGCTGAGAATAGGTCCGGCCCCGGGAGCCGATCGGCACTCTGACCGTGCCAAGCAACAGGCCGTCGACTGCCAGTCTGGCCAACCGTAGACAGCCCGCTGCACGGAGATTTGAGGAAGTTTGGCCACCAGCGCGTTGATGTTTTGGTTTGACGTCGCCTCTTCGCGTTGACGTGTCCTGCGCTGGAGGATGCAGCCACTGTTTAGAAGCTTCCTCGTCAGCTGCTAACACTTTTTTCACGTTGTTCTCGCTACCTGTTCAGACGTTTTTTATAAACAAATCTCAGTTTTCTGCTCAACACGGCTCTTTCTAATTTTAAAATTGATTAGTCAAGGAAGGAAGATGTTGACTTCTATTTTGCAGCAACAGTTGATGATATTTATGTTACTTTACTCAGTGAAGACAGTATTGCTAGCATACTGCAAATTCTTATCTAGAATTATTATTAAGAAACTCAGTACTGAAAATAAAAAAATATTCAGAATATTGGAAATTAAATGTAAATCCTTTATAAAGACATAGGCTGATATCGACTTTCTATTATTATTATTATAATTATTTTATTATTATTATCATTATCATCATCATTATTATCATTATTATTATTATTTAGCAGATTAGATGTGGTTAACTAGATGTGACTTCGTGCATCTTGGAAAATGAAACGACATTATTCATCAGGAGCTGAAAAACGGAAAAAGAAGAAAATAGAGGAGGAGAAGCTTTCTAGTAGCACAGGTGAGATTTGCCACTTGTATATTCTTATGATTACAGTTCAGGCAACTAGGTTAGGTAGACCATCAAGCTAAGCAAGTGCTCAGGAATCGTGTAGACTGTAGATTAAGCTAGTCTCTGTAATATTTATAATATTTCGAAATGTGAAATTTAATGGATCACATCACCTCAAATTCTGTTCACACAGATCAATTATTTTATCAAACAAGATAAGAAAGAGTATTTTAGCAAAAATTAACAGAATATGTAATGTTATGTTCTTCTCAGGAGCACTACTGAAATATTTGGAAAAGCCATCCTCAGCAAAGCCTGATGAGCATCATGAGCCAACAGCAGGACCATCCTCTATGCAACCTCAAACACCAGTAGAAGTAGAGCCTGATGAACCAACAAGTGGCTCATCTTCTGTTCAGCTTCAAACACCACACACAGGCATTTCTACTGAGCAACAAGAACCAAGATCTGCTCCACTGCTTGATCCATATGACTGGCCAGTTGTCCTGTCAGATGCCTTGAAGACAGATCTGGTGTCTCGAGGACCATCTTAAATCAGTCCAGATTTCACATTCCCTAAAAGAGAGGACGGTAGAAGCGTTCATCACCATTACATGTACAGACCATTAATTAATGGGGAAAAAATAAAGCGAAGCTGGCTGATGTACTCTAGAAAGAATGATGCTCTTTATTGCTTCTGCTGCAAGTTGTTTTCAAGGAAGTCGTACAAACTAATTACGGATGGACTTTCAGACTGGATAAACGTTGGTTCGCTTCTGAAAGGCCATGAAAATAGTTCAGAACATGCAGATAACATGGCAACATGGAAGGATCTGGAACTGCGGCTAAAAACTGGGAGGACCATTGACCAAACTGAAATGTCATTAATGGAGGTAGAGCGAAGACGCTGGCGAGATGTTCTCACACATCTTGTAAGTATAATGCAATCACTGGCAGCGAGAAACCTTGCTTTCAGGGGATCTTCCTCTATATTTTACAATCGAGACTGGCAACTTCTTGAAGGAGGTTGAGCTGCTTGCCAAATTTGATCCAGTGATGAAACAACACATCAGCAGAGTCGAAAGTGGCCAATATAGTCATTCAAGTTACCTAGGAAACATCATTCAAAATGAGCTCATTGGGTCCATTAGTGGGAAGATCTTGGATGCCATTGTTGCAGAAATAAAACAAGCTAAATATTACTCACTCATTTTAAACTGCACTCCAGACTTAAGCCACCAAGAACAGATGTCGATTATTATCAGAACTGTTAAAATGGGTGAAGTACCAGAAATAAAAGAATACTTCTTGGGCTTTCTTGAGGCTTTAGAAAATACAGGCCTGGGTTTATCAGTTCTGATTCTGAAGAGACTAGATGAACTGAATATTCACTTTGATGACTGCAGAGGACAGTCATATGACAACGGAGCGAACATAAAGGGCAAGAACAAAGGTGTTCAGGCAAGTTTATTAGAGAAGAACTGTCGTGCACTCTATGTTCCATGTTGGGCTCACACTCTGAATCTTGTAGTGGCTGATGCAGCTAAAGCTTCCACAGATGCCATCAGCTTCTTTGGTAACATACAAAAATTGTATAACCTTTTTGCAGCAGCTACACAGAGACAGACAATCCTAAAGAAGCACGTGATCATAACACTCAAGTCTTGGAGTGAAACCAGGTGGAGAGCCGGCTTAAGAGCATTGAGGCTGTGCGATACCAGAGCCACAACATCAGAGAGGCCCTGTTGGAAGTCAGAAACAATGCCACAGATGCCATAGCCAGGACTGAAGCACAAGTACTTGCAGAGGAGGTAGGGTCTTATCGCTTTCAGATTTGCACAGTAGTATGGTATGACATTCTTCATGCAGTTAACCATGTGAGCAAACTTCTGCAGTCTCCTACAATGCAGTTTGATGTGGCAGTCAACCTCCTCACAAAAACAAAAGACTCACTCAGCAGCTACAGAAACACAGGTTTTCTTGCAGCACAAGTCGTAGCTAGGAACATATGTGAGGAAATGAATGTGGAGGCTGTGCTGAAGGAGAAGAGGCTCAGATCCACAAAAAAGTACTTTGCCTACGAAACTCCTGACGAGCCATTTACAGAAGCCTTAAAGAGGCTGGAAGTAAAATTTTTCAATGTGGTGGTGGATTGTGCCATCGGGTCAATAAATGAGAGATTCAAAACATTAGATGATGTGAGGGACATATTTGGGGTTTACCTAAACTTCACCACAATGAACAACGAAGACTTGTCCTGCAAGTGTGAAAAGCTCTCTAAGATACTGAGCTCTGGAGCTGACTCTGACATTGATGGAAGAGAACTGACCCTCGAAATTAAGAACTTGCCGTCTTTACCTTCACACAACATGACTGCATTGGAGCTTCTCTCCTTCATTCATCAGAAGCAACTGGAGGAACTATACCCCAATCTCTGGGTTGCACTAAGAATTGCCTGCACTCTACCTGTGACAGTAGCGTCAGCCAAGAGGAGCTTCTCTAAGATGAAGCTAATCAAGAACTACCTCAGATCATCAATGGGGGCAGGATCGCCTCAGTGGCCTTGGCATCATAAGCATCAACCAGGACGTTGGCAGGGAGATTTCATATGATGATGTTATTGATGATTTCGCCCAGAAAAAATCTAGGAGGCAAAAATTTTGAAGATACAAACTGTTCTGTATAACTGTTAGCTATTACACGATTGTATCGTAGAGTTAGTAATTGTTTGGTAGTTGATAATTGCATTATTTTTTTATACATAGTTCTGTGTCATTTATTCTAAATAATGTATAAGCTAATTTTCAGGAATTTCATGAAGAGTATTTTTTATGTGTCTTCTGAAAGTACATATTTGTTGTTTTGGACATAAATGTTTCATTAAAATTGTTTCATAATTCATAATTGTTTTTCATTAACACAGCCATTTTTTGTATGTGTGTGCTGAGGTGATGTAGTAAGGCGTGAGTTGGTGGATGGAGGGGTGGGGCCTCAAATGGGTATACTGCTTAGGGCCCCTTAATGGCTAGAAACGGCCCTGCCCGAGAGAATCACCTCAGTTATGCGCTCAGCACACTCGGCCACGGAAGCAGTAATCATTCCATGAGAAATCACAAAAGTACTGCCTAAGGGTTTCCCAGTCAGCGGCGAAGTGCCAAAGGCGCCTCCTCTCTCTTGGGAGGATCCAAAGGCCGAATTGGAGTGATAGGACAGGAGACAGATGTAAGATTGTGGCCAGAGGAGCCCAACGGAGAAAAAAGTTTCACAGAGTAAGAAGAAGGGTGAGAGGTAAGAAATAAATCTAGAATGTTGGGCCTACCTCCAAGGCGATCGGGGATACAAGTAGGGTGCTGTACAATCTGCTCTAGGTCGTTTAGGATAGAAAAGTTGTAAGCTAGTTCACCAGGGATGTCAGTGAAATGGGAGCAAATCCAAAGGTGGTGGTGAACATTGAAACCTCCTAAAATGGAGATTTTAGCAAAGGGAGAGCGGGATAGAATGTATTCCACTTTGGAAGTGAGATAGTCAAAGAATTTTGGATAGTCAGTAGAATTAGGGGAAAGGTAAACAGCGCAGATGTATTTAGTTTAAGATTGGCATGTAAGTCGTAGCCAGAGGGTATAGAATTCGGAAGATTCGAGTTCGGGAATACGAGAACAAGTTGGGTCACTGGGGTCATATACGCAAAATCCACCTTTGGAGTGAAATTGAGTCTAGAGAAAGTAAGAGGGTACAGAAAATGGGTTGCTGTCAGTCATCCCAAACACCTGAGTTTCAGTAAGGAAAAGAAGATGAGGTTTAGAAGAGGAGAGGTGGTGTTCAACAGATTGAAAATTTGAGAAAAGGCCATGAATGTTGCAGAAATTTAAGAAAAGTGAATCAGACAGAGGTCCAGAACATCTCAAATGGGCGGAAGCAGATCCAGCCCCGCTGCCCGGGTCTGCGCTCCCGGTATCGGCAGCGGGGGAGCCAGAAGTGGGGACATTTATGGTCACCTGCCCAGGGGACTCCGAGGCTCTTGAAGTTGATGCCATTTTTTTTTAATTTTGAAAAGATTATGTAGTGTGTAAGATGCATGTATATGTAGTGAGGAATAGGGAGAGAAGTGTGTATTTGAGAGCATGCTGGACTGCTCAGAGGGTAGATTAGACAGAAAAAGATCAGCTAAGGAGGACGATTGGTGTTTACAATCTCCTCCTACTAAGTGGCTACAATCTCCTCCTTAGTTTCGCTAAGCTTTATTGAATCTTCTCGTAACCTTACTGTGGCGTAACATGTTGCCAAATATGTCGAATATATTTTTTTTGTGGAACATGCGGTTTGATCTATCCAAAGCGGGTCTAGTGTATGTACAAACAAAATTCGGTTTACAGAATAAATCTCATAACCTATAAACTACAAATGTGAATAATTAGCATTATATTTAGAAAAATTTATGTAATATTTTGTTTTTTTATATATGTAAGAAAAGGGTATCAGTGTTAAGTACAGTAAAAATTCTAAATTTGCAATTTATTATTTAAAGTGTACCAGTAGGGTGTATTAGTAGGGTGTGTCAATTTTAGGGAGTAAAGTGAAATCTTTAGATTTTCAAAGACTACTAGTGACCAAAGGATGCATTTTTATGTGCTAAATCGAAATATGGCTTTAAAATCCAGATTTTACTACACCTAGCTACTTATATTTGAAGTTGAAGTTTATGAAAAATCAGAAATGTTTGCAAGCATTTTTTTTATTGCATATAACTACATTTTACATACAATACATACAATTAAAGACATTTTGATTGTATTTCAATATTAAAACTTAGAAATATAGATAGGTTTCTTGAACTTTGCCAAGGATACCATGTCTGCCTTGCTCTTGTTCCTGGACATGAGCTCCCTACTGGCCACCTGGCCACTGATGTACGCCTCCCTCCTCTGTTGTGAGTAAACATGTTGTGCTACTTCAGTTGTCATCCTTACACACCTCTCTACTGACTGTGTGTGTGTGAGGGCCATGCAGGAACTTCCATTGGTCTATCCAGAAACTCCTTGATTGCGGCAGTGGTGAGGGAGCAGGTCAGAGGAGGCTCAGTCACGCCAGAGTTTCAGTCAGTAAGCTCCGAGAGTTTGGTGGCATCTGGGTTGATGTCAGGAGTCTTCTTGGGTCTGACACTGCAGTCTCCTACCTGTGTGTCCTCATCTCCTTCACCTCTGATTTCCAGTATCCTCTTCACTGCCTCCCTCCTCTCCTCATCCACCTCACTGCACAGCATGGCCTGGAGCACAGCCTCAGAGTGTGCATACCAGGCTGATCTCTTCACTGTAGGCATCCTATTCCTATCACCTCCTTCTTCTGACTTCTGAACAGCTCCAGCTGGCACAGTACATGCCGGGGACCCTCCACCCAGCTGTGATTTAACTTGATGTTGAACCAGTTTGGCATGCAGACTCCAACTATGAATTCCACAATTATCCTCAGATTCTTCAGGTTCCTACCCTTCAGCCCATGTTTGGAAATCCACAATCTGCAGAACCTTAGAGCCATGGTGACCCACTACTGTGACAGACTGGCCCAATCTCCAGGAGAGCTAGACTCTGAGGTACCTCTCCCGAACTGATGGCACTGATGATTCTGTAGCCATATGATTGGTTTGTGCTGAGGTCCTTGACTACCTCCTGACTGAGATGGGGTAGAGGAGGACCAACAGTGATCGTCGTGAAGTTTGGGTTGATCTCCAGCTCAGTGGCAGTGTCTAACATCTTCCCTATGGGCCCAGACCACTTGTTGTTGCTCAATGTCTTGCCATCCAGTGCAGTCACCAGGTGTCTGAACCTTAGCTCCCCAGTGTGCAAGTCACAGACAATCCAATCCACACCAACTTCCTGCTAAGCTTGGCCTCCACATAATGCATTATTCCTCCCTCCCAGCCAGTATTCACATTAGTACTGTCACCTCCTATGGCCAAAAAGGTCTGGTCTGCTCCTCTCTCTCTCTTAGCCGGTTCACCACATGATCAGCAATGACCTCAGCATGACTTCTCTCCTCTGCAGCTTCCTCTGGTACAAAATGCCACAAATATTTCCCACCTGGTTCATTGCACACTGTGTAGTGTTCTTCCTTAATGAGGCCAGGAAACTGCCTGTCACTGCCCTCAGCTTCCATCATCACTTTGGTGTCATCTCTTTTCCCATCAAAGAAGATACAGGTGATGCCATTTTCCCTAATCTCTTCATCAAACTTCTTGACCAGCTCCTTAGTCAATCTCTCCTGAGCCCTCCTCACCTTGTTGTGGTCAATCACCAGTGCTGTGTCAAACTCTGTGATAAGACCAGCATCAATCTAGGCAGCAGTGGCAATCTCTGCAGTCTCTCTCAGCCCAGTGTGATATCTGAAGTTAGCCAGAGCTATGTTGGTGATATCTTGTGTTGTATTTCTTCTTCTTAGTCACAGGCAAGGATGAAGTTGTCGCAGCCTCTGGTATGAAGTCTTCGTCCTCCTCTCTCCTCCCTGCCTCCTCCAGTATATCTCCAGTCTCCTCCAACTCCATCTCCAGCAGTGACTCCTCCCTCAACTCCTCTTCTTTCTTGGCTGACTCCTCTGCCTTCCTCCTTCTCTTCTCCTCGGCCTTCCTTCTCTGCTCCTGTCTCTGCAGCACTGCTTCCTGTCTCCTGGTCTCAGGGTGATCAGCTAGACCCATCTGGTGTGCCCCCACACTGCCCACCTTTTCTCTCTGACCTTTAATGAAGGCAAGCTCCTGCACTGGTATCTTCTGCTCGCTCCTGCAGCTGCAGTCAATGTGAATCTCACTGTTGCAGACAGGGTTGCACCCAAGCTCACTGCAACTCCTGATCACACAGTGACAGGTCAGGATGTCCACCAATTTGTCCAGTTTCATCATGAACCTATCTTTGACCTCTAGCTTCACATCGCCAATGGACACCTTCACTGCCTCATCCCACAGTGCCTTCACTTTAGCCCTGATCCTGACCTCAGTGTTGATTACAGGTCCTCTGAATAGAGCGTTGGCCTTTCTTCACTGAGACAGTAGCCCTGGAACAATGCCGTTGTTAATCAGGACATTAACTGGGTAATTCCTCCTGTCTTCCTCACTCATCTCTCTCCTCAACAAACCATACCTCAACAGATCTCCGGCTGTGGGCAGCTAAGCAGGGGGAAGTTCCCTCCCAGTCCCCACCAAATGACTTAGGTGACAACTTGATTTGCTTCGGGTTCTGATTTCTTTCTGACTCATCCTGTGGACCTGTGAACAAAAGAAATGTCATTGAAATTTGGATAGGCCTACTGATTATGATTACATAAAATTAAGTTAATTGAAATTCTTAATATCTTCCTATAAGTTCAGATAAAAGGTTGTGTTGTTATAGGTACAAGACTTAATTATTCAAAGTAATGACAATTTCATATATCTATCATATCAAAATATACAGAAAGTTTGGGTCACACATAACATTTCGAATAATTTGAATTACACAATATTTACATTACGAAGTAATCAAAATTGTCAAAAAGGAGGGAAAACACATGAGTAGGATGGTGGCCAAATGGGAGAGTGCAAATGCCATTGCAAAATGTTACGTAATGTTGCAAGAGTGCCACCCCCACGCCCCTTTGTTGCAAAGCACCCCCACCCCCTTTGTTGCCAACCCAAAATTGAGGTTGCAAAGCCTCTTTGGGGGAGAAGTTGGGACGGTCTCATCCCCCAAAGGGGCAAGAAGAGGGGGAACCTCTTTGGGGGAGGAGCTGGGAAGGCCTCACCCCCCCAAAGGGGCAGAAAGAGAGAGAGGAAGGTGGAGAGACCCAGAGGAGGGAACCAGAGGAGAGGGTTGTTCGCCTGACAGCTGTCAGACGCATATGAACCCTCCAGCCACCCTGACGCTCTGTTATAGACCCCTAATCAGCCAGTTGGCTGAGTTGTCAGATTGCGCTATGTATTTAATTATTCCTTATATTCAGCCATTTGGCTGCTGAGTTGTCAGATATCGCCATGTATTTATTTACTCCTTATATTAATGTTGGCTTAGATTGTTGAGTTGCCAGTTTACGCTATGTATTTATTTAAAGTATATATTAATCAGCCAGGGCCAGCGGGCGCCACAGCCAGTTAGCTTAGAAGGCTGAGTTGCCAGATAGCTCCATGTATTTAATTATTCCTTATATTATTCAACCATTTGGCTGCTGAGTTGCCAGATAGCATTTTAATTGTTCAGGTATACCTTATTAGGGCGAGTTGCTAATTTATATGAGGATAGTTGTCAGGTATCACCCTTTATTTTAATTTTTATTTATATTATGGATATAACCGGGTTCAAGGAATAAATAAAACACCAATACAACGTTCTGTTTATGAATTATGGACATACAGTGGGATATATATAGGACGGAAAATATATAATCATACAAAGCATAGTATTAACAAAATATTAGAAAAATATATTTATATATTAATTATATATAATCATACAAAACAAAGTATTAACAAAATATTAGTACAGGAAAATATATAGTTATATTATCGAAAGTTATATTATCAAATATTAGTACAGGAAAAATATAGTTATATTATCAAAAGTCATATTATCAAATATTAGTACAGGAAAAAATATACAAAACGTATAATCATATTATTACAGGAAATATATATATATTGTCTTTACGTTCGACCGTGCAAAGCGCTAAATTCGCATGTTATTGAGGCTATATCCACATCGGCATTACTTTGTACGATGTGGTAAAACCATCCAATCATTACTTCACCGTTTAACTGATGCGGCGGTCTATACTCAATGCAAATGGCTTTCATATCGTTCAATAATATTTTTGTACCCACTTTACACTCGGCGGGAAAGTTATCTTTAAGCACAGCTAGAACACAATCAAAAGCACGCACAAAATTGTCATCGTTAACCATAACATTAAATACAAGTTTATAATCAGGCCTTTCCAATCGGGGATTTTTTCTTAACGTCCCGAACTTTTCAATCGTGAACTAACTCTTCTTCACTCGACATAGCGGGATTGGAAATATTCTACCAAATCGTAATGACACCTATCCACTATATAGAGATACAGCTCTTCACGGTGAACAATGTAGGCGAGCTCAGCTCTGTACCTCTCAAATGCTTTGTACCAAAGCACAGGATATTTCGATGAATCTAAACCTTTTAAATATGCATCCAGATCTAGACCGTTCTCCCTCTGTTCATTCCTACATTCAACAAATCCGTCGAGCAGAGCGGTGTAAGCGTATTCAAGTATTGTGTCAAAATAAATCATGTCTGTAATACGCGCGTCTAATTTAGGCTTCAGCTTACGGAATCCGACGATCTCAAACATTATGTCGAGGATGAAACGGTTTCGTGTAGGAACAAGAACGTCATTATCAGCTGTGTTCTTCCACATCAGTCGTATATCAATGCGTGTTTGTTCGTTATTTACACTCAATGTACAAACAATGGTATATGAGGAGGCGTCACTAATCACCTCTCTTATTATACCTACGTCAGCTGGTATTTTATAACGGTCCTCAGCCCACCTCTCAACCACCATGAAGATTTTATGCATCTCCTCAAGACTTAAATAAATAATGTTACGTTTGCTTGCATGCCTGCAGATCGTTTCAAACACACAGTTAATGGTGCCGGTTTCTCGCCTAAATGCGCGCAATGACTTCGTCACGGAGACGTCGTACGAGGCGTTGAAAATGCTTCTCAGAGGGAGTTCCATCGTATTCGCACGTTCACACGGATCGAGATGACTATGACACAACCACTCGGCGCAAGCTCTGAGATAGATGACTATGAGCCACAGGAGGCAGGCGGGTAGGATCGGTTCGACGGGCGGGATGAATCACCCTGATGAAACGTGAATGGGTTTGTTCGAACTCGTATGCTCCGTGAGGAGTGAGTCACACCATAATCTAATGAAACATGTACGGCGCTGATCGAGTCGTTGTATCCCATTATATTGAGCAGATGTTTTTTCCGATACAAGAATTAATTTCGGTTTTAATGTTTTATCACTACCACGAATACGTACCAGACATTTTTGCAAAGGGGGATTTTCGCGAACTAAACACATTTTTTAAATGTTTTATCACTCCTAAACATCTTCACAAACCGGGGCGCTATTAGAGAGAAACATATGTTCATATTTATCCTTTTTGTTTAACAGGTGATACTCATCTCTAAAATCTGTTAAAAACTCACACAACCCATTGGCCACAACCTCACTACAAACCTCATCATGATATATATTAATGTAGTGGTAAAAATACTTAAGATTGTCCATGATGACAAGATTTACATTTTCACCCGTAGGGTACAAGTAATCGGTATGGTGTAACATGATATAATACCGCTTATCACACCACTCATCCACAAGACTCACTACCCATAACTGCTGTTTATCTTCTGATCTTGTTGCTTCTTCTACCACACGGTGCACGTGAGCCTTTATAAAGCTTAGTTCTATAACATACTTCAGTACATCGTCTGTAATGCGAAATCCTACAATCCCCTCGCCAGAATATCCGTAGAGTATTTGAATAGCCTGGCCCTTCGCACGATTCAATGCAGCCTTAAAAGATGCAAAGGAGGCAGGTATAGGAAGTTTTTCAGTATCCACTACATCTACGCACTTGGCAGAATACCACTTCATAAGTGTTGAACACGCGATATTAAAGGCTGCCATTTTCTTCTATGCTAGAGAATACACGTCTGAGCTCAAGGGTATACAGAGGTCAACTGAGTCCGGAAGGGTAGAGGTCTGCTCAGGTTGCGGCGTGATTTACGTTGCCGGTCTTACATTGGGCGGAGCTTAACTTTTACTGTACACACGCACACACACAAAGTAAAACGCTAGTTGAAACATGATTTATTTAATAAACGAAATAATCAAGATGTATATATTTACAAATACTTGTAATAATTAAGTTAGCAATAGACACATCAAAGATTATGGTATCCAAAGGGTACGGTGTCATAGGTACCAGGTACCTGGTAGCGTTTCCTATAGGTGTTACGGCACACCTTTGTACCCCTAAGTTCCTTCACGCCCCCCAGCTTTTGCGCCCGAAAATTGTGGGTGCCTACAGTCAGTTGGGGCGGCCAACCACCCTAATCTTCCAAGCACAAAAACTCCTTCAGCGAATCAAAGTTGACGACCCGCCGATTCGCTTGGTTAAGCGTGATGCCCTTAGCCTTCACGATGTACTTCGTTTCATTCCCTATCCTCACCCGTACCCCATAGGTCTTTGGCCCTGTTGACACAAACGAGTCGGCGTATGCGTTGTCCCCATACTCATCCTTGATCTCGTCAGTTAACTCACCGAAGAACTCCCCAATAGCAGGCATGTATTCACCCCTCCTTGCTGTGAATATCACGCTATCTGTATCGGCGTACAATACTCTCCGCCCAAGAGAATGCAATAGGCCCCAAATTCCCAAAGTTTGATGTGGGCGTAGACTGTTGTGAAGCTGGCTACAGGAATGTTTGTAACCCGTGAGGTATCTGTAGCCAACTCAGTATTGTTGTACTTTATTATGTAAGTATTACCTTCATTCACAATCTCCATGACTTCTTTATCGGGTGCGTTGGCGTAATCCCATACTTCACTATAAATTTGCGCCAAATGAACGTTCCCTTTACCGATATTCTGTGCAAATTTTCCCCAAAGGCTGTTTAGGCACAATTTTGCACTAAAGCGCTTGCTAGGATTCTTTACAATTTGGGTACGATCAAGTTGTATACCTTCGTGGTCACGGTAACGTTGAATATAAGACGTTTTTTGATCTTCGGTTTCAACCCATCGTGTATATCCTGACGCCTCAATCAACCTTGTCCTTCAAAAACGCGTTTATATATGGTATGAAAAGGTTGGGTAGCTTTTGAAACCTCCACACCTCATGTATCTTCATTATTCTATACCCATGGTGAACGGCTAGGGCCAGCTCAGGGCTTGTGTATACACCTCTGATCTTACGCTGGTGTGGTGTATGGTCACAATCACCATTGTTCTCTTCTGCACACTTCACGCACAAGGGAAACATAGTTTGTGATCTATAACGACGGGTAAGATCGGCATCCATAAATCGCGAGGGGGGAGCACGTCTACGAAAGAAAGGCCGAAATAGTATCCGTTCAAATTTCTTGAAAATTCGTTGATGGAGAGTAGGTTAGGCCCCACTATTTTTTCAGGCGCACCTACGGGATACGGATTGTTCTTCATCACGTAGGGGTATAAAGAACAGAAATCGTAGTAGTGGAGCTTCACACCCTCCGTAGGTGGAAAGTATAACTTGAAGGGATTTGTACGCCCGCCGAACAAGCTATCACCGCATTTGAGAGGATCCAGTACCCATGAACGCTTGATCGTGTTTATTTCTTCACGGTGCTGTCCGTCTGTCTCCATCCGTGCATCATATTCATGCTCCCACATGACTTTGTGAGTGAACTGGGAGCCTATAAGCTGATCGCGGGTACGCGTCCACGCAAGACAGTCGGCAGGAGATCTGCCGTGGATATCTCTTACGATTCCATACTCAGGACGGGGACATCCATGCCACCATCAGCCATTAAAGGAGTACACAGTCTTCTCGCCAGTGACACGGTTTTCACTTAGACCATCAACCCAAAAAACATGGCCATTAACCTTAATGGGCACTTCCCCCGTGTTGCGGGCATGCTTTATGTATACACTGTCTGTTTCTGTAGGTGTATGAGCCAGTAAATATCCTTGTGCCCATAACTGCGGGGGTTGTTTCTGTGGATAATGGCCAAGGTGCCTTTAGGCATGAAGCTATTCTTGAACACCGTAAAACATAATGATGCGATGGTGGTTGCGACTTGCAGCGGATCGCATTTGAAACGGCATATGTACATCCTTCTAAAGGCCTGGAAACAACCTCTAAGCACGCGCACATCATTCACGCAATAACGTTCACATTCATCAGCTATATTATAAGGATTACGTTCATTAAAGCTGTTGTAGTATCGGTCAAAATCTTCACGGTCATCTGTACTCATACAATCATAGTTAAAGTAATGTTTGGGTGGCGGTAGTCCTACGTAATTTAAAGTATCTCTACTTTGGGTAGCTTTGCTAATTTACAAGGTGTGAATAATAAAGTGTCTTTAAATTGTACATTACCTCTTATTTGCATCTGTATTAATTTGTTGCCTCTTTTCAATGGATCACCTGTAAATATCTCAGATGACTCGTGCTCAAGCAACTCCTTATAAAGGAACTGTGTGTAAAATTTTCCCCAGTTATGGGCAAGAATATACACAGTAATTTTTTTAACTTGTCCGCTAACTTGGCAATATAGGATACAAATAGTTTCACAGGGCTATCGTGAGCATTCGTTTTAAATACGTTTGTCCGTTTACCACATTTGTGACACTCATCACACTCGATCTCCATACACTCATCACAGATAGTCTGGCTTACAAGTAAATGCGGAATGACCTCTTTGGTTTCAGCATTTGTGTATGTTTCTATATCGTAGTACACAGTTATACAAGGGTTGTTTTTAGGCTTGGTATCTTTCATATAACATATATGCTTTACACCATTCGCTTATATTTCTCATGGCATGTAGAACAGTGAATTTCGTCACATTTGTGCTTGAACTCCCCGCTACCATTCATGTGTGAAACATACCACATTCACAGATTCTCATTTTCCTGCACGTGCCAATTGATTTATGGAGATCAAAACAGCTATTATTGAAAAATGTGCGTCTACACGCATTACAATCCCTCTTCTCAGCTTCAACTACACGCTTTCACATTTGGGGCTTTTACACTGCTCACATACCATGTGACATTCTTACAATGTTCACTATATCATCCGCAAACTCGAGACACCCTTTACACAAATCATGATGTTGTCCATATTTTCGACTTTTATCATAACTCGCGTAAAGACTCCTTATATTACGGATGGGTAGATATGTTGTACCTGACAGTCCTAAAATAAGTAGGGGCCTTGTACATCTCTCACACAGCTTTTAAAAACATACACAGTTCTACGACGTTCATCCATGCCAAATACAACTATACGAGCATTCATTTCCTGTTCTACCCTTCTCAGCTCTCAGAACCCATGTTACAGTCAAACTCAAGTTCACAGTCTACAGCTAGTTTACGGGCACGCTCCACGACCGTAGGCAACCAAATTTTTTGGGTCCGTGTATTTAGTACAGTAAACATACGAGCTAAGACTACTACTATAAAGCCGCAACCACGATCGACGTTTATATGCGTCTATAAATAGCCTGAGAATTGAAATTAAGAGTATACGGTGTGGCACTATGGCCCGCAACACGGAATACACGGTCAATATTCACCGTGAAGTTGTCCATATTGAAGGCCATACTACTTTGGGAGGCCTGCATTATACGACCTAATATATACTCTACATCTTCAGCCGCCAAACGTCTGAATGGTACTACTATCCAAAAATCATCTACAGAGCCATCATCTGACCCGAATCCGAAGGACAGCCTCGTCCTGACTTCACGATCGTCGCGGTTCTGAAGGGCAAACTCTACAACGCTCTACAACGCGACGTAGTCCGTGTTCAATACCGTTGCTATACACGGATCTAGGAACAACCCTGATTATATACCGATTTCTAGCAAGGCTGGGGTAGGGTTGCGGTGCGCACCAACTCGAACGTTATACATCATCAACATAAGGGGAGCAGCTGTGGAGATGAATAAGGGGATATATTGGCGGAAGAAGCTGATGGGTTGGTTGCGTAAGACGTTGAGGGTTGGGGCTCTATTACTGCAGATTCAACAGAACGGGGTGCAGCTGTGGAGGATGAACAAGGGGATATATTGGCGGAAGAAGCTGATGTGGGGTTGGTTGCGTAAGACGTTGAGGGTTGGGGTTCTATTACTGCAGACTCAACAGAACGGGGTGCTGCTGTGGAATGAACAAGGGGGTATATTGGAGGAATGCTCTACTGTGGGGTTGTTGCGTAAGACGTAGAGGGTTGGTGCTCTACTACTGGTGGTCTAACAACCGGCGCATTCCTGGTGCGCTTTATACCTGACGTGGAGGGCTCTTCATCACACCGACGCTTTGAACGTGCTAATGTGTCGCTGGTGAGGGCTCATCGGCGGGTATGGGTACTGTAGATGCACGGTCAACGGGTTCACCCGTGATATCGATGATGGGGGGCTATACATCGTCGTCATTCACGGTTCTGTGGAAGAAGAAAACAAAATATAAGGAGCAGCACTCGTTATTTGTAATATTCTGTAAATGACCACTTAGGGGTGTGACGTGTTAGAAATGGAATCTGTAGAAAAATTCAGATTCACGAGCCCATCCACATGTATTATATCTGGACCGACAGGTTGTGGTAAAACGGTGTTTATGCTTAATATCATTAAAGAAAGGGGGAAATGTTCTCAAAATTTGTGCATAAAGTTATATGGTGCTATTCGACATACCAATCAGTGTTCAACGAGTACCAAGATGAAGTTTTGTTCCACAAGGGGGTCTATGACGTTAATTCGCTAAAGGGAAATGAACATACAGTCATCGTAATTGACGACCTCATGTTGGAGATGGATAAAACGTTTGCCGAGACATTTACAGTATTCTCCCACCACCTTAACATAAGCGTGTTCTTCATCAATCAGAATCTATTTTTCAAAAATAGATACATGCGCGATGTGTCGTTAAATACGCAATATCTAGTCTTATTCGCGCAACGTAGAGATGTGTCACAAATTGGGGTATTAGCCAGTCAAATGTTCCCGAATCAGCGTAAGGAGTTTTTGGAGGTTTATAAAGAGGTCACAAAGCAACGTTATGGATATTTGCTTTGTGACCTTCACCCGAAACACGTTTAGGGTGCTTCTAAGAACGAATATATTTCCAAACGAGCCTGAAACCGTGTATATTCCAGAATGACGAATAGGCTAAAGAAATATCGCGAATTAATAAAAATCTATCACCGACTGCCTCGTGCATTGCAGCAGGTGTTTGTTAAAAATATCGACTCTGACTTTTTAAAATGCATCTGTGAAATCTGCCTTAATGTTACAAAATGTAATGTTCCAATGAAATCCTCTCAGAAGACTCGCTTACGTCGTTACAAGAACATAATATGGACGCTCGCCCATAAAAGTCAGACTGTGGGTAAGAAATAGCGTATTATTGTACAAAGAGGCGGTTCGTTCCTCCCCATCTTATTTTTAATTTTGGGACCTTCACTGACAAGATTAATATAATGAAGAAGGTTGTTGTGATCCCGCACGAGGTGTATGCTTCATTACAAAGGAGTCCAGATGCGGTTCTAGAGCCCCGTAAAAGTAGACTTAAAAGAATGGAAAGTGAGTTGCTAACCCTATTAAACAGTGAAAAGGCACCTGATGAGAAAGGATCTTGTACCAAGAGGCTTTGCAGAAATTTCTTCATGAGTACGAAGATTATAAGCATCCTACAGAGCTCCCGTGAGGCACAGCTCGAGTAGCGCTGAGCATAGCGACACAGGGCCTGAGCAACCAAAGAGTAGCGGAACACAGCACATCGAACATGTGCTAAAAAGCCTCCCCCTACATTGAGGAATAAAGGGCTAATCTTTATAATCTATTGAGTGAGGACCCCATCATACAGTGGACCGATACGGCGAGGTCATTGTTGAAGGAACAAGGGTACAAGGATCCAATATCGTTGATATTGTTCATGATCTGGTGAGAAAGTGGGATAGGCCCTCACCAACAGGATGGAGACATATTAAAGCAAGACTACAACAAATAAATGTCCCCAAAACATTGATAGGTAATCTGAATAGGTTAAAAGACTTGGAACATGCACCGCACGTGTCACAACTGAGTACACCTTCGCCCCCAGCAGCTGCAGTGTCTCTGAAGAGGAGAAAGAAGAGAATAGACGGCCAACCTTATCCACGTGCCTCTAAAATACGCAAATGGCTAACGTATTAAGTAAGCACTATTATGACATTTCTAACCCAGCATCCTATGGTGGCGTTAATAGATTGTACAGAGGTGCTTATGGTGTAAGGAAAAAAGATGTTGAGAGATTTTTGCGGCCAGGATGTTTACACTTCATAACCGTGAGAAAAAGGTTTAAAACAGCCAAGACAACAGCCGCCTCGATTGACTCTATTTGGCAGGCAGATTTAACAGACATGCAAAGATATTCAGTGTACAACGATGGCTACCGTTACATCCTATTCATAATAGATGTATTCTCTAGATACCTGTGGCTAATTCCCCTGAAAAATAAATCGCCTGAAACAGTTGCTAAAGCAGCCAAAACACTGATGTTGAAAGAAAACAGGATTCCTGGCTATTTTTGTACGGATATGGGAAAAGAATTTATAGGACGAGCTTTTCAGAACATGCTGTCAGAGTTTAACATCAGCTATTACACATCCAATTCTATACATAAGGCTTCTTTAGCTGAAAGAGTTCAACGCACCATAAAGGAACGCATGCACCGATATTTTACACATAAAAACACATACAGATATATAAACGTTCTCGATTCATTGGCTTCATCCTACAACCGTTCACACCATCGTACGATCGGTACAACGCCTAACGATGTTTTAGAAAGAGGCAAGCGCCCAAGAAGAGATGGAGTGCCGCTACCACAACCACCCTCTGCGCGTTTCAAAATCAATGAATATGTAAGGCTGTCACGTTCGGGAAATAAATTCGCGAAGGGTTTTAAGCAAGGACACGCGAGATTTTTAAAGTTAGAGCTATGATGCCTAAAGGTGAGATAATGATGTATTACGTTGAAGATTTGAATGGAGAAGAGATCTCGGGAGGCTTTTACCGCGGGGAATTGCAGAAAGTGGCATTTAATTTAGGAAAAAATGTGTTTAAAATTGAGAAAATTTTTGGAAGCAAAGGTACAGGAAAGAGAAAAATGTACCTGGTGAAGTGGCTAGGTTACCCAGAAAGCTTCAATACCTATATAAAAGCTGATGCAGTAATGAAGCTTAATTAGTATGCAGCATGACACCCAACCATTTCTACGTCACACTCCAGTCCTCCTCATCCCTGTCTGTACACCCTAACAACACACTAGCCAACTTTGTAACAGAACTCCATGGTCCCATTGAATTGGGTCGTGATTCGTATGAGGTGGGATATGTGAATTTCAGCTGGACACCCTCTTTTTAAATATTGATTATAAAGATATCGTATTTACGGTTCTTAGAGACATTGATGAGTGTGAAAAAGCCGGGTTAACTCGGGATGAAACTATACGTATCGCCCGGACTAAGGTTGCACGGCACTACAGTACAACAGTGACACTAGGACCGGAGCGTTATGGTTCGGCTGAGGATGTTGTGAGAGACTTAAACGTAAGTTTTAAAAACTCAAATCTTACGAATGATTTATTATACGAAATCGTAAACAGAGGAAACCATGCACATACTCTAGTCCTAAAATCAAAGGTTAACAGAAATCTTAAAGACGGAAGAGTGTTCAAAATTATAACCGAGGGGCGTTATCGAGCAGCCTTCAAAAGAGACACCTTTCACGAGGCACCGCATGACTTGTCCAGCTTAATGTATCACTTGAGGATGGAGAAATTGGATGTAAGCTCTCAGCCTCCAGACATGTGCTATATTTACAGCAATATAGTGGAACACCAGTTTGTTGGGGATACCCAGGCACGCCTGCTGCGCATAGCACACATACCCAACCATAGAGGAAGGAGCTTGAGTATTACATATGACATACCCCATTATGTGAATGTCGCAACTAATCTAATAACTAATATCTCAATATATATAAGAACAACTGAGGCAAAAATTTCCCATTCGGTGACGGGAGATTAACAGTGAAGCTGCACTTTCGACGCACTGAGTTATAATGGCCAGAAAGCCTTTCACGATATACCGAAGGGTGAGATACCAGCGTAGTAGTGGACTTGGGTCCATTTTTTCATCCATACTACGCACCGCTGTCCCACTGTTGAAAAGGGGGGCCAGGTACCTAGGGAGGAAGGCGTTACAAACAGTTTTTAACGCGGCAGAGGACATATTGGTTGGAACTATGCCTAAAGAAGCTCTAAAAAAATATTTAAGGCGTACGCGGGATGAAATCATCAAAGACGCGAAGAGAAAAATGCGTGGTGGTGGAAAGAAGAGAACTGTTAGGAAGAAGGGGTTACCAACACGTGGTGGAAAGAAGAAGACAACTGTTAGGAAGAATGGGTTACCATCACGTGGTGGAAAGAAGAAGAGAACTGTTAGGAAGAAGGGGTTACCATCACGTGGCGTTAAACGTAAAATGGAACCAAAAAAGAAGTGTTCAAAGCGTATGAAACCTATGGCTGATCATTTTTTTGACTGATATAAGCTGAGGACGCTACTCTCACGAATCATAGTGACTAATATTCGTCGAGGGAAGGTGGCACTATTTCTGACTCGTCATGGCACGTTTCATTCATCCGTGTAGTTCACAATGTTGTAAATCGGAACTGTCCCTCTTTGATATGCCCCCTATTCAGGTCTCTATTGAAAATAGTGACTTTATTACAATTAACACGTTAAACACAATTAGTTCACCCAGTGCCCCTATTGAATTCGTGATACCCAGTTCAGGCCCTTACTTTTTTGACCCGAGTTGCATGCATATGTATGCTAAACTACGCATTGCCCATTCTAACGGAACGGATTGCGATGATAGTTATGCTGCCTACCCTGAAACCAACTTTCTGCACTCCATATTCAGTCAGTGTGACGTATATTTAAATCAGACTAACATCTCGGCAGGCACGGGGTACTACCACCTACGATCGTATCTGGAAAATGTCCAACTTTTCAAAAGAAGCGAAGGACACCTTTTTAACCGCCGAGGGGTATTGCCACACTAAAGATGAAGATGGAATAAAGGATAAATTTTAAAATTCTTAAAAAAAGATATACGAATGTTTTGGACGCCTGCATACAGACTTTACTTTCCAGGAGAAGTTGCTTATGAACGGGGTAGATATGAAATTGAAGCTTACCCGCACGAGCCCTGAGATCTGCATAAATCTGGGGGCTGACCAAGAAGAAGGCGCGAAACCCGTTGTGATACACATCATGGAAACGTATTTGCGTATACGGCGAGTGAAATTAAGTTCCCCGAAACAAATAGAAATTGAGAAAGAATTGGTACACGCCACAGTGAAATACCCAAGTAACAGGGTGCAGATCAAACTGTGCACGGTCCCACAGGGCTGGCATCGAAACAGATAGAAAACATTGCTCTTGGAGTCCTACCTAAAAGGATTTTAATTGGAATGCAAGACCACGCCTCGACGAATGGAAATTATAAAAAGAGTGCCTTAAAATTCGAGAATTTCGGGCTTAAAAATATTACTCTATTCTTAAATGGTATCGCTTGGGTGGGGTAATGGATATGAATTACTCAACAACTGGGGTATTCCCGCTTTGCGCGAGAGCTTATAGTAGTTTGGCTCATAATACAGGTGCTTGTGATGAGCTCGGTTTCGGGATAACTCAGAAAGAATTTGTGGAACAGTTTAATACTTACTCATTTGACATTACCCCTGACTTAACTGCTGGCGTAAATACGCATTTAAACCCCCAGCAGACTGGCACCGTCTCAGTGAGATTGGAGTTTGCCAAACCTATAGACACGCCTATAAGTGCACTCGTGTATCTAGAATCACAGGCCCTAATAGAAGTAGATAGATTTAGGAACGTCACGACAGATTTTTAAAATGGATGCAAATACACTCCAGAGAGCGATGAAGAGTGACTGTTTCGCGCGTTCCAAATTTATCGGGGTTTTTGCAAAGAATGAAATATTGAAGCTGGATACTTCAAGAAACTGGTACGGGGCAATCGTTAACACCGACATTGATGGGGTGAGGGTATTCATTGGTTTGCAATCTATTTTAAAACTAAGGAAAGAATGTACTATTTCGATTCACTTGGTTTCCCACCATGGCATGACTCGACAATTGTACAGTTTATCGCGCGATTACGTGTGCCTGACCTTATTTGGAATCCTTATCGCCTTCAAGGATATTATACTGAAACATGTAGAATGTATTGTATTTTGTTTCTCATGCATATGTCGCGTGGGAAGTGATTAATGAATTTTTTAAAATTATTCGATTTGTGCGACACAGAGCTGAATGATTAATATGTGTGCAGACAGATAAAAAAAAGGTTCCCATATGTTAGTACCCCCTGTAATGTGTAAGATCTATATTGTGTAAATCTGTGTATACATTTGTAACCATTAAGAATTGGGCGCTGACCCTTTTTGCACATGATTTCTGCTGTTTAATAAATGAAAATATATTGTGTTTTGTTCTTAACCTCAAAAAATACTTACATAATCTCATCGATGAGCACGCACTCGCTTGACCGGATGTGTGTCAATACCACGACTTCTGGTTCGCTGGGTAGGCTAGGTGGGGTGGCTACCACTTCATTTATCACCCTTTCGTCAAAAGTGTTTATAATATGGTCTATCTCCGTCTCGGTCCTATAATTGAAACAGATGCATGAAAATGAATATGGCTAAAAGTATTGTCCACCATATATATATATATATATATATATATGAGTCATAGGCGATGATTAAGCATGTTCTTCAAAACACCCTTATTGCAATTTGGCAAAATCCTACTGTGTGCTGAATTTTCTCAAAATCCAAAAGAAGTGTGAAATCATACTATACAGCTTCAAAGCACTTACATTATTTCCTCTACAGCCTGACGGTCGCTGTCCCGCGCCAATCCCACGACTTCTGGTTCGCTGGGTAGGCTAGGTGGGGTGGCTATCACTTCATTCATTCTCCTTTCGTCAAAAGTGTTTATAATATGGTCTAACTCCGCCCCGGTCCTATAAGATTAAGTAAAAATAAAGAGAAAATTATTTTTCAAAACGCAGGCACTTCTTAAAAGTTTTAATATTTCTGAAAACCTAACTGTACAAGAAATGTACAAATATAAACACGCCACACCTATATATATATATATATTGCGCCTCGGTGGTGTAGTGGTTAGTGTCGCTAACTACGAAGCCATCGGTCCCGAGTTCGAGACCCACTGACGGCAGCCGGCGCGCAGCAAAACCCAGCTGTTCATCCTTGCACACAATAAAAGAAAGTGGTTGGTAGATAAATGGGTACCCCTGGGTGGCCTAGTGGTTAAGATGCTGGGTTGCTGGTGGGGCGTGGTTCGGATTCCACGTTAAACTGTAGGTCTAAGGTGGAGTGAAAATCTTAACCTTCGTCAGAATGAACAAATCGGGCGGAAGCTAACCAAAGGTTAACCAAAGGTAAAGGTGTATATATATATATATGCGGAAATAACGACGAAGGATGTAGAGAATAATTGAAAATGTTTTGCAAAACGCAATTATTGTGGCCTTTTATAAGTTAATTCCGATTGAAACGTTATATATATAGGCCGAGAATAAAGCACAAACTAATTTCAAAACGCCTTTGTTGTGGCACTTATAAGCTAATTAACACTGAATGAAGCGATGTATATAAATGTGACCCAGTTAGGTTCAATTGTGCTAGGTTATGTCAGGTTATATTATAAACGAGAAAAATTCATCTTTAAATTATCGAGAGCCCTGTAATTTATATAATAATACTGTGTGCTGCATTATCTTAAATTCCAAAAGAAATGTAAAAACATACTATATAGCTTCAAAGCACTTACATTATTTCCTCTACAGCCTGACGCGCGCTGTCCCCCGCCAATACCACAACTTCTGGTTCGCTGGGTAGGCTAGGTGGGGTGGCTATCACTTCATTCATTCTCCTTTCGTCAAAAGTGTTTATAATATGGTCTAACACGCAGGCACTTAAAAGTTTTAATATTTCTAAAAACCTAACTGTACAAGAAATGTACAAATATAAACACGCCTTGTATATATATATATATATATATATATATATATATATATATATATATATATATATCGGAAATAACGACGAAGGATGAAGAGAATAATTGAAAATGTTTTGCAAAACGCAATTATTGTGGCCTTTTATAAGTTAATTCCGATTGAAACGTTATATATATAGGCCGAGAATAAAGCACAAACTAATTTCAAAACGTGTTTGTTGTGGCACTTATAAGCTAATTAACACTGAATGAAGCGATATATATAAATGTGACCCGGTTAGGTTCAATTGTGCTAGGTTAGGTCAAGTTATATTATAAACGAGAAAAATTAATCTTTAAATTATCGAGAAACAGACAAAACAAAGTGACTAATTTTACGCTGTAGAAAAATTCAGAACAAAAGGATATTAGATTGTCAATTTATATGGTAATTAGCGCTGAATGAACCGGAGAATATATACACTTACATCTCAATTGAATTGCCTGTAGGCTCTTCCGCTGCGTTGCAAATTGCAGCGATATTCTGGGTAGAAAATAGCTTATTCTGGTCTACTGCGTTGAAGAGGTGGAGTGTAGCTTGGGCATAGAAGTCACCATCGCCAATCAGGTCGGGGGAAGCGTACAGTTGATCCATAGTTTGTATGGTGCACTAAATTGTGAGAAACTGACTCTTTGCATTGAGATTCACCATTTATAAGGGGGGCATGTGGCAAACCCACAAGCGCGACCTTAGCTACCTATTGGCTACCGGCGAGATTTTGGGCGGGTATTAGAACCTGGGCCAGAATTTTCGGCCAACCCGAGAGCCTGCCCCCTTTCCAAAGAACCGTGATTGGGTGTTCCACGAAAGCGGGGCATGAATTTTGGGCGGAGCTTAGCTGTAAGCTTGCTTGGAACCACCCGAGGTCTGGATACAGTGCTGTGATTGGCTGCTCGCATCAGATCTGGGTGAGGCGTCTGTTCCGATGCCTTGGTCACCATCTGATGCAAATTTTATTTTTCGGTGATATTTCCTATCGTTCGCCAAATATTGATTTATGATTTGAGAACCAAAACACCTGGCTGTTTGAAGCGAGTTTGTGGTCCAGAGATCCCTTTGTTTGTTTATATTCTTGACAATACATTTTATTTTTCTGCGAAAAGTGGGTATGCCATTAGGGTCTTATTTATGCCATATGGTCACTTACAGATGTGTATATGACGGTAAAGGTTTCAAGTTTGAAAAACACATTTTCTGTGTTGTATTGTTCTGCACTGACCATTCCGAAAATAAATTTAAAATTAAAAAAATCTTTACCATGCGATATATATATATATATATATATATATATATATATATATATATATATATATATATATGTGTATTGTGTGTGCGGCTGCAAGGGTAATCTGTTTAACGACTTTACCGACCAAATGGTTCAGATTTGTTATTGAAGATACAAGCTGTTTGCTCTGAAAAGCACCAAATCGAGCCTTGTTTTGTTTGATAGGCCTAAACTTACTTTAAAAATAGAATAAATACAATTTATATTTAATATGTGTGTGTGTGTGTGTGTGTGTGTGTGTTGGGTAAAACTGACATAAAATATGGTCACTAGAATACAGGTAAAGGCGTGGAAGGGGACACCAACACGAATATTCTTTTGTATGATAAAATTTGTTTGGTGAATTGTTTGTTAGCAGAAAAAAAGGAGGCTTCAGCTTTAGCCTTCAAGGACTACGATAAGTTAATCTGCAGATGTGTCACAAATATATATTGTATGAAGGAATGAGAAACACCTATTCTAAAATTGCCTTCCTGACCATAGATTGAACTCGAAAGATACGACATAAAACGCGTCTTTACCTGTACATTTCCAAGATTTCCAAAATTGAAATATATATATATATATATATATATATATATATATATATATATATATATATATATATATATACAGTTAACAAAAATATAAAATAATTTACAGGCCTAAAACTTTACTTTAAAAATAGATTAGTTACAAATTTATATTTAATTTGAGCATTTATTGAGTTGTTCAGAATAGGATGTTATATATATATATATATATATATATATATATATATATATATATATATATATATCATTAGTAGTGGTAATAATAATAATCAATAATAATAATATATATAATTTCACGCTTACTTAGGGGAAAACTAATCACTAGGGTATTGATAACTATTTTGTCGGGTAGCCTAATGACGCGATCTAGAAGTTATAAAAAATAATATCTAGTGATTGGGTAATGAAGTTGGATTAGAATTGGTTTTTGGGCACCCATACATAAAAAGGTTGGGGACCACTGATCTATTGTATTTAGGGTTGCTAAACGTTCCGCATTTGAACCCAAACTTAAGCATTATTAAGCATTGTTTTAATAAAAAATTTCTAATTTTGTTTGTTGTAACCGTTGGAGAAAGTTAATTAAAAATTTCTGGAGATAAAAGTCCAGTAAATACGGTTAGATTTTACGTGATAAGTTTTCTTTTTGAATTGAAATTTATCCACGCACGAAGTGTTCATTTATTTTTATTTTTGAATTGAAGTGTTTTACGCCAGCTCTAGACGCACGGGGAGAGCATTAGGGTACCCTGAGTAACAAGCCCTGTCTGGGGTGCGAACCCAGCCCATTTTAGCGCACGTACACTGTGACACTTGGCTCTATTACGTGTGAGTTTTGCGTTTAGCATCGTAGAACATAAAGATATATTAAACTGTGTATATATATATATATATATATATATATATATATTCCTGTACTAATATGAATATACGTATCGTATATTTTCAATATATTTAATATAACTGCATATATTTTTTCCTGTACGAATATTTGATAATGCACCGTTTTGAATGATTATATAATTTCAAATCTATTATTTGACCATATATATATATATATATATATATATATATATATATATGGCCCGTTGTATATCCATTAATTCATAAACAGAATGATGTATTGGCGTTTTATTTGTTCCTTGTACACAATTATATAATTTGTTTGGTTTCGGATTTCAGAATAATGAATTAATTGTTATTTGTCAAATCGGACTTCTAAGCCAACTGGATGATTATTATGTGGTTGACCACGGAGGCACTGGCTGATTAGGGGCACTATAAGAGAGCGGCGGGCGGATGAAGGAGTCATATGAACTTGGCTGGCAGTCAAGTGAACACCCTTTCTCTGGGTTCCCTCCTCTGGGTCTTCCTCTCTCTCTTTCTGCCCCTTTGGGGGGTGAGGCCGTCCCACATTCTCCCCCAAAGAGGTTCCCCCCTTCTGCCCGTTTGGGGGGTGAGTCCGTCCCACCTTCTCCCAGAAAGAGGCTTTGCAACCTCAATTTGGGGTTGGCAACAAAAGGGGGTGGGGGTGCCTTGCAACAAAGGGGGATGGGGGTGCCCTGCAACAAGGGGGTGGGGGTTGCCTTGCAACAAAGGGGTGGGGGTGGACACTCTTGCAACAAAGGGGGGTGGGTTGGCGCTCTTGCAACATTACGTAACATTATGCAATTGCATTTGCACTCTCCCATTTTGCCACCATCTACTCACATGCATTCACAATCAAAACTCCAGCATTTGTGACTATGTGAAACTTAGAAACCATACTGCCACCAAAAATAACCAAAGTTGACCACACATATCAATGGCACATTGATATACGATGCTACAGTCATATTTAGGTTATATTTCAAACCTTTATGGTCAAATATAAGTAGGTAAATGGTTTTTTTAAACAACACTAAAGATATTTCTAAGTTTGCTAAATAATATGACATCATTTGAGCATTAGTAGTTTTTGAATTGTTGACCTTACTAAAATTGACACACCCTACCATATTAGGCTAACTAACTACAATTCTTAAATTTTTCTGTATTAGGCTAGATATGTATGCTTTCACATTTATCTTTTCATGTAGTAGGCCAAATTGCCATTGTTAATGATGTTACACAATGTGCAAATATTTATAAATGTATTATTTAATAATGGGTCTGATTCAAAATACCTAGTATCTAGGGACCCAGTGACCAGTGCTAGTGACCAGTACCGGTTAACCCGTTACCAGTCACCAGTAACAGTACCATTACAAGTCTGGACCAGAGCTCTCTCCTTCGCAGAAGTTTCATGCTGAAAATTACATACCGGTTATCGATCAGTTTCTCCGCTCTCCGACACAAGGGGTGGGGGTTGCCTTGCAACAAAGGGGTGGGGGTGACCTCTTGCAACAAAGGGGGGGGTTGGCGCTCTTGCAACATTACGTAACATTATGCAATTGCATTTGCACTCTCCCATTTTGCCACCATCTACTCACATGCATTCACAATCAAAACTCCAGCATTTGTGACTATGTGAACTTAAAACCATACTGCCACCAAAAATAACCAAAGTTGACCACACATATCAATGGCACATTGATATACGATGCTACAGTCATATTTAGGTTATATTTCAAACCTTTATGTCAAATATAAGTAGGTAAATGGTTTTTTAAACAACACTAAAGATATTCTAAGTGTAATAAATGACATCATTTGAGCATTAGTAGTTTTGAATTGTTGACCTTACTAAAATTGACACACCCTACCATATTAGGCTAACTAACTACAATTCTTAATTTTTCTGTAGGCTAGATATGTATGCTTCACATTTATCTTTTCATGTAGTAGGCCAAATTGCCATTGTTAATGATGTTACACAATTGCAAATATTTATAAATGTATTATTTAATAATGGGTCTGATTCAAAATACCTAGTATCTAGGGACCCAGTGACCAGTAGCTAGTGACCAGTAACCGGTAACCCGTTACCAGTCACCAGTAACAGTACCATTACAAGTCTGGACCAGAGCTCTCTCCTTCGCAGAAGTTTCATGCTGAAAATTACATACCGGTTATCGATCAGTTTCTCCGCTCTCCGACACAACGGCTCTCTCCTTATGAACTAATTTCTTCTCGGTTTGGTTTCTTGGGTTAACTGGAAACGCTTAGTCCTGAAGAGATCCAGAATGCAGCGACGAAGTTCGTCAACATCTACAAAGACACTCTGGATTTGAGCTTATCCAGTTTGCTGAATTCTCAAAGATGTTCAAAGATGAGAAAGACGATAATATAGGCTCAGAACACCTTCTGTACAAGTTGATTCTTGATAAATGTGTTGAAGATGTATTTCCTAATGTAGAAATAGCACTTCTTATGTATCTCTTGCTGATGGATACCAATTGCAGTGATGTGTTTGTTTTTGAAAATGAAACGCATCTAGAATAGGAGGCTTCGCATAACCATGACACAGGAACGGCCACCTTTCTAGCAGTAATGAGTATAGAATATGACATTTTTTGTGAGGTAAGCTTCGACGGCTCATCAATGACTTTGCTAGACGCAAGGCTCGCAAGGTGCCGGGTCTTTAACAAAATGTCTGGTCTATAAAAGTTGACAGATATAATGGAATAAAATTGTTATGTGATGCACTTTTGTGTTTGCGTTTTGAATAATAAAAAGTTATGCTGTGAAGTCCAGATTCTAGTGGGCATGAAGAAGTGAGAACTATTGTAATTAGATGGCCTGTCAATCACTGCCCAGTGGCTTCCATTTTAAATCCGACCTTGCCCGGATCTCTACAAGTCACTGCCCAGCCCTACTGCTCAGGGCCCCAGTCCTAAATTCGGCCCGATCACTTTGCGTTATATTTTTGTCTATTGAGTTCAAATAAAAATTGTTCGTTTGTTTGTTTGTTTGTATGTGCAATTATTTTTATAATTCTTTTAAAATAAAAGCAAATATACGTATATAATTGCTTATATGTACGTCAGAAGAGTGGTATTGAGCAACGGTGGGACTGGGTGGAAGTTTGATCGGGGACCGTTTTCTGCTTTCGGATTATGTAGTGATTCGCAATTTGAATCTCACATCAAGCTGTAGATACTCGTATGTGGCAATTTCCACCTCCCTCCGAAAGGTGCAACAAGCTCCGCATCTCCAACGATACAGGAGGGGAATGATTGGGTTGGGGACCCATCCTTTCCCTATTCTCCAATGATGGGCCCAACAGTTCCGGTTTGCATCCGAGCTGTTCCTGTCTTCTTACCGCACGTTTGTTGGGACACGAGTTTTTATATATTTATATGATATATGTATATATATATATATATATTATGTTTTTTATGCGAGTTTAAACGACAGTTTAAGATCGACCTGCGGTCGACCTCTGTGCAGCATCCGGCCTCATTTGCAGGATTTAGTAAAGGAGGGAATTTCTGTCTGATCTCCTCCTGCCCTCGTAGCCAGCAATGTATGACTGGTCCAAGAACTTTGCACAGAAATCTGTTCAGCTGGTTCTTGAAGTTATTCAGGTCGGTGTGCTGGAGGTTCCTCACTTCTTTTGTTAATGCATTAAAAAGCCTTGGGCCTCGTATTCTGAGGGTATTTTCCATCCTCGTTTTCATGGCCCCCTGTCCCACCGCAGCTGGGACAGTACAAAATCTGCCTCTTCTCTCATTCCAGTTTGTTTCTATTTCATTTCTAAGGTTAGGGACAAAGCCCTCAAGTATTTTCCACATGTACATATATTATTGTGTACCACTCGCGTCTTCTTTCCAGAGAGTAGAGTTTCAGGAATTGTAGTCGAGACCAGTTGTGTATATATATATATATATATATATGCACACCTTTGGTTAGCTTCCGCCCGAATTTTTCATTCTGACGAAGGTCAAGCTTTTCACTCCATCTTAGACCTCCAGTTTAACGTGGAATCCGAACCACGCCCCATCAGCAGCCCAACGTCTTAACCACTAGGCCACCTAGGGTACCCATTTATCTACCAACCACTTTTTTTTTATTGTGTGGAAGGATGAACAGCTGGGTTTTGCTGTTTTGCTGCGCGCCGGCTGCCGTCGGGTCTCGAACCCGGGGCCGATGGATTCGTAGTCAGCGACGCTAACCAATACACCACCGAAGCGCATATACGGGGTGTCCCATAAGTCCGGCATCATAGGAAAAATAAAAAAAGGAAAAACAAAAGCTTTTATTTACAGAACGTGCTCAATATGTCCACCATTGTTTTCAATACACAAATTCAGACGTGATACTCAGTCAGCAAGCACACGGTGAATGATGTCAGGAGTAATAGTGTTACATACCCCAATAATGCGCTGCCGCAAATGTTCAACACTCCTAATTTTCTCTGCGTATACCAGCGCTTTCAAGTGGCCCCAGAGATAAAAATCTAGTGGCGTGAGATCCCGGCTTCTAGCTGGCCATTCCACAGGCCCTCGACGTCCTATCCAGTGACCAGGGAATTGTTGGTACAGGTATTCCCTTACTTGGGTGCTGTAATGTGCAGGAGCGCCGTCTTGCTGGAACCATGTTGGGAAATTTCCTTCTTCGTTCAAGACACTGGGAAATGCTTCTTCCTTGAGCATACGTAGGTAGGTGCCTCCAGTGACATGTTCATCGAAAAAGAGGGGGCCTATGATGCGATCCTTCCAAATGCCACACCATACCATCACCCGAGATGCACCTTGTTCCTTTGAAGAGGTATACCAGTGAGGGATGTTTTGAGACCAGTAGCGGGTGTTCTGTCGATTTACCTCACCATTTCCATAAAAAACAGCCTCGTCACTGAACAGAATGGTGGACGGGAAATTGGCATCCCGAGCATAGACATTATGGCCTGTAGAAAGAGAAAAATGTGAATTATGGTTTGTAGAAATAGAAAAATATGAATTTCTCTTATGATGCCAGACTTACGGGACACCCTGTATAATATATATATATATATATATATATATATATATATTAGGGATGCACCGGAACCTCAATTTTTATGAAGTTCCGGTTCCGGCCGGAACGGGAACTTTTTATTGTGATATTGGTTACTGTTTCATAATTAAAACATGTTCTTATTAATGTTCTTATTCTTCCTCCAATCCATGATGTAACACAAAAGCAATTCTTACATAATGCTTCTTATTTTTTCTTTCACATAATGTAGCTTATAAAGGCATTTTTAACTTCATTTCACGGCTTTAGTTTTAGAAATTAGTTTAAAAACCGAGACAAAGACCAATAATATCATATTAGCATTTCTGGGTGTCCTATGAAACAGATTTTTTTTTCGTTGTTTAAGCAACACTTAAAGTTCCTGTTCCGGCCGGAACATTTTAAAAGTTCCGGTAAGTTCCGGTTCCGGCCGTAACTTGATATTCTGGTTCCGGTGTATCCCTAAATAAATATATACACTGTATATCAGTGACGTGCAGTCAGGGTACGCAAGGTACGCTCACCATCACAAGATAAAATTAACCTAATTAAACTTCTATTATACCGTTTACTTCAAGTCCTTCCGTGATCAAAAGTTCATTTTCTCCCAAAACATTTGAATAACAGTTACAAATAAAAAATACAAGCAAACCACAACCGGAATTACCTTATCTCATTAAAAAAAAAGTGTACCTGCAGATTTCATACTTCAACTTAAGGTAAAGCGAATTGGCTATCAGGCTGCAATGAAAAAAAATTCTACGTTTTGAGGGCCATGTTTGATTTTTCTAATTAAAAAAATGTATGGACAAACGATATTTACAAAGATCTTGAAAATTTATCTCGCGCTACTAAAGAACACGAGAATTCGCTAATGCATATAGGATCTACTTTGTCATTTGCAACCTTTGGTCAGACTCGTATTGACACAATGTTTGATGATCAGAGAACTCAAGATATTTCTCTACATAATGCAGATGTTTGATTGACGTAACTTGCCTTCTCGGTATTATATTTGCTTGCTTTTCTGATCCAGGGAAAGGATCATGTACTTTTCATATTTTATACCTACGGTCGAAGGTCACAGCGCTCCACTGATATATATATATATATATATATTAATATATATATATTATATATAAAACTTTTGGTTAGCTTCCGCCCGAAATTGTTCATTCTGACGAAGGTCAAGCTTTTCACTCCACCTTAGACCTACAGTTTAACGTGGAATCCGAACCACGCCCCATCAGCAGCACTGCGTCTTAACCACTAGGCCACCTAGGGTACCCATTTATCTACCAACCACTTTCTTTATTGTGTGGAAGGAAGAACAGCTGGGTTTTTGCTGCGCGCCGGCTGCCGCCGGGTCTCGAACCCGGTAGATTCGTAGTCAGCGACGCTAACCACTACACCACGAAGGCGCATATATATATATATATATATATAAAATGTAAACCCACAAAGAAAAAGAAAAATGATTCCAAGGCCTTTCGTGTATTCAGAAGTACACCTCGTCAGGGAATACACGAAAGGCCTTGGAATCATTTTTCCTTTTCCTTGTGGGTTTACATCATTCATTCATTTCACGTGTTTAATTGTGAAATTCATCCCATATATATATATTATATATATATATAATATATATATATATATATATATATATATATATATATTATCAAGAAACAAAATATAAATACTGTTGAATAAAATAATTTTATTAATTTAATTTTAAAGAAAGTTATGAATATTAAATTATTTAAAACACAATTAAAATATATTGAAACGATTATTTTGCAAACTTTTTGTCCAACTTCTCGATTTATGCACTGCTGTTTTAGGATTCATAATCCGACTATTCTGAATGATGGAAATTCATTCATTTTCCCTTCTAGAACAAACGCATCAGAATAAATTGAAAGCCAAAAAAGAGTTTGTTTCGTTTCACTGCAAAGGAACACGAACGAAAAGTAGTGAAGTAATAAAATGACGAGTCTCTTATTTTTCTGTACTTTTTGGTTTCGAGTAAGAAATGCAGACGTAATTCTATTTATAGAAAGAACTGAAAACAGGTGTCGAGATCTCATCATAATAGTTTAAAGATGATAATTATATTATTTATATTTCTTTTGCTACATATTAATTATTAGTTTGTCGTGTGTCTGCATATATCATTGCTCTTCTCAGCCATGCTTGATCACAGTTATATATATCCCTGCAGAGTTCATGAGGGTATATATTTTTTTTTAATTGGGCTGGTTTAACCTCCTTCGCAACACCTAAGGTCATATGACGGAGGGGACTTACAGCTTTACGCGGGATCCGACCCAATGTCGCTTAACTTCGCTAATCTCCGGGAAGCGGTGTTACGACATCGGCCACGACGTAGCCCATGAGGGTATATATAATCTTGCTCCTGGTCAAAAATAATTATGGAGACATTCTATCCAGCAATAATTACTGGCCTATTGCTGTCGCCCAGTGTTGCCAAGTACAGGGAAATTTCCCTGTTTTAGGGAGAAAAATCATCAAATAACGCCAATATTCCCTGAACAGGGAAATTTTGAGGAGTGAATATAGATACTTACAAATTTTCAATATTATTTGAAAAATATATAACAATATTGCTAAATAATACCTTAATCTTACGATAGAGGCACAAATAAATCTATATTCATACATATTGCTTTAAACGCAGGTGAATAGGGAAATTTTAGACCAAAAAGGGAAATTTTAAGAGCGAACCGAGGAAAATTATATAATTCAGACCTGGCAAAACTGCTGTCGCCTCCTGCTTCTCGAAACTACTAAAGAAACTCTTGTTACACCGATTAAATGATTACTTATGGACAGGGCCGCCACGGGCTCCGGGGAAGGATTAATATATGGGCCCCCATGTTTACTCAGTATTTTATTATGAATGTTTTTACTGTACATAACAAGCAAACTGATTATATGTCCAAGTCACTATTCAAAACATACAGTATGAATAAACAACTCGGAAGAAAATGACCATTATATTTTTCGAATCAAATATATTAATTCAATGACGTATCACCATACAATTTACAAATGCAGTACCAGTCCATGCAGGCAAGACAATTGTTTACTGCAAGATTTTCATAATTAGAAGTGTACTTTCTTTGCTTTTTCTCTAGCAAAGTGGTAAATGATTCTGATGAAATTTAAAGTACAGGCTAACTGGCTTTCAATTACAATGGTTCTCAGATCTGTCAGTCGGTCTTGGGCATTGGTGGACCGCAGATAATATTTTATCTGTTTCAGTTTGACTATGATAATCTCTATAAAATGTATGTTCATTAATTGTATTTCCTCTCTGTTATTTAATCAATTGCTTATTAATATTTTTAGAGTTTATCCCCCTCTTTCCGGGCCCCCTAGAGGTCCGGGCCCAGGAGATTTTTCCACGGTATCCCCACCCTCTCGGTGGGCCTGCTTATGGACATCTAGTAAGTTTAGTTTTAAAAGGTCCCATTCAACTGATCTGTCAGTCTTTGTGTTGAAGGAAATTATATTTAAATACACTGACAGTAATTCAACTATTTATAGCTGTTTCCTCGATATAAGTAAGGCGTATAATCGAGAGTGAACCACAATATTTTATTTAAAAAACTAGAAGACAGGAAAGTTCCCATGTACATTTTAAATTTATTGAAATTTTGATATTCCCACCAATCTTTTACTAACTATTAGGTGGGGCAATGTACTATCCGAATGTTTTGGTTCCTCTTGCGGGATGAGGCAAGGCTCCTTGCTCCCTCCTCCTCCCTCTCTCCCTCCCTTCCCGGAGTTAACAAGATGTGCTCAATACAGTCTAATGCAAAGAATTAAAAAAATCAACCAACCCGATTATCCAAGCTAGTCATCAGTCCTGCCGTATGTCTTCTAAGCTATGGAATTCATGGTATGAAAACGTCTGTCTGTAGCTCCACTTAATTTCGACATTACTGTATTATTTCTCATTAATTGTATAGTCCCCTGCAATAGTTCCGCTCCACCCTGTCCGAGATGTGACAGCAACGCAGTCCCTCTTTCTCCCCCACCCTCACTCCCTTCCTCTCCTACTCCCCCTCTCAGGTGTTGTCATAGTAATACTTTTATTTTTTGAAAACCTGTAGTTTTGGTAGTAATGCTAGGATGACTATGTATTTCAGTCATGCATTATTCCTAAATTTAGGAAATAGAGTAGTTAGGTTAGGTTATTTCACAAACGTGGGATACTTTAAAAACTTTCAATCACAGCATTCTGATGTGGCTATGTTATAGTTAAAGTGTAAGATAAGTTGTAGTATCGACTTTTCCTGCAGGCAATAACAGTTCTGTTTAAAGTCAACAAATGCTTATCCAGAAAAAGGTCTATTCATGGAGAGAAAATGATAACATAGTTCAATTTTTTATTAGAAAAATAAATTTGAATCAAGTAAATTTAGGGATTTTCTAAAGAACATACAAAACATAATGTTCAAATTATAAGGAAGTGACAATTGTTCAAGTAAATAAATATATATTTACTACATCACAACCTTAACATTATTGTACACAGTTACTCAATACTTGGTCCATCCTCCATTATTATTAATGACCTCTCGTAGCCTATTTGGAACAGATGCCACGTAATTGTAGATGATTTGTGGGTTCCTGCGGAAAAGTTCCCATTCTGCCATGGTGTGTTCCAACAGGTGCCGAGATGTTCGCTCCTGCCCAGGTTCCCAAGTATTAACTACATTTGCCCACACATTTTCAATGGGGTTTAGGTCACACCACTTAGTGGGCCAGTTTAGCAGCTCGCCATTTCGTTGTTCCTGAAACCACCGTCTGATGATCCTGGCAGTATGAATAGGGCAGTTATTCTGTAATATGTATGTTAACCCTCCGTCTATGGCCTTGAGTGGTTCGAGGTTGACGGGGTTTCTGGTTAGGTGGCAGCAACGGATTTTCTCACTCTGGGGAAGCTGGTACCGTGTAGGGAATCGCAGTACTTTCTTTTATACTACACTCCGATTTCTTCTTGTAGTGGATCGGAGGATTCTGTGAAAACTTTCGAAATTATCTGACGGTTCCCCGATTATTCTTGTACCGTTTCGGGAAATTATTTATTCTACTGTATTTCAAAACTAAGTTCTCTGGAGAAAGCAGGGCTCAAAGGAGAAGACAAAGAGATCCTCTGACTGAATTTTACTGCTTCTAAAATATTACAGGTAACACTTCAACCTCTAGGTCAGATCAGAATAATCAGAATGGTAATTTGAAAAATTACAAGTTTATATACTAATGATTTGGTGACATTATTATTATTTAATGTTGATCTGTTTTGTTTTTTATTCCCAATAGGCTGAATTACTTTTGCAAAATATTTGAAGATAAAGTTAAATTTTGGCTGTAACAGGCTAACAACATACTGGCAGATAAGCAAGATATTTGAAGATGAAGTCATATTTTTCTTTCAAACAGCATATTGACAGATCTGATGTTATCATAATTTGCCGAGTTAGCTAAAAATAGAAATTGAAATATGCATTTTATTATGGATTTAAATTAAACATGCATATGAGCCAAAATTAAATGCTTAAAATTTAAAATTAAGTATTAATTTAGAGTTTTGGCAAGTTATGACTTCATATTTTACAACTAAGAGAGAATGTATAAAAAAATGAACAGTGCGGAATTTAACACGATTACATAATTAAGCTTAATCTAAAAAATTATTAGGTAATTTAAAAAAAGAAATAATTCATCAATTACTTAGCAAAAATAAAATAGAAAGAAAATTGTTAGAATTATTAATTTTTACAATGATAATATATATTATTTAATACATTTCGTCGCTGGGTTCAAATCGCAATTTAAAATTAAATGCTATTCAAATCGTAATCTGACATGCCGAATTACAGTTTCCTTCGAATTTTGGTATCATTCGTAATGCAATACTTTTTATCATATCTGATTGGATATTAACACTTACAAATAAGTGTTGTATTCCTCTACATTATGATGATTAATTTCAGCTATTGTGCGATTCCATGTAGACGGTTTGATCTCGTAATATCGTCGTTTTTGGTGTATTATTTAAAAGAGAAACAAGATTATTGATATACACGAACATTTATGGAAGCTGTTAATATATTTTTGAGTATTTATAGAGGAAGTTTTATGAAAAATTAAATGCGTGAGTGAATGAGTGAGTCAGTTATTACGTAAAAGAGAATGGATTAGGAGAGGAAGGTAAAAAAAAAGAAGCAAAAACACAAATGACAGTAGTAGTTGATAAGGTGGGAAGAATAAGAGACATGGGAGGAGGTAATAATCGGGGAGCAGTCGGGGGGGGGAGTGAGGAAGAGAAGGATCATGTATTAGTATGAGGTGAAGGGGAAGGAAAAAGGAAAATAACAATGAAGGTAATTCGAAAGAAAATAACAAGGAGGCAGGATGAGGGACCAGAGAGAGAGAGAGAGAAAGAGAGAGAGAGAGAGAGAGAGAGAGAGAGAGAGAGAGAGAGAGGAGGTGGGGATAGCGAAAGGAAAAGGGGAGGACGAGAGGGGGGATAGCAAGAGGGAGAGAGGGAGGAGGAGAAGGAGGGAGTGAGGGTGGGGGAGAAAGGGGGACTGCGTTGCTGTCACATCTCGGAGAGGGTGGAGCGGAACTATTGCAGGGAACTTATATATTTTTATTCTTAGTATGTGAATTGTCATTGTATTATTAATATTTGTCATATGGACTATGGTCTGCCAATAAACTTTTTCATTTTCATTTTTCACTTTCATTATAAAGAGAAAAATAAATTTAGATAATGTGATCAAGTCCTTGGTTTTATTTACGAGAGGAGAGAGAGAGAGAGAGAGAGAGAGAGAGAGAGAGAGAGAGAGAATTATTAATATTGTTTCTGAGGCAATCTTTGATTTGGTTGTTTTCTACTTCATTCAACTCCTATTCTCATTTTCGGATTTCCCTTGTCAGTCATGAGTTAGATAAGATTAGGTCGCTATTGAACGTACCTGGCAAAAACGCCGATTTTTCTCCTCTAACTAAAGCCTATATCACACGGCTGATTCTTGCCGTTTTTTTACTGCTGAATTGTGTCTCGCTTAAAACCGTTGTTGTCGTTTAAATATTAATCGGCAACAATCCGGGTTTGGAAAATTCAAAATCTTGTCGTTGAACAGCGATCAATACATTCGATACATTTTCAAAACCCGATTTTTGCTGATTAATGTGTAAACGGCTCTAATCGGTTTTAATCGGGAGGCATGATTAATTAACCCTTTAACGCACAGTGTTAACTTTACTGATTTTGTTCTGGCTAACGCCGGACGATTTTATTCAATCTCGGAAAAGACCACTGTGCAGTAAAAGATTAAGCAACGAAAAACGGTAATAAATGGCCGTGTGATATGAGCTTTCTAACATTCCCCTCTGTCCTTCCTTTCGTTTCCCCTGAACAAGTATTATAAAATACGGACTGTAATACAAAAGGAGTAGGCTACACAAATGTGTTAGATGACCAATAAATACGAAAGTAAAAATAAAATCTGTTATTTCTTCATCATGCCTTACCTCTTTTAAGCCTTAACAGGTAAAAGTTAATAATAACGGAAAAATTTGTATTTTATTTTAAAAAATAAAATGATCAATAAACTCCTAAATTGCCTTTTATGCCATGAATATGTGGTTTTGTTAAATAGAAACTAAATAAAGCTGTAAATAATAGTAAAGTTTACGTAAAGTTTACGTAATATCACAACGTTGTGAAGACGTAACTGAGACCACACACACACACACACACACACACACACACACACACACACACATTTACGTTGTATCTACGTCACACTGCTAAAATGCAAACTTGTGACAACGTTGTACATTATCTACGTAAAACTGTTATCTGGATAGTTCGTGTAACGTATAGCTTCATTAGATATTTAGTTATTTGGGCGACTAGTTACAGTAGCCGAAATCCATATTGGGTTCCAAATAAATCTAACCTAACCTAACTTAACCTACAGAAAAAGCGGAGCAAGTGTAGTTTACGTCCCCCTGTGGTGCCTAGTGTAGTTTACGTTCCCCTACATCAGGGGTCACCAACGTTTTTTTGTTCACCGCCCACTTTTACGATGTTTTGAAAATTAAAAAAGCTTATCGCCCACCTTAGATCAAAAAGAATAAATCAACATAATCAATAAAATAAATAATGAAATAAATGTTTAATTACCTTTAATGTGAGCCCACTAGTGGGCGCTATCGCCCAGGTTGGGGACCCCTGCCCTACATTATCCTAGTGTAGTTTACGTTCTCCTACATTATCCTAGTGTAGTTTGCGTTCTCCAACTTTGTCCGCGTATACCTAATCAAATAAAACGTTAAAACTAACGAAAATATTATGACTTAACCTAACCAATCGTCAATATATATATATATATATATATATATATATATATATATATATATATATATATATATTGACGATTGCTTAGGTTAAGTCGTAATATTTTCGTTAGTTTTAACGTTTTATTTGATGGATTCATTTAAAAAATGTCTCCTAAAGATCCTAGTGTAGTTTACGTTCCTCAACTCTGACCTAGTGTGGTTTGTGTCCCCTTGTGTGTCAGGGGGACGTAAACTAACACTTGCTCCGAAAAAACACTTACATGGGTGCGCTCTGTTGGGCGATTATATGGAACCCAATCACTGATCTCCATAAATTTATGGAGATTAGTGGACCTAATATGGATTTCGGCTATTGTAATTAATCGCCCAAATATCTAAGTATATGCTACACGAACTATTTCCATGTTTAGCATGGGAAAGCAAAAATTATAAGGTAATTACTCTAACCTAACCTGAAAAAAAAACATTTATATGTGGTTGTATGTTCTATTGAAAGTCTAATAAACAATTTATTTTTTAAAAATAAAACAAATATATTACCCACTCTTGTTAACTTTAGTCCCTTAGCATAGCATTATTACTTCTATTAATCTTAATCTTATTTTCATATCGCATAATGTTGAGTTGCAAAATGTAGAACTTTTGTACTAAAGAAGTTATAGTGTTTAACACATTCACGGTGATTCACTGCCAACACTTTTTAGGAAGGTAACCAGCCACCGCCAGCACTTTTGCAAGTTTTTACCCAACTACAATGTCTCACCAAAAATGTAAACAAAAAATTGAACTAAAGATATCTCTAAACAAAATATACTCAAATAAAACTTGTAATGTATACGTTCAAGACGAGATTTCTCGTCTTTGCTGGTGAATGTGTTGAAAACAAAAGTACTTTTCCGTTATACAGCAAATGTAAATTTTTACTATAATGTCAATCACCCTTGACAATTGGCAGGGCCGGCCCTAGCAAATGCGAGGCCCAATTCGAGATTTTTAAAGTGGGGCCCTAAGGTTAAAGTTACCTACCCATAGTGGATGCATGCTTACTGAGAGAAAAGAACAATGATTCAACAACAAATATCATTTATTTTGGATGTGATCACAAGGAAACCTTTCTGCCTTTCATGGTGGCAAATTCGGCAATGAGGTCTGTATAGTTACAGTTTCTCGCAATGTCGTTTTCAATGGAGAAGATCGCCAGATTACTGAGTCGATCCTGCAGCATCGTCGACCGTAAATACGTTTTATTAATTTCAACTTTGAGAAACTTATTTCCCAAGATGCAACAGTAACTGGAACAGTCAGTAGTATTCGCAATGCAATCGTGAAATTCGGGAAATCCACAGAACGATTGTTCAAAGTGATGAAGCCCAATATCTTCAGTGGATCACTTTGTATATCTTCTGGAAGAATTGGTTTCAAGGTTTCCATTTCTTCAGCAAGCATGAATCCATCAATGTCGCGGTCTTCTCCATCAGTTAGTTCAAGTTCGAGATCTTTGCTGTGCTTACGTAGGTCTGTCTTGGACATTTTTGTGAACATGTACATGAAGCCAAATTTTGAGTGATGTTCTCTCAGTTGTTCGAATCGTCGTTCCAGGTAGGATATGGCAGTGTCTAAAATTGCGTTAAACAGAAATTTTAAATTTTTCTTCAGCATCTTCAATTGGCTGGTCTTGACCTTCATAGGGAAACATTTTCTTTCGTCTGACCTGTGTTGTCTTGAATTCTGGCTCGATTTCAAACTGCTCTGCAATCTCTTTGGCATCTGTTACAGCACTTTGAAATCCACTCTCCCAATATTCTTTCATCCACTTACATGTTCTTTCCAAACTCTCGATGGCACTTGCCAGATGCTTTGAATCACTCTGAAGATCTTTACTCACGTAGTTGACTTGAAAGAGGTCATACCAGAATATGACAGCAACAATGAATTTAAAATTCATCTCTTTGCAAAGTGATTCTGCTTCGCTTCTTCCTTGAGGATCTTTTGCTTCTTCAGCTTTCGACAAGTGCATCTTAGATCTCGACAGCTTGATATCGTACAGCTTTGACACTTTGCACACGGCATTCCCATCTTGTCTCGCTCAAGGGCTTCACTGAGCACTCTTTCACATACTTGCAGAAGACTGACCATCGATGGGTTGAGGCTGAGAAGAAGACATACAGGTGTTGAATAACCCCGAAAAATGAGATGGCTTGAACACATGTTTTTGCCATGTCCCCAAGTAGCAAATTGTAGTTGTAGCATGCGCATGGAGTGAAGAATGCTCTTGAATTCATTTCCAGAAGTCGCGCTTGAACGCCTGATGAGTGTCCCTTCATGTTCGCACCATTATCGTATCCTTGTCCACGAATATCACTCATTTTCAGTCCAAGTTCGTGAAGTTCTCTCATCAATACCTCTAGTAGGTTTTCTCGTGTGGTCTCCTTCACCTCAATGAACTTGATGAAGTGCTCAAAAATTCCACTTTCAATACCTGATGATCCATCAGAGACATATCGCAAAGTAAGGGACATCTGCTCCTTGTGACTAATGTCGGGTGTGCAATCAAGGATCACAAAGAAATACTTTTCCATTTTAATTCTGTGTACAATGGTTGCTCGAACTTTGTTGCCCATGAGCGAGATGAGTTCATTCTGGATTCGTTTTCCCAGGTAATGATCATGAATTTCGTGATTGACTATTCTTCTAAGATGGTCTTGCATGACGGGATCAAATCTCGAGATAAGCTCAGCCAGTCCAAGGAAGTTGCCATTATTCCGTCTGAAGATTGTATCTACTGATCCTCGGAATGCCATATTGTGTTCAGTGAGGTACTGTACAATGGCGAGGAGGCGCTCAAACACATTTTTCCACCTAAGCTTCTCCGTACTGATTCGTTCCTGACTGAGTTGATCCACAGTGCTTTTGATCAAACGTTGTTCGAGTTCCATCCATTGGAGAGTCGCCTTCAGATGGCCCTGTGATCTTTCGTGCTCAGACAGTCTGGAACTAGTATTCATCCAGTCACAGAATCCTCCATACCCCAAGGCATTGTTGGAGTTCCCAAATAACTTGCAACAGAAACAAAATATCCGATTCTTAGAGATTGAATAAATCAGCCATTTCCGTATACCAACTTCTCCATTTTCCATCCGTCTCTTGTAATGACTTTTTGAAAACTTGCGGCCATTGTCATCTCTGGGAAAGTTATAGTTAGGCTGACTATGGAAAACTGATGAGTGGGTAGTTGGGAGGTAACGAAAATGGTTCACTGAGTAGGTAGGTAGTTAATCTAACAATTATTAAATTCCTTTTATGTCAATAACTGGGTAGATGAAACCAATTGGTTGCTCACCAGAGTTATTCTCCACACTAGTATTTATATACTGTGTGAGAAGAGCGTGCTCGGTAATAGATATACATTACCGCTCAACCAACCGAGGAAAAAACCAAGACAACGCTGGTGGAAAAAAAGCCCCGCGAAGAGGAGAACAAAGGAGAACGAAAACGAACAACGGGGCGAGAGGACGGAACTGGAGAAGGGACGAGAACGGACACCGAAGAAAGATCCCCACCAGCAAGTACGCTCTCGACAATTAAACAGGAAGGAGAAAAGAGACTCTCTAATAACTAGCAGTAAGTGACTAATTGTGTTTTTAACCCAGCAAATTAATCACATTAAATTAAGCTGGGTCAGACAAATTAGGCCTACATTGTGGCCTAAGACCCAGCATCAACTCATAGCTTAACAAAGGTGAAAGTAGATTGCCCTAACCTAATTTGGTGAGGAATCCTACTGTGGACCTCAATTTATCTGCCCGCTCTGGACCATTTCCGGAATCTCTAGGCTGACCCCTCTAGGCTAGACTTGATCTACTCTACAGTATAGTTAGACTGGAGATATAAGGGGTGGGTTAATTGTGGATCAATTCATACAGAGCATTTTTCGCATTGGTGGTCCGTGTGTGGGGAATTTACAAACCTTAACCTTACTTAACAAAAATTGCAGAATTAGGCTAAATGGTCTAGCCTAAGCCTAACCTAATCAAGCCTAATTAGGTCTACAACCTAGGGCCTAACTAGGAAACATTTACAGTTAAGGAGTCTCATTCTCTTATAAGCTTAGACCTGAGTGACACATAAGTACTTGGTGGGGATTAAACCAAATTTAAACTTGACTGTTTTGTCTGTGCTCTCTCTTCTCTGGTAATTTCTTCTTGTCCTCTATTTCATTACGATCCCCAGTTAAACAACATTAGTGAACAAGCATTTAAAATGCATACAACTCCAAGCATCCAATTCTTCTTTTAAGGAAGAATCACTCAACAGATTTTTTCAACAGGCACATGCATTCCTTGCAATCTGTGTGTATATATATGTGTATATATACACTGTACTCTTTACATGTGCCACAAATACACTCAACCTATCTGAACATAAGCAAGGATTGCATGGGTTACTCAAAAGGGTCTTATGCGCTACTTTGGCCATAGCCCAAACACTGAACCTTGGTCTTATGGCCTACTGTGGCCATAGAGCCAAACAATAAAACTACATGGGAACCTTGGTCTTATGGCTACTGTGGCCATGAGCCAAACAATAAAGGTCTTATGGCCTACCTTGGCCATGGGCCAAACAATAAAGGTCTTATGGCCTACTGTGGCCATGGCCAAACAATAAAGGTCTTATGGCCTACCTTGGCCATGGGCCAAACAATAAAGGTCTTATGGCCTACCTTGGCCATGGGCCAAACAATAAGGGTCTTATGGCCTACCTTGGCCATGGGCCAAACAATAAGGGTCTTATGGCCTACCTCAGCCATGGGCCAAAACAATTGAACCTTGGTCTTGTGGCTTACTTGGCCATAGCCAAACAATAAGCCTTGGTCTTTTGGCCTACCTTGGCCATGGGCCAAACAATAAAGGTCTTATGGCCTACCTTGGCCATGGGCCAAACAATAAGGGTCTTATGGCCTACCTTGGCCATGGGCCAAACATAAATCTTATGGCCTACCTTGGCCATGGGCCAAACATTGGTCTTATGGCCTACCTTGGCCATAGGGAAAACTATTACAAGGGTCTTATGGCCTCCCTTGGCCAGAGACCAAACAATACAAAATAAGACCCAGACTATGGATAAACCAAAGACTGTTCCCAGAGACCAACTAGCTACAGCCAAACAGACAAAACTTGATACTGTAGAATCAAATGTGACCAACTGTAATACATGAACACCTATATTACAGAACTTTAATATAACTGTAGCCTCAAAGACAGTGATAAACACAGTTTGAATGATTGCCTGATTGAGGGTCCTAATCTCATTTCTGACCTTGTGAAGATCTTACTGAGGTTCAGGTTAGATAAATATGCCGTACAAAGTGACATTTCAAAGGCATTTTTGAGAATAAATCTTAAAAATGAATGATAAGAACCAACTTAGGTTCTTATGGTTCAAGGATCCATTTGATTTGAATAAAGGGTTCATAACCTATAGATTTAATGTTGTGTTGTTTGGAGCCAATTGCTCACCTAGCCTATTAGCATTGACAATTAGACATCATTTGAACCAGTTTAATAACTCTTTAACATTGAACTTCCTTAAGGAACATTTTTACGTAGACAATCTAATAGGCTCAACAACAACAAAATCTGAATTATCTGAAGTCTATGAACACTCTCAAAACATTATGCAACAAGGTAACTTTGAACTTAGAGAGTGGATTTCAAATGATGAGGATTTAAACAAAAAGATTTTAAAGGATAATAATGGTCTTACTGAGCCATCAGACAGAGTTAAAACTTTAGGTATGAACTGGTATTTGGATGCAACTTCTAACAGTCATGATTCAATCTGTACTAAAGGTTTTAAACTTGATGAGGAAGCAAATACTAAAAGACAAATATTATCAGAGGCTTCCAAAATTTTTGATCCTATGGGTCTATTCCTGCCTTCAACAATAAAATCAAAGATTCTCCTCCAAGAAATTTGGAGGACAAATGTTGGGTGGGATGATCCAATAACAAATGAAAATCAAAAATCTTGGAAGAAGTTAGCTGCTGATTTAACAAAAGTGCAGAACATTAAAATTCAAAGGTGCTGTGGGTTTAGGGATAAGCCCCAGAGACTTCATGTGTTTGCTGATGCAAGCACACAAGCTTATGGGTGCTGTGCGTATCTTGTAAGTCCTACAGAAAGTCATCTAATTTATGCAAAAGGGAAAGTTGCACCTCTCAAACCTACCCGAACCATACCTCAATTGGAACTATTGGCTGCTGCATTAGCCATTAAAACCATTTCATTGCTTAAGGATGCTTACCATGATGTGAACATAACTGATATCCACATCTGGCTTGACAGTCAGATTTGTCTTGCCTGGATACGGAATGATAGCATTAATAGTAAGAATATCTTTGTAAGAAATAGGCTAAAAGAAATAGCTGAAGCTAATGAAAGCCTACAAGTAAACTTTCACTATGTTCCAACTAAACAAAATCCAGCAGACTTTCTGACCAGAGGTTTATCCTACAAGTTGTTGAAGTCAAACAAAACTTGGTTTATGGGACCTAAGTGGCTCTGTAATACAGACCAATGGCCTGTGGAACAAGTTAACTTGACATTAAATTTAATCTTTTCAAATGAAAAGGTTGAACCAATCACTAATTATGAAATTTATTCTGATTTCAACAAACTTGTCAGGGTCACAGCCTACTGTTTGAGGTTTGCTCACAACTGTTTAACTACAATTAACAAACAGCTAAATAAAAACAATCATAATTATACAGAAGTTGCAACCAAATACTGGATAGGCCATGCACAACAAAAAGAGTACAATAAAGAGTTAGAATTCTTGACTAATGGGAAACAAACAAAAGAACCTGTACCATCAGTAGTTGTGGATCTAAACTTGTTCAGAGATGAGGAAGGCCTTCTAAGGTGTAAAGGGAGATTAGACAAATCAAAACTGTCATACAAAAGCAAACATCCAATCCTTTTACCTAGATTTAGCTATTTGACAACATTAATCATCAGAAAAACACACAATGATGTATATCATATGGGGGTACCACAGACACTAACTACATTAAGAAAAACTTATTGGATACCCAAGGGAAGGATCACTGTTAAAACAGTCCTGAGTGAGTGTGTCACATGTAGGCGTATTCATGCTAGGCCCTATAGGAAACCAAATCCTCCTGCTTTGCCAGAGGAGAGAGTTACTCTCAACAGACCCTTTGAGACTGTAGGCATTGACTATACAGGAGCATTGACTGTAGGGGTGGTGACACTGAACAAAAAATGTACATTGTACTGTTTACATGTGCTGCCTCACGAGCTGTTTATCTGGATGTTGTGGAGGACCTTACAGCAGAATCTTTTGTTGCTGTCTTTAAGAGATTCTGTGCACGACATTCAGTACCCAAGACAGTTTGGACTGACAATGCTACATATTTCAAGGCTGGTGAACAAGTCATCCACGACTTGTTAAGCGATGAACTCACACAATTATATATACAAAATTCAAACATAAAGTGGAAGTATATTCCGGTTGCCTCTCCTTGGTATGGTTCTATCTGGGAGAGGAATATACAAACAGTAAAGAATTGCTTGAAGAAAGCAATTGGTAAAAAACAGATACACTTATTTGAGTTGCTCACTCTCCTGGCTGAGATTGAGAACATCATCAACAATAGACCACTCACTTATGTGAGTGACAACATTAATGACCCGGAACCATTAACTCCAAATCATTTGATTCGGGGAGAACAAGTTAGTCTCCTGCCGGACTACAATATAGACTCTTCAGAAGACCCAAACTGGACTCAACGACATGATGAGCTCCAGACTAAGTTACAACATTTAACTAGAGTTAAAGCTCATTTCATTAAACAGTGGAAAACTGAGTACTTGATGGGTCTAAGGGAGAGACATAAACAAATGACTAAGAAGGATTGGTCTGACACAATTAAGGTAGGGGACCTTGTTCTCATACATGACAGTACTCCAAGACAATACTGGCCTCTGGCTAGAGTTTTAGAACTCAGACCAGGGGCAGACGGGGTAACAAGAGTGGTCAAATTAAGGACTTCAACGGGTGACACAACAAGAGACATTTCTCTTTTGTACCCTTTAGAGTCTGGACCCAAAACAATGGACTTTGGAGAACCTTCTCCACTGACAGTAACAACTGGAGACACTGAACTTCCAGTAACTATTCCTTTGACAGTAGGAGTGGTAACGCATCCTACTACAACATTGACAGACACAAGACCTCAGCGACAAACAGCATTAAAGGCGCGACTATTTTTACAACAAAAAATAGATGCTGGGGAATTGTAATTTTATCTTCTAACTTTCACTTTTTCTTTTCTTATGGTAAAGACCATAGACAGTTTCATCCTATGGATGTATATTTTCTCTTCTAATTAAATGCTACACCTTCTCCATGAGAAGGTGAGGATAGGCACTGTTAATCAGATTAACAGGCATTTACAGTCAAATAGTTAGCTAGTCTACACTCAGACATAAAAATTGGTGACAATGACACCAAAATTTTTATCTCCCGGGGCCCCCAGTATATGGAAAACTGATGAGTGGGTAGTTGGGAGGTAACGAAAATGGTTCACTGAGTAGGTAGGTAGTTAATCTAACAATTATTAAATTCCTTTTATGTCAATAACTGGGTGGATGAAACCAATTGGTTGCTCACCAGAGTTATTCTCCACACTAGTATTTATATACTGTGTGAGAAGAGCGTGCTCGGTAATAGATATACATTACCGATCAACCAACCGAGGAAAAAACCAAGACACGCTGGTGGAAAAAGCCCCGCGAAAGGAGAACAAAGGAGAACGAAAACGAGAACGGGGCGAGAGGACGGAACTGGAGAAGGGACGAGAACAGACACGAAGAAAGATCCCCACCAGCAAGTACGCTCTCGACAATTAAACAAGGAGGAAAAGAGACTCTCTAATAACTAGCAGTAAGTGACTAATTGTGTTTTTAACCCAGCAAATTAATCATTAAATTAAGCTGGGTCAGACAACTTAGGCCTACATTGTGGCCTAAGACCCAGCATCAACTCATAGCTTAACAAAGGTGAAAGTAGATTGCCCTAACCTAATTTGGTGAGGAATCCTACTGTGGACCTCAATTTATCTGCCCGCTCTGGACCATTTCCGGAATCTCTAGGCTGACCCCTCTAGGCTAGACTTGATCTACTCTATAGTTAGACTGGAGATATAAGGGGTGGGTTAATTGTGGACCAATTCATACAGAGCATTTTTCGCACTGACCATACGTACCGTTTTGAACGGGACAGTACCGTTTTGTATGGGTTCTGTCACTGAAAAATAATTGTAAGCTCAATATGTTTATGTACTTACTTTTTCATGAATACAGAATATTACATAACCCCCGTCCCTTTTTTGCCATCCCAATGTCCCGTTTTTGTCTCAAGGAAATATGGTCAGCCTATGAGAATAAAAACCCACTCTAATAGACAGAGTTTATTTCCACGACAGTTTCGACGCCCACTGGCATCCTCCTCGGGTGGATACAGAAACACAAATGAAACAAAACAAGAGGGAAAAACAGTTCAGGGATCGACCGTTAAGAAATTCGCACCTAGGTTGGATTCCATTCTCTCGAGACAGGAGGGGCATTTTCATTAAGTACATTCGCACAAATTTTAAAACTATCTTCCTGTTCTAAACATACAGATTCTATTATTTTTACATAATTATTACATTTATAATTAAATTTATTACATTTAATATTGCATAATTATTAATTACAGAAATTATAAATTATTATTACATTGGTTATTACATTGTTGTTTATTATACAGAAATTATAACCGAAAAACGAATGAAAAAAGGCGATTAGGAAATAATCCAGAGACCATTGAGAAATTCGCACCTAGGTTAGATATCGTTCTCCCGAAACCAGAAGGGCATTTTATTACAGGGTCAGCTTATAACTACATTTCCACAAATTAAAAATATCTTCTTGTTCTATACATACAGATCCTAATGTTTTGACATAATTACTGCATATATTATTTCCACATTAATTACTTCCATTATTACATTTACTAAAAGCGAGTAAGGAAACATTCCAATCCAGAGACATTTAAGAATTCACACTTAGGTTCGAACACGTTCCCACGACTCCGTAAGGGATTTATTGACCAAGAATCTCATTAAAGGGTCTAACTTATAAGTACCTTCGCACAAATTAAAATTATCTACTTTTTCTATAACACAGATTCTATTATTTTTCTTTTGACATAATTATACATTTATAAAGTACCTTACTTGATTCCCAATCTATAGCATGATTATTTTGGCTAGCGTGATAAAAAATGGCATTATTAGTATGTCAAAAGAAAAATAATAGAATCTGTGTGTATAGAAAAAGTAGATAATTTTAATTTGTGCGAAGGTACTTATAAGTTAGACCCTTTAATGAGATTCTTGGTCAATAAATCCCTTACGGAGTCGTGGGAACGTGTTCGAACCTAAGTGTGAATTTCTTAAATGTCTCTGGATTGGAATGTTTCCTTACTCGCTTTTAGTAAATGTAATAATGGAAGTAATTAATGTGGAAATAAATATATGCAGTAATTATGTCAAAACATTAGGATCTGTATGTATAGAACAAGAAGATATTTTTAATTTGTGGAAATGTAGTTATAAGCTGACCCTGTAATAAAATGCCCTTCTGGTTTCGGGAGAACGATATCTAACCTAGGTGCGAATTTCTCAATGGTCTCTGGATTATTTCCTAATCGCCTTTTTTCATTCGTTTTTCGGTTTATAATTTCTGTATAATAAACAACAATGTAATAACCAATGTAATAATAAATTTATAATTTCTGTAATTAATAATTATGCAATATTAAATGTAATAAATTTAATTATAAATGTAATAATTATGTAAAAATAATAGAATCTGTATGTTTAGAACAGGAAGATAGTTTTAAAAATTTGTGCGAATGTACTTAATGAAAATGCCCCTCCTGTCTCGAGAGAATGGAATCCAACCTAGGTGCGAATTTCTTAACGGTCGATCCCTGAACTGTTTTTCCCTCTTGTTTTGTTTCATTTGTGTTTCTGTATCCACCCGAGGAGGATGCCAGTGGGCGTCGAAACTGTCGTGGAAATAAACTCTGTCTATTAGAGTGGGTTTTTATTCTCATATTTTGACCTTCACGTAAAAAAGTGAAGTTTTTTGCATTTATGGTCAGCCTAGTTATAGTCTTCCTCACACTGTGGTGGGCCTTTACTCACTCACTAGTAAATCTCTGACTTTTGTGCTGACAGTTTCCGGCCATTGACCTGGATCTTTGAGTGCATCCAGAGGCTGATTTTGCAGAATTGGAGTCTGATCCATGGGTTCTTCTTCTCTCTGGATATCACTTTCATCTATCAAAGGTGGTGATGACGCATGTGACGGCGCAGGTACATCTAGTTCACTTTCATCTATCAAAGCTGATGATGATGCATGTGACGGCGCAGGCACATCTTGTTTAGTTTCAGCCTGTGGATCGCGTTTCTCTAGAAATTTTTCAAATGACTCATACATACGCTCAAGTTCTGATTTCCGCTTCGCTTCACGCTGTCTCTTCTGGTAACTGAGATATTTCCGAGCAGTATCTCGCAATCTCTTTGGAGGCATCACTGTCAGTTGATATCTGAAATATAACAAAATATATAATTAATACGGAATACTATTGTATATGAATACTACTGTATACGAAGAGTTTTTATGACAAGCCGTATTTAATTTACCACTCAAAACCAAAATATTTTTTTATACTGTACTCATATATTTGCGGGGCTCCTAATAGCGCGGGGTCCAAAGCAGCCGCTTTGCTTGCTTTGCCCAAAGGCCGGCAGTGACAGTTGGTTAGGTTTAGTTGTGATATTTTCGTTAAAACTAACGAAAATATTACGCTTTAACCTACCAATCGCCAATATATATACATATATATATATATATATATATATATACACTGTATATATATATATATATATATTATACACAGGGTGTCTCAGAAGTCGCGCATCATAGGCTTTATTTAGATTTACGAGGTTTACGAGTCGAAATGGTTTAATTACAATATATGTTCGATAATGTTAGAATAATAAAATTAATAGTATATACAGTTAATCAGAAACCTATCTTAAAATAATTAAATTGAATGAAGCCACATTAGCCAATGGTGCGCGACTTCTGGGACACCATTGGCTAATGTAGCTTCATTCAATTTAATTATTTTAAGATAGCTTTTTGATTAAGAGGACAGCACCAAAATTAAATAGATGAAAAAAAAATAAATACATTTTAAAAGAGTTACTCATGTAAAAACTTCACTTAATCTTTTTTTATTAATTTTAAAAGAATTTACTAAAATTATATTAATTCTTATTCTCTTACAAAATATATATAATGTTTATTTAATAATAAAAATTATAAGAATAAACCTATTGAAAATGATCTTTTTAACATTATTCGGTCCTAGGTTCAACAATAAGCAAATTTTGTTGGCGCTTTGCGCCCTTTTTACTTATAATATAATTGTAGTTTCATGCTGTCATCGACATTTTATTTATGTTGGTTGAGTTTGAAGTGAAAACTCAGCCTTAGATCAGTATTTTGACAAGATCTAGTATTTTTATTACTATGTTAGTAAATTTTCATGAAAATTTGATTAAAGAGTATTTTTTCTAGTAATTCTGGATATTTAGTAATTTTTTAGTAAATTCTGGATGTTTACCATAAATATTTAGTATTTTATTTTTATAGAAGTTGAGAAAAATCATGATACTCTCAATTAGTTTAAAATGATAACGAAAATTATGAATAATGAAAATATGCTGCATCATAGTCATTGTTTCTGTGAGTCGGATGTCAGTAAATGATTGTGTTTGCTAATTGATGGTGGTGATTTATGTAAATTATATACTAGTGACCAAACTTTTAAATTTACATAATTATTACTAATCTGTGAATATCATATTAAAAATCCTGCCATTTTAATTGACAGCTTTTGGGGAGAAATTAATAAAAGGCAAAAATATCCTCATTTGTGTAGCCTAATTAAAGGCCTACTATCAATCCCTGTAGCCAATGCTGATGTTGAACGGATATTTTCGCAGGTGTCTATAATAAAAACAAATCATAGAAACACTAACTTCAATCCTACAGAAGAAATGGTAAAATTATGTAATAACGAAATGTATAAAAATGACTTTGAAACGGAATAAACTTTGTGCGTGTATATATATATATATATATATATATATATATATTCAGTATCTTTTTAGTATTTTTATGTAATGATTTAGTAAAACTCCGCCTGGGAGTGGGCAAGCCAGCCCAAGTCTCAGCCGGTCCCAAGCCCGGAGAAAGGAGGAGGGTTGGCGGCAGGAAGGGCATCCGGCCGTAAAACTTTTGCCAAAACCTTATGAATGCAGATCCATTATAACAAGAGGAACAACAAAAGTAACGGAAATCTCCAAGAAGGCACAGGAAAAGAGATTGAGATGGTATGGGCATTGGGCATGTCCAGAGGAGGGAGGAGGAGTATGTGGGACGACGGATGCTGAGGATGGAAATTCCAGACACGAGAAGAAGAAGTAGACCTAAGATGAGGTGGCGGGATAAACTGAAGAAAGATAGTGATAAGGGACTGGAGGAAGAGGTGGCTCAAGACAGAAGTGAATGAAGAAGAAGGATCTGCAACAGCGACCACACATAGAAGTGGGCTAATAAGGCTGCGGAAGAAGAAGAAGAAGAAGAATGTAATGATTTAGTAAATGTTAGTAATATATGGCGATTTCTTTAGTATTTTCCTTCTGAAAAAAATGGTCACACTTACTGAAAATTATTTGTTCGTTTGTTTGTGTGCGCGCATTTATTTTTAGTATATCTATATTATAATGGAGGTAAGTGCGAGATATATATATATATATATAATATATATTATATATATATATGTAACCAAAAAAAAAACTATAGAAAAGGACGCAATCATGAAAATCTTAAGCTTCACATTTGAGCTCATTGTATCAAGATTTGTGAAGCTTTAGATTTTCATGGCTGCGTTTTTTTCTATAGTTTTATTCACCAAATAATTGAACCGACAGTAATTGGGAAGGCAGCCATGGAAAGTGTCAAGAAGATTTGTGAAGCTTAAGATTTTCATGACTATAGTTTTATTGACAAAATAATTGAACCCCCAGTAATTGGGGGGCCGCAGGCTCCCCAGTTACTGTCAGTTCAATTATTTTTGCCTCCTAAATTTTTTCTGGGCGAAATAATCAATAACATCATCATATGAAATCTCCCTGCCAACGTCCTGGTTGATGCTTATGATGCCAAGGCTACTGAGGCGAGCCTGCCCCAAGTGCCCCATTGATGATCTGAGGTAGTTCTTGATTAGCTTCATCTTAGAGAAGCTCTCGGCTGACGCTACTGTCACAGGTAGAGTGCAGGCAATTCTTAGTGCAACCCAGAGATTGGGGTATAGTTCCTCCAGTTGCTTCTGATGAATGAAGGAGAGAAGCTCCAATGCAGTCATGTTGTGTGAAGGTAAAGTCGGCAAGTTCTTAATTTCGAGGGCCAATTCTCTTCCATCAATGTCAGAGTCAGCTCCAGAGCTCACTATCTTAGAAAGCTTTTCACACTTGCAGGACAAGTCTTCCTTGTTCATTGTGGTGAAGTTTAGGAGAACTCCAAATATGTCCCTCACATCATCTAATGTTTTGAATCTCTCATTTATTGACCCGATGGCACAATCCACCACCACATTGAAAAATTTTACTTCCAGCCTCTTTAAGGCTTCTGTAAATGGTTCGTCAGGAGTTTCGTAAGCAAATTGCTTTTTTCTGGATCTGAGCCTCTTCTCCTTCAGCACAGCCTCCACATTCATTTCCTCACATATGTTCCTAGCTACGACTTGTGCTGCAAGAAAACCTGTGTTTCTGTAGCTGGTGAGTGAGTCTTTTGTTTTTGTGAGGAGGTTGACTGCCACATCAAACTGCATTGTAGGAGACTGCAGAAGTTTGCTCACATGGTTAACTGCATGAAGAATGTCATACCATACTACTCTGCAAATCTGAAAGCGATAAGACCCTACCTCTTCTGCAAGTACTTGTGCTTCAGTCCTGGCTATGGCATCTGTGGTATTGTTTCTGACTTCTAACAGGGCCTCTCTGATGTTGTGGCTCTGGTATCGCACAGCCTCAATGCTCTTAAGCCGGATCTCCCACCTGGTTTCACTCCAAGACTTGAGTGTTATGTTCACGTGCTTCTTTAGGATTGTCCATCTCTGTGTAGCTGCTGCAAAAAGGTTGTACAATTTTTGTACGTTACCAAAGAAGCTGATAGCATCTGTGGAAGCTTTAGCTGCATCAGCCACTACAAGATTCAGAGTGTGAGCCCCATGTGGAACATAGAGTGCACGACAGTTCTTTTCTAATAACCTTGCCTGAACACCTTTGTTCTTGCCCTTCATGTTCGCTCCGTTGTCATATGACTGTCCTCTGCAGTCATCAAAGTGAATATTCAGTTCATCTAGTCTCTTCAGAATCAGAACTGATAAACCCGGGCCTGTACTTTCTGAAGCCTCAAGAAAGCCCAAGAAGTATTCCTTTATTTCTGGTACTTCACCCATTTTAACAGTTCTGATAATAATCGACATCTGTTCTTGGTGGCTTATGTCTGGAGTGCAGTCTAAAATGAGTGAGTAATATTTAGCTTGTTTTATTTCTGCAACAATGGCAACCAAGATCTTCCCACTAATGGACCCAATGAGCTCATTTTGAATGATGTTTCCTAGGTAACTTGAATGACTATATTGGCCACTTTCGACTCTGCTGATGTGTTGTTTCGGTGTCCGGCGAATTTGTGTACAACAATTTGTCTAAAGATACAATTCATCTACAACAATTTGTCTACAACAATTTATCTACAGCAATTAGTCTACAGATACAATTTATCTACAATAATTTGTCTACAGATACAATTTGTCTGGAGAGGAAAAATGAAAGGTATTTGATGTTAATTATTACTAATTTTTTCAAAAAAATGAAAAATTTGTTTCTGCAATCGGTTTTCTTGAGAAATGATAAAGAAAAATGTTATTGGATATTGAATAAATTTATTTACTGAAACGACGCAATACACTCCAACATCTTTTTGAATAAGTCCGAGCTGGTGTGGCGCTTACGCCATACAAATTCACAAAAAATGACAAGAATTAGTGCGATATCTTACAAAAAACAATAGTATAAGAAACTCGATTAGGTCAGGTTAGGTTAGGGGATCTTTTCCGTTTGACTGCCGCCATTGAAACATAAGAGGTGAGTGCAGTAGTATAGCCGCAAAAGGGGAGAGTGCAAGAATGTTGCAAGTTATTATGTAATGTTGCAAAGGGGGTGGGGGTTGTTACAAAGGGGGGTGGGGTTGTTGCAAGGGGGTGGTGGGTGTTGCAAAAAAATAAAAAAAAATCTAAAAAAATAAAAAAAGGAAAAAAAAGAAAAAATACCCCAAAGGGGGGATGCTGCAGGTGCAACAAGGAAAACTTGGAGGCGGAGTTCTCCCCCAAGAGAAAGGAGAGAAAGGAGGAGGAGAGGTGTTCACCTGGCAGGAGCCAAGTGCATATTAAGACTTCAGCCGAGTAGGCGTTGTTTTATAGGCTCCTAATCAGCCAGTTGGCTCTAAATGGCTTGAGTTGCCAGATACCTCTTTTTAGCGATACCATTGTATACATTATTATAGACTCCTAATCAGCCAGTTGGCTGTAAATGGCTTGAGTTGCCAGATACCTCTTTTTAGCAGTATTATTGTATACATTATTATATACGCCTAATCAGCCAGTTGGCTGTAAATGGCTTGAGTTGCCAGATACCACTTTTACCCATTATTATGGTGAGTTGTCTCCAATTAAAAGATTTCGTTCCATCAGATACCATTGTATACATTATTATATTTCTTAAAAGAATACTGGTAGTAGGTTTAGAAGGCGTAACAATTAAGTAAAACAACATTGCATCATTCTGTTTATAAATATATAGAAAATAAATATACATTTCAATTGAGGAATATGCATATAACAGTACAGGAAATATATACACACAATTATGGATAATATAAAATAAAATATACATTTCAAATAGAGATAAATATACATTTCAATAGAAATATGTACATAACAGTACAGGAGAAATATCACGCAAAATAATATATAAATACAATTCAATAGAAATATGCGTATAATCAGTACAGGAGAAATGTTAAGCAAAATATATATATAAATACAATTCACTTTTTTTCAAAATACTAAACTCGGTCTTAATCGAGTTTACAATTACATCATTATTGCTCTGCATTACGCAGTATATGCGGCTTAATAATATTTCACCGCTTAAAGTATAGGGAAACCTGTACTCGATATGAAGGGCTTTCATATCGTTCAGTACTATTTTTGTTCCCACTTTACAACCGGTTGGTAAGTCATCTTTAAATACGTCTAGAATACAATCAAAAGCACGCACAAAGAGTTCATCGTTAGCTACATTATTAAACACAAGTTTATAAACACGCTTTTCCAATCGAGGGTTTATTTCTACCGACTCGAGCTTTTCAATCGTGAACTCACTCAACATAGCGGCAATTGAAATAATCTTCTAAATCGTTACGACAACTGCGCGTTATATAAAGAAATAGTTCTTCAGGGTGAACGGTGTAGGTGAGCTCAGCCTTGTACCGATCAATTGCTTTGTACCAAAGTTCATGGTATTTCAAAGAGTCTAAACTTTTTAAATAAACGTCCAGCTCTAGACCATTCTCACCAGCCCTACACTCGGTAAACCCATCGAGCAGTGCGGTGTAGGCGTATTCAAGTACTGTATCAAAATAAAGCATATCCGTAACACGCGCGTCTAATATAGGTTTCAGCTTACGGAATCCGACGATTTCAAACATTCTGTCGAGGATGAAACGGTTTCGCGTAGGAACAAGAGCGTTATTATCAGAAGCATTCTTCCACATCAGCCGTATATCAATGCACGACCGATCGTTATTTATACACAACGTACATACAACGGCGTATGAGGGTGCGTCACTAATCTGCTCTCTTCTTGTACCTACGTTAGCAGGTATTTTATAACGATCTTCACTCCACTTCTCAACTATCACGAAGATTCTATTCATCTCCTCGATACTTAAATAAACCCGTTTGTTTGTCGGTCTACATTCCGTTTCCAGTACATAGCTAATGGTACCGGAATTACGCCTGAACACGCGCAACGATTTCGGCACGGACACATCGTACGAGGCGCTGAGAATGCTGCTCAAAGGAAGTTCCATCGTATTCGAGGAGCGCACGTCCACTCGGCTCAAGCTCTGAGATAACTATGAGCCGTGTGAGGCACGCAGGTAGGTAGGAATGGTTCGACGGGCGGCTGACTCGATGATACGTGAATGGGCTTGTTCGTATGACCGCGAGTCGAATTGCTGTACATATTTCGGTACAAGAATTAATTTCATCACTACCAGCCTACGCACCAGACATTTTGGATAAGAACTAGGAACATTTTATGTTTTACTAAACATCTCCACACTCCGGCGCACTATTTGAGAGGAACATATGTTCATATTTTTCCTTTCTGCCCATCAAACGATACTCGTCTCTAAACTCTGTTAAAAATTCACGCAGGGCACTAGCCACAACCTCACTACGAACCTCATCATGATATACGTTAATATAGTGATAAAAATACTTAAGATTGTCCATGATCACGAGATTCACATTTTCAGTCGTAGGGTATGAGTAATCGACATGGTGTAGCATGACGTAATACCGCTTGTCACACCACCCATCAGCAAGACTCATTATCCATACCTGCTGCTTCTCTTCTGCACGCGTTGTTTCTTTTACTTCACGGTGTATGTGAGACTTTATAAAGTTTAGCTCTGCAGTATACTTCAGCACATCGTCTGTGCAACGAAAGCCTTCAACGGTCTCACCAGAACATCCGTAGAGTATTTGTACATCTTGGAACTTCGCACAATCCAATGTGTTTTTAAAAGAGGCATAGGAGGGAGGAATAGGAAGTTTTTCGGTATCCACCACATCCTGGCACTTTACTGAATACCATTTCGTAAACGTTGTGCAAGCAATATTAAAGGTAGCCATTTGAATACACGTCTGATCTGAATACACGTCTGATCTCTCGGGCTTACTGCGGTCGACTGACCACGCAGGGACTCCCAGATAGTAGCATGACTCACGGTCTTACAGTGGGCGGAGCTTAGAACTTTCACCTGCACACACACACACACACACACACACACACACACAAAGGAGAAAGCGAAACGCTATTTGAAACATGATTTATTTAACAAACGAGATATTCAAGTTATATATATTTACAAATACGATTTAATAAACGAGATATTCAAGTATATATATATATATATATATATATATATATATATATATTTACAAATACGTGTAATAAATCAATTTTACAAATCTGATTTAATGAACGAGATATTCAAGTTATATATATTTACAAATACTTGTAATAATCAATAGATATGATTATATACAAGACGTGTGAGTTAGAAGCATCATTGGTATCCAAAGGGTACGGTATCATAGGTACCAGGTAACTGGTAACGTTTCCTATAGGTGTTACAGCACACCTTCGTACCCCTAAGTTCCTTCACGCCCCCCAGCTTCTGCGCCCGAAAATTGTGGGTGCCTACAATTAGTTGGGGAGGTTGTTCATTATCGTCCAAACATACTAGATCCTTCAACGACTCAAAGTTAACAACCTACCGATTCGCATGGTTGAGCGTAATACCCTTTGCCTTCACGATATATTTCATTTCCTCCCCCACCCTGACCCGTACCCCATAAGTCTTAGGTCCTGTTGAGGCAAAAGAGTCGGCGTATGCGTTGTCCCCATACTCATCCTTGATCTCATCAGTGAGCTCGCCGAGGAACTCCCCAATAGTGGGCATGTATTCACCCTCCCTCTCTGTGAATATCACGCTATCTGTATCGGCATACAATACTCTCCGCCCAAGAGAATGCAATAGACCCCAAAGTTTTATACGGGCGTAGGCTGTTGTGAAGCTGGCCACAGGTATGTTTGTAACCCTTGAGGTATCTGTGGCAAATTCAGTGTTGTTGTACTTTATTACGTAAGTATTACCTACATTTACGATCTCCATGACCTCTTTATCGGGGGCATTGGCATAATCCCAGACATCGCTATAACTTTGTGCCAAATGAATGCTCCCTCTGCCGGTATTCTGCGCAAATTTTCCCCATAGACTGTTTAGACACAACTTTGCACTAAAGCGCTTGCCAGGATTCTTTACAATTTGGACACGATCAAGTTGTATACCTTCGCGGTCGCGGTAACGTTGAATATAGGCAGACTTTTCATCTTCGGTATAAAACTCCTCGCGGATACCCTGATGCCTCAACCTTATCCTTCAAAAAGGTGTTTATATATGGTGTGAAAAGGTTGGGTAGCTTCTGAAACCTCCACACCTCATGTATCTTCAGTATTCTATAACCATGGCGTACGGCTAGGGCCAACTCAGGACTTGTATATATGCCTCTGATCTTACGCAGGTGGGGTATATGGTTACATTCGCCGTTATCCTCTTCCGCGCATTTCACGCACAGGGGAAACATGAGCTTGTTGTCGATAACGACAGGTAAGATCGGCATCCATAAATTGCGTGGGGGGAGTACGTCTACGAAAGAGAGCCCAAAGTAACGATCATTCAAATTTTTTGAAAATTCATTGATGGAGGGTAGGCTAGGTCCCACCAGTTTCTCAGGAGCGCCCACGGGGTACGGATTGCTCTTCATCACGTATGGGTATAAAGAACAGAAATCGTAGTAATGGAGCTTCACGCCCTCCGTAGGTGGAAAGTATAGTCTGAAAGGATTTGTACGTCCTCCAAACAAGCTATCACCACATTTGAGAGGATCCAGCACCATTGAACGCTTGATCGTTTTTATTTCCTCACGGTACACCTCGTCTGTCTCCATCCGTGCATCATATTCATGCTCCCACAAGACTTTGTGAGTGAACTGTGATCCTATAAGTTGATCGCGGGTGCGGGTTGATGCGAGACAGTCGGCAGGAGACCTACCGTGGATATCTCCGGTGATTCCGCACTCAGGACGGGGGCATCCATGCCACCAGCAACCGTTAAAGGAGTACACAGTCTTCACACCAGTGACACGGTTTTCACTTAACCCATCAACCCAAAAAACACGTCCATTAATCTTAATGGGTACTTCACCCGTGTTGCGGGCGTGCTTTATGTATACACCTGTCTGTTGCTGTAGGTGTATGAGCCAGTAAATAGCCTTGTGCCCGTAACTGCGGGGTGGTTTCGGTGAATAATGGCTAAGGTGTCTTTAGGCATGAAGTTATTCTTGAACACCGTAAAACATAATGATGCGATGGTGGTTGCGACTTGCAGTGGATCGCATTTGAAACGGGCTATGTACATCCTTCTAAAGGCTTGGAAACATACTCTAAGCACGCGCACATCATTCACGCAATAACGCTCACATTCATCAGCTATATTATAAGGGTTACTTTCATTAAAACTGTCGTAGTATCGATCAAAGTCTTCACGTTCATCCATACAGTCAAAATAATGTTTGGGGGGTGGTGGGCCTACGTAGTTTAGTCTCGCTGGTGAGGAAAGTGTAAGGGAAGTATCCTTTGGAAACTTCAGCTGCTACTCCCATCACCTTGGGTAGCTTTGCTAATTTACAAGGTGTGAATAATAAAGTATCTTTAAATTGTACATTGCCTCTTATCTGCATCTGTATTAATTTGTTTCCTCTTTTCAATGGATCACCTGTAAATATCTCAGAGGATTCGTGTTCTAGCAACTCCTTATAAAGGAACTGCGTGTCAAACTTTGCCCCGTTATGGGCGAGAATATACACAGTCATTTTTTTGAATTTGTCGGCTAACTTGACAATATAGGACACAAATAGTTTCACAGGACTATCGCGGACATTCGTTTTAAAAACGTTTGTCCGTTTACCACATTTTGGGCACTCGTCACATTCGATACCCATACACTCATCACAGATGGTCTGGCTCACAAGTAAATGTGGAATTACCTCTTTGGTTTCAGCGTTCGTATATGTTTCTATATCGTAGTATACAGTTATACAAGGGTTATTTTTAGGCTTAGCATCTTTCATATAACATACATGCTTTACTCCATCCGCCTTATATTCCTCCTGGCATGTAGGACAGTGAATTATGTCACACTTGTGCTTAAATTTCCCCCAATTATCCATTGTATGAAACATACCACATTCACAGATTCTCATTTTCCTGCACGTGCCAATTGATTTATGGAAATCAAAACAGCTATTATTGAAAAATGCGCGTCTACACACATCACAGTCTCTCTTCTCAGCTTCAACTACACGGCTTTCACATTTGGTGCTTTTACACTGCTCACATACCATGTGACATTCTTTACAATGTCTCACTATATCATCCGCAAACTCGAGGCACCCCTTACACAAATCATGATGTCTCCCATATTTTCGACTTTTGTCATAACTAGCGTAAAGCCCCTTATATTACGGATGGGGAGATACGTTGTCCCTGACAATCCTAAAATAAGTAGGGGTCTTGTACGATCTCTCACACAGCTTTTAAAAACATACACAGTCCTACGACGATCATCCAACCCAAACACAACTATGCGGACATTCATTTCCTGTTCTACCCTTCTCAGCTCTTCAGGACCCATATTACAGTCAAATTCAAGTTCACAGTCTACAGCTAGTTTACGGGCACGCTCCACGACTGTAGGCAACCAAATTTTTTGAGTTCGTGTATTTTGTACAGTAAACATACGTGCTAAGAGTACTGCTATAAAGCCGCAACCACGATCGACGTTTATATGCTTTCGGTAAATAGTCGGAGAATTGAAGTTAAGAGTATACGGTATGGCACTATGACCCGCAACACGGTATACATGGTCAATATTTACCGTGAAGTTGTCCATATTGAAGGCTATACTACTTTGGGCGGCTTGCATTATACGTCCTAATATATATTCTACATCTTCAGCCGCCAAACGTCTAAATGGCACTATCACCCAATAATCGTCTACATCACCGTCATCTGACCCGAATCCAAAGGACAGACTCGTCCTGACTTCACGCTCGTCACGATTCTGAAGAGCAAACTCTATAATACGCTCTACAACCCGGCGTAGTCCGCGCTCAATACCATTGCTATACATGACTCTAGGGTCGACCCTGACTCTATACCGATTTCTAGTCAAAGCTGGGGTGGGGGCTGCGGAGCGCACCAATTCGAGCGTTATATCTTCCTCAACAGAACGGGGGGTGGCGGATGAATTAGGGGGTATATTAGCGGAAGGTGCTGCTGATGGGGGGTCTGTTGCGTAGGAGGTTGATGGTTGGGGCTCTATTATTGTAGACTTAACAGAACGGGGGGCGGCGGATGAATAAGGGGATATATTAGGTGCTGCTGGGGGGGTTGTTGCGTAAGAGGTTGAGGGTTGGGGATCTATTACTGGTGCAACAGGCGCATGTTTCGGTCGCTTTGTACCTGACGTGGGTATCTCATACCTCCGCTTTGGACGTGTTACCGGTATCGCTGGTGAGGGTTCGTTGGCAGGGGAGGAGATCACAACTACACTGTCGTCGAGGTCATCCGTAATGATGGGCTGCTCTACCTCATCGTCATTCACGGTTCTGTGGGAGAAGAAATATAAGGAACAGCACTCAAAATTTGTAATATTTTGTAAATGACCTCACTTAGGAGTGTGACGTGTTAGAAATGGACTCTGTAGAAAAATTCAGATTCACGAGCCCATCCACATGTATTATATCTGGACCTACAGGATGTGGTAAAACTGTGTTTATGCTTAAAATCATTAAAGAAAAGGGGGAGATGTTCTCGAAATTTGTGCATAAAGTTATATGGTGCTATTCGACGTATCAATCAGTGTTCAACGAGTACCAAGATGATATTTTGTTCCACAAAGGCGTATATGACGTTAATTCGTTAAAGGGAAATGAACATACAATCATTGTAATTGACGATCTCATGTTGGAGATGGATAAAACGTTTGCCGAGACATTTACAGTATTCTCCCACCATCTTAACATAAGCGTGTTCTTCATCAATCAGAATCTATTTTTCAAAAATAGATACATGCGCGATGTGTCGTTAAATACGCAATATCTAGTCTTATTCGCGCAACGTAGAGATGTATCACAAATTGGGGTATTAGCCAATCAAATGTTCCCGAATCAGCGTAAGGAGTTTTTGGAAGTTTATAAAGAAGCTACAAGCACGCGTTACGGATATTTGCTTTGCGACCTTCATCCGCGAAACACGTTTAGAGTGCTTCTGCGAACGAATATATTTCCAAACGAGCCTGAAACGGTGTATATTCCAGAATGACAAAGAGACTAAAGAAATACCGTGAATTAATAAAAATCTATCATCGACTGCCCCGGGCATTGCAGCAGATGTTTATTAAAAATATCGATGCCGACTTTTTAAAATGCACCTGTGAAATCTGTCTTAACGTTATAAATTGCAATGTATCAATGAAAACCCATCAGAAGGCTCGCCTACGCCGCTACAAGAACATAATACGTGCACTCGCTCGTAAAAGCCAAACTGTAGCGAAGAAAAAACGAATTATTGTACAAACAGGAGGGTCATTTCTCCCCATCTTATTTTCAGTTTTGGGTCCTTTACTGACGATTAATATAATGAAGAAAGTGGTAGTGATTCCCCACGAGGTGTACGCTTCACTGCAAAGGAATCCAGACACGTATCTAGATCCCCGTAAAAGCAGACTTAAAAGAATGGAAAGCGAATTGTTAGCCCTATTAAACAGTGAAAAAACACCTGATGAGAAAAGAATCTTATACCAAGAAGCTCTGCAGAAATTTCTTCACGAGTACGAAAATTATAAGAGCCCTACAGAGATTCCTGTGGTTATTAGGCACAGCACGGGGGACGATGGCGACATAGGATCTGTGCCCGACGCCACAGCTGACCAACCAAAAAGATTAGCCACACAACATATCGAACATGTATTAAAAAATACCCTCCCACTTACATTGAGGAGTAAAGGCTTAAGTCTTTATAATCTATTGAATGAGGATCCCGCCATACAATGGACCGATACAGGCGAGATCATTGTGGAAGGATCAAAGGTACAGGGATCGAATATCGTAGACATTGTCCATGATCTGGTGAGAAAGTGGGATAGGCCATCACCATCAGGATGGAAGCATATTAAAGCAAGACTACAACAAATAAATGTCCCTAAAACGTTGATAGGAAATCTGAACAGGTTAAAAGACTTGGAACATGCAACGCCTGTGACACAATTGAAGGCGCCGTCACCCTCGGCGGTAACACCTTTGAAGAGGAGCAAGAAGAGGTTAAACCAACCCTACCCACGTGCCTCTAAAATACGCAAATGGCTAACGTATTAACTAAACGCTATTATGACATTTCTACCCCATCCTCTTACGGCGGCGTAGATAGACTGTACAGAAGTGTTTACAGAGCAGGAAAAAAAGATGTTGAAAGATTTTTGAGCAGGACGCTTATACGCTTCATAAGCCTGTGAGAAAAAGGTTTAAAACAGCCAAGACAACGGCTTCCTCGATTGATTCTATTTGTCAAGCAGATTTAACAGACATGCAAAGATATTCTGTGTATAACGATGGTTACCGCTACATTCTATTCATAATAGACGTATTCTCTAGATATCTGTGGCTAGTTCCTTTGAAAAATAAATCACCTGAAACAGTTGCTAAAGCCATCAAAACGCTAATGTTAAAAGAAAACAGGGTCCCTGGCTATTTTTGTACGGATATGGGGAAGGAATTTATAGGCCGTGCTTTTCAGAACATGTTGACAGAGTTTAATATCAGCTATTACACAACCAATTCTATACATAAGGCTTCTTTAGCTGAAAGAGTTCAGCGCACCATAAAGGAACGCATGCACCGTTATTTTACACATAAAAACACATACAGATTTCTAGACATTCTGGAATCATTGGCATCATCCTACAACCGCTCACACCATCGCACGATTGGGACAACACCTAACGAAGTTTTAGAAAGAGGTACGCTCCCGAGAAGAGATGGATCACCACCACCACCACACTCTGCGCGCTTCAAAATCAATGATTATGTAAGGCTGTCGCGTTCGGGGAATAAATTCGCATAGGGTTTTGAGCAAGGATGGACACGCGAGATTTTTAAAGGTAGGGCTGTGAGACCTAAAGGTGAGATAATGATGTATTACATTGAAGATTTGAATGGGGAAGAAATCTCAGGAGGCTTTTACCGCGAGGAATTGCAGAAAGTTGCGTTTAATTTAGAAAAAAATGTGTTTAAAATTGAGAAAATTTTAGGAAGCAAAGGATCAGGAAGGAGAAAAATGTACCTGGTGAAATGGCTAGGGTACCCAGAAAGCTTCAACACCTATATAAAAGCTGATGCAAAAATGAAGCTTAAATAGTATGCAACATGGCTCCTAACCATTTCTACGTCACACTCCCGTCCTCCTCGTCCCTGTCTGTACACCCTAACAACACACTAGCCAACTTTGTAACAGAACTCCATGGGCACATTGAATTGGGTCGTGATTCGTATGAGGTTGGGATATGCGAAATTCAGCTGGACACCGTCTTTTTAAATATTGAACATAAAGAAACCGTTTTTACGATTCTTAGAGACATTGACGAGTGTGAAAAAGCTGGGGTAGCTATGGATGAAACTATGCGTATCGCTCGGACTAAGATTGCACGGTATTACAGTACAGAAGTAAGACTAGGGCCGGGTCAATATGTTCGGCCGAGGATGTTGTGAGAGGCTTAAACGTAAGTTTAAGAAACTCAAACCTTACGAATGATTTAGTATACGAAGTCGTAAACAACCCTGCACATACACTAATCCTAAAATCAAAGACTAACAGACGTATTAAAGACCATAGAAAGTTCCAAATTCTAGCCAATGGCCGCTATAGCGCAGTCTTCCAAAGAGACACATTTCACGAGACACAGCATGACTTGTCCAGATTAATGTATCAATTGAAGATGGAGAAATTGGCTGAAAGGTCCCCAGACATGTGCTATATTTACAGTAATATAGTGGAGCACCAGTTTGTTGGGGATACCCAGGCACGCCTGCTGCGCATTACTCACATCCCCAACCATAGAGGAAGGAGTTTGAGTATTACATATTTCAGACCCCATTATGTGAATGTCGCAACTAATTTAATAACCAATATCACAATATATATAAGAACGATTGAGGGTGAAAACTTCCCATTCGGTAACGGGAGCTTAACAGTGAAGCTACACTTTCGACGCACTGAGTTATAATGGATAGAAAGCCTTTCACCGTCTATCGAGGGATGCGATACCAGCGCGGTAGTGGACTTGGGTCCATTTTTTCATCCATACTACGTACGGCTATTCCTTTGCTGAAGAGGGGTGCCAGATACCTTGGAAGGAAAGCGCTACAATCAGGCCTTAACACTGCAGAAGACATATTGGCCGGGGCTAAACCTAAAGAAGCTCTAAAAAAACATTTAAAGCGTACACGGGACGAAATCATCAAAGATGCAAAGAGAAAAATGCGTGGTGGCGGGAAGAAGAAGAGGGCTCCCCGGAAGAAGAAGGGGTCACGTGGTATTAAACGTAAAAGGCTATCAAAAAAGAAGTGCTGTAAGCGAATGAAACCTATGGTTGACCACTTTTTTGACTGATATAAGCTAAGGACATTGATCTCATGAGTCATAGTTTGTTTACCACTTGTCGAGAGAGGAGTCACTATTTCGCCATGGCACGCTTCATCCACCCATGTAGTTCACAATGCTGTAAATCGGAGCTGTCCCTTTTTGAGCTACCTCCAACCCAAGTTTCTATTGAGCACAGTGACTTTATTACAATTAACCCTTTAAACACAATTAGTTCCCCGAGTGCACCTATAGAATTCGTGATACCCAGCTCAGGCCCTTACTTTTTGATCCAAGCTGTGTGCACATGTACGCTAAGCTACGTATAGCCCATTCTGATGGAACGGTCTGCGATGACAAATATGCTGTATACCCTGAAACAAACTTTCTGCACTCCATATTCAACCAGTGTGACGTATATTTAAATCAGACCAACATATCGGCAGGCACGGGGTACTATCATCTACGAGCCTATCTGGAAAATGTCCTCAACTTTTCCAAAGAAGCGAAGGCTACCTTTTTAAGTGCGGAGGGATATTATCAAACTAAAGATGAAAATAGTATAAAGGACAAATTTAAAAATTCTAAAAAGAAAATATACGAGTGTTTTGGACGGTTGCACACAGATTTCACTTTCCAGGAGAAGTTGCTTGTGAACGGGGTGGATATGAAAATAAAGCTCACCCGCACGAGTCCTGAGATCTGCTTAAATCTGGCTGCGGATCAAGAAGAGGGTGCAAAGCCCGTTGTGGTTCACATTATGGACACATACCTCCGCGCACGGCGAGTGAAATTAAGTTCACCAAAACAACTAGAAATTGAGAAAAATTTACTAAACGCACAGTGAAATATCCTATTAACAGAGTGCAGATCAAACTATATACGGTTCCTGCAGGGTTGGCATCGAAGCAGATAGAAAACATTGCCCTGGGAAATCTTCCTAAAAGGATATTAATCGGCATGCAGGACCACGCTTCGGTGAATGGAAAATATAAAAAGAGTACCTTTAAATTCGAGAATTTCGGACTTAAAAATATAACTCTATACGTTAATGGCACTGCTTTGGGTGGTACAATGGGTACGGACTATTCATCAGACGCTGTGTTACCTCTTTGTGCCAGAGCCTATAGTAATCTGACCCATATTGCAGGTGATTGTGATGAGCTTGGTAATGGGGTAACGCAGGAAGAATTCATTGATCAATTTAACCTTTATCCGTTTGACATTACACCTCAGTGCGGCTGGAATTCGCCAAGCCTATAGACGCTCCTATTAGTGTACTAGTATATCTCGAATCGCAATCCCTAATAGAAGTAGATAGATTTAGGAGCGTTATCACTGACTTTTAAAATGGATGCTAATACACTTCAGAAAGTAATGGAGCGAGTCACACGTTCCAAATTTATCGGCGTGTTTGCGAAGAATGAAACATTGAGTTGCCAAGTACGCGAGAATGCGGTAGTCTTATTGTGAACACAGACATCATCGGTAATGAAGGGATTCACTGGATCGCTGTCTATTTTAAAAATAGACAGCGCCTGTACTATTTTGATTCACTCGGTACTCAACCCTGGAGTGACCCTATTATTGTAAAATTTCTCGCTCAGTTACATATTCCCGAAGTTGTATGGACCCCATTTCGCATGCAAGGATATTTTACTAATGTTTGCGGAATGTACTGCGTCTCATTTCTCATGCATATGTCAAATGATAAAGAATTTATAAATTTTTAAAATTTATTTGACCCGTGTCACACTCGCCGAAACGATGAAATGGTATGCAGACAGATAAAAAACGGTTTTCCAATTGTACGTACTCGTTGTATATTATAATGTTTTTGTTCGTATATTTGTAACGATATATTCTGTAGTTGTTTATTGTACTGATTTCTTTCATTTAATAAATTTATGAAAATATATTGTCTTCTTATCCCAAAAAGATCGAAAAACACTTACATTATTTCGGTGTGACATTGTTGACTGATCAGTGTATCCTCCCTATTCCGAGATTATTCAAAAGATTGTATAACACGTGTCAAATCCTCATCGGACCTTAAAGGAATAATGCTTTTAAAACATATACAGAGTATACAGACAGATCCCCATTATGTGAGGATATCTTTGGTTCGAGGAATAACATTGAATGCCATAAAAATTTCGATTTTAGCATAATGGGGATAACCAAATAACATTGATTGACATAAAAAAATTTTGGTGAGTATCTATTTGACGAGATACTACAACCCATCCATATATATATAAAATCGAATTATAGACACTTACATTTCTATGGTAGTCCCTTGCGTCGGATTGTAAGGAGCGTCACTGCAAATATCTTCAACGGTTTGCGTTGGAAATAATTCATCACGGTCAATCGCGTTAAAAAGACTAATTGCGGTTAATGCCGCAGTGTCACTTTCTTCATACAAATCTGGGGAGACGTACAGGTCCATGGTGGAGATGTGTGACATTGCTGACTGTTCAGTATATCCTCCGTATTCATGACACGAGATTCTTCAAAAGATTGTATAACACGTGTCAAATCCTCATCGGACCTTAAAGGAATAATGTTCATTCTTTTAAAACATATACAGAGTATACAGACAGATCCCCATTATGTGAAGATATCTTTGGTTCATTTAAGAGGAATAACATTGATTGCCATAAAAAATTTCGATTTTAGCATAATGGGGATAACCAAATAACATTGATTGACATAAAAAATTTTTGGCAAGTATCTATTTGACGAGATACTACACCCCATCCATATATATATATAAAAACGAATTATAGACACTTACATTTCTATGGTAGTCCCCTGCGTCGGGTTGTAAGGAGCGTCCCTGCAAATATCTTCAACGATTTGCGTTGAAAATAATTCGCCACGGTCAATCGCATTGAAAAGACTAATTGCGGTTAATGCTGCAGTATCACGTTCTTCATACAATTCCGGGGAGACGTACAGGTCCATGGTGGAGGATGTGTGACATTGTTGACTGTTCAGTATATCCCCCGTATTCCGAGATTCTTCAAAAGATTGTATAACACGTGTCAAATCCTCATCGGACCTTAAAGGAATAATGTTCATTCTTTTAAAACATATACAGAGTATACAGACAGATCCCCATTATGTGAAGATAGCTTTGGTTCGAGGAATAACATTGAACGCCATAAAAATTTCGATTTTAGCATAATGGGGTAACAAAATAACATTGATTGACATAAAATTTTTTTGCCGAGTATCTATTTGACGAGATACTACACCCCATCCATATATATATATAAATTCTAATTATAGACACTTACATTTCTATGGTAGTCCCTTGCGTCGGATTGTAAGGAGCGTCACTGCAAATATCTTCTACGGTTTGCGTTGAAAATAAATCATCACGGTCAATCGCGTTAAAAAGATTAATTGCGGTTAATGCTGCAGTATCACGTTCTTCATACAAGTCTGGGGAGACGTACAGGTCCATGGTGGAGGGAATGATTAATCACTGACGCGAAAATAGCTACTGTTACTCCCAACTGAAAAATATCCCCTTTTATATGCACAATCGCCAAGCTCAGCCCAAAAGACCAGATGTTCGTAGTGATTGGCTGCCGATGTAGCTGGGTGGAGCTATGACGTGTACCAATCCGCTATAACGGGACCGGATGAGTAACATATATATATTTTCACCAATAGATTTAATGCTCTTATTCTTCTTTGAAAATTATTTGCTGATTCGTATAGAACTTTTGATACTGATTCCAAACATGGTTTCAGAATTTTTCTATCACCCATAGTTTTCGAGAAAATATTTACTCAGAGTTTCCCGCATCATTAGTCACTAATGTAATCGAGAGGATATAAAGAAATATATCCTAATTATATTTTTAAAAGAACATTCGGTTTCAACGTTAAACTGTGGGTCTAAGGTGGGGTGAAAACCTTTCCAATTCAAATTGCGCTACGGGCAACGAAAATTATTTGGTGTTTCTTATAGAACTTTTGGCACTGAGTCAGGTTTCAGAATTTTCTAATGTTAAACTGTGGGTCTAAGGTGGGGTGAAAACCTTTCCAATTCAAATTGCGCTAGGGGACAACGAAAATTATTTGGTGTTTCTTATAAAACTTTTGGCACTGAGTCAGGTTTCAGAATTTTCTGTTAAACTGTGGGTCTAAGGTGGGGTGAAAACCTTTCCAATTCAAATTGCGCTAGGGGCAACGAAAATTATTTGGTGTTTCTTATAGAACTTTTGGCACTGAGTCAGGTTTCAGAATTTTCTAATGTTAAACTGTGGGTCTAAGGTCGGGTGAAAACCTTTCCAATTCAATATAACGTCGAATAATTGCTGCTTCGAACAACTGTTTTTCGAACTATGGTTTTCGAACAATTGTGCTCGAACAATTGTGTTCGAACACAATGGCAAAAGATACAAGCATATCCCGTTATTTGAACAAAACTCTCTCTCTCTCTCTCTCTCTTATATATATATATATATATATATATAATTGTGGGCATATCTAAGAAATGGAGTCGAGAGAGGTTTTGTTCAAGCTGTCTAGGAGAAAGGTCATTATGGTCAATCGAGTTGGGCAGATTGTCGGAATTCCTTTCCTCTAGCGGATTGTGTTTTGGTTAATTTCAACTTTTAAATGAATTGTTTTGTAAATTTTCATATTGTTTCAATTTTTTTCGCATGGGATGAGACTCGTGTGTTTCATAAATTTTCATCTCGATACAACTTAGATATTATATATATATATATATATATATATATATATATATATATATATATATATATATATATATATATGGGTTTGGGAAATGACGATCGTCTGTTTTGAATTGTTTCATAAATTTTCATTTCCGTTCGTTTTCCCCCACTGATATTCGAATGTTTATAATGAAAATTGAGTGTGTAAAATTATTTATTTGATAAACAGAATTTAATTGGATTCACCCCAACGTCAGACCATTACTTCGGTCTTATATAATTATTTTAGGAGAATTTAATAAACATAATATTAAAGTACATTTCTTTCTCATTAAAATGCTCAGGGTCACGCGGCCTGTTTTGCCTTTTTTTTTTGTTTCACTACAGATTTGTTTGTGGGTACTTCTTTTATTTATTTCTTGTAGTACTTGTGTTACCTTATTTCTATACAATAATGTCTTGAAGTGTTATTTTTGTACATTCGAAAAGTTTAACTAAGTTTAATGAAGTTCAAGTTAATGTTATATTTGATTCTAATCGTTAAACACTATATACATCTATTGTAAAACCCTATATACATCTATACATCTATAGTGAAACACTATATATTATATATATATATATATATATATATAGCTATTTTTGTACGGATATGGGGAAGGAATTTATACGCCGTGCTTTTCAGAACATGTTGAAAGAGTTTAATATCAGCTATTACACAACCAATTCTATACATAAGGCTTCTTTAGCTGAAAGAGTTCAGATATATATATATATATATATATATTATAGATATATATATCTATATATAATATATATATATGTATCATAAGCTGTTTAAAAGACTGTATATATATAATTAAAGTAAACTTATGTTGAAATAAACTAGTTAACCATAAAATTATTATTTTCTATTATGAAGTTTTCTATGTTGAATTATGTGTGGTTAACTATGTTATTTGTTTCGAAAAGTTTAACTTCAAGTTCAATGAAGTTCAAGTTAATGTTAAATTTGCTTCTAAACGTTAAACTAAAATTAAGTGTTATAATATGAAAAATAAATAATATTATATATTATTATATATATATATATTTACCTAGCATAAGATGTTTAAAAGAATGTGTATATATATATATAAGCCATAATAATATATATCTAGCAAGAGCAATCCGATCATTGCAAAAAAAAAACTGGAAAGGTATGCAATTAATAAAGATTGAGTGTGTAAAATTATTTATTTAATAAACAGAATTTAATTGGATTCAATTGTGGTACACAATGGATGATTAATATATGGATTTCTGGGACACATGGCGCTATCTGGAATACATTGCGCTATCTGGCAACTCAGCCAGAATAGAGGCTTATAAAAGACCGAGAAGCTGATGAAAGAATCATTCAAGCTCGGCTCCCAGCCGAGCAAGGACCTCTGGTCCTTCTCTTTCAGGCCCTTTGGTAAAACCCCTTAGAGGCCTCTTAGGTTAGGAAAACGAAAATAACTTGGGGGAGAACTCCTCTCTCTCCTTCAGGTGTCTCTCTCCTACAGGTGTCTCTCTCTCTCTCTCTCTCTTTCAGGCGTCTCTCTCTCTCTCTCCTTCAGGTGTACCCCTCCCCCCTTAGCTCAGTCAACTGGTTGATTCAGCCAACTGGCTGATTCTGGCTGATTAGGAGCCTATAAAACAACGCCTACTCGGCTGAAGTCTTAATATGCACTTGGCTCCTGCCAGGTGAACACCTCTCCTCCTTTCTCTCTGGCCCTTTGGGGGGAATAGCTTGGGGGAGGCCCCCAAGTTGCATGCCCATTGCAACCTAGGTTGGCAACAAAGGGCCCTTTGGGATATTTTTTTCTTTTTTTTCTTTTTTTTTAAATTTTGTTTGCAACCCCCCCACCCCCCTTTGCAACAACCCCCACCCCCCTTTGCAAAATTACGTCATCACTTGCAACATTCTTGCACTCTCCCCTTTTGCGGCTATACTACTAGTGCCCCCAGCCTTCTTTACTTAGCCTTATAAGGCTAACTAACGAAAATATCACGACCTAACCTAACCAATCGTTAGGTCAACAGTACGATCTTGACGATTGGTTAGGTTAGGTCGTGATATTTTTGTTAGTTAGCCTTATAAAGCTAACTAAAGAAGGCTATGTTTCAATGGCGGCAGTCAAACGGAAAAGATCCAGGTTAGGTTAGGTTAGGTTAGGTCAGGTCAGGTTAGGTTAGGTTAGGTTAGGTTAGGTTAGGTCAGGTCAGGTTAGGTTAGGTTAGGTTAGGTTTATCAAGAAAACCGATTGCAGAAACAAAATCAGGGTCATCGACTGCCCTTGTTTTCAATTTCGTAGGAAAATCGAGAGCAGTCCATGAAACATACTAGGTCCAATATTAGTAATAGTTTCTCTAGACAAATTGTATCTGTAGACAAATTATTGTAGATAAATTGTATCTGTAGATTAAGTGTTGTAGATAAATTGTTGTAGACAAATTGTTGTAGATGAATTGTATCTTTAGACAAATTGTTGTAGATGAATTGTATCTTTAGACAAATTGTTGTAGACAAATTCGCCTAAAACCTGTTGTTTCATCACTGGATCAAATTTGGCAAGCAGCTCAACCTCCTTCAAGAAGTTGCCATTGTCTCGATTGCACAATGTAGAGGAAGACCCCCTGAAAGCAAGGTTTATCTCTGCCAGTGATTGGATTATGCTTACAAGACGTGTGAGAACATCTCGCCAGCGTCTTCGCTCTACCTCCATTAATGACATTTCAGTTTGGTCAATGGTCCTCCCAGTTTTTAGCCGCAGTTCCAGATCCTTCCATGTTGCCATGTTATCTGCATGTCCTGAACTATTTTCATGGCCTTTCAGAAGCGAACCAACGTTTATCCAGTCTGAAAGTCCATCCGTAATTAGTTTGTACGACTTCCTTGAAAACAACTTGCAGCAGAAGCAATAAAGAGCATCATTCCTTCTAGAGTACATCAGCCAGCTTCGCTTTATTTTTTCCCCATTAATTAATGTTCTGTACATGTAATGGTGATGAACGCTTCTACCGTCCTCTCTTTTAGGGAATGTGAAATCTGGACTGATTTGAAATGGTCCTCGAGACACCAGATCTGTCTTCAAGGCATCTGACAGGACAACTGGCCAGTCATACGGATCAAGCGGTAGAGCAGATCTTGGTTCTAGTTGCTCAGTAGAAATGCCTGTGTGTGGTGTTTGAAGCTGAACAGAAGATGAGCCACTTGTTGGTTCATCAGGCTCTACTTCTACTGGTCTACAGAAGATCTACAGAAGCTAAGGCTAACAAAGACCCTAAGATCCACTCTAAGGCTAGCCCGAGAGAAAGGAAAGAGTAGGGGGTTAAGAGAAGAGAAGAGAATAAGGGGTTAAGTAAGGAGCAACACCTATCACTCGTGGGTTAACATTCATTCAGGAAAAGAGGAAAAGTGTCTCACCATCATCATCCGCCGGCCACTGCCGACAAGTCAGAAAAATAGTCGGAGAGAATAGGAGAGGGGTGAAAGATGAAAAGAAGTAAAATAAGAACGCTTACAAACCATGCAAACACAGTCTTAACTCACTGTCATACCATGCAAACTACAAACATGCAAGAAAAAGTTAGAGACATGCAAAGTAAGGAGGATAAGAAAAAAAAAAAAAAGTAGGTAAAGTTAAACAAAAAGTGGGTTAGTTTACGCTATGAGCTACATCTACATTCGTGTTAGTCTAATTTTTTTTTTTTTTTTTTTTAATAATTTTATTGCTGGCATCACACGCTGGCATGTCACAAGCTGGCATTCATCGTCAACAGACTCATCCCCGAGCACCACCACCAGAGCTTCTGTTACTAACTTTGTTGTTATTTAAATTAAACAACGTTAATACCTTTAAAATGTCTGTCAAGACGGTTCTTAAACATATTAACGCTGGTAGAATGAACGACTGACGCGGGAAGATTATTCCATTTATCAATTACTTTAAACGTAAATAAGTTTTTAGCGATATTAGTAATGAAACGTCTGCCACGCAACTTGAATCCGTTATTGCGAGTATTACTATTATCGAAAGTGAACAATTTGTCAAAATTCACGTTATCGATGTTATTAACGATTTTAAAAACTTCAATAAGCTCCCCCCTTAATCTCCTAGTTTTCGAGTGAATACAAGTCTAACACTTTAATCCTATCTTCATAAGGCTTGTTGCGCAATGACGGAATAAGTTTCGTGGCACGACGCTGAACCCTTTCTAACCTATCAATATCCTCACGCAAGTACGGGCACCAAAACTGAACTGCATATTCTAAATGAGGCCTGACTAGGGACTTGTAAAGGGGCATATAATATCCTTCGATTTAAATTCGAAATTACGCGCTATGAAGCCTAACATCCTATTAGCTTTTGCGCAAGACTCCAGGCACTGGTTCCTAACCTTTAAATCTTTAGTTACGCGTACGCCTAAATCTACTTCCTCGTCAACGCTCGCTAAATCCCTATCATCCATCGTGTACAGCGTAATTATTGTTGCGAGAACCTTATCAAAACTTTACATTTATCTACGTTAAATTGCATCTGCCACTATCCGTCCACTCCATAATCCTATCTACATCGTCTTGGATCCTATTTCTATCGTCCTCGTTAACAACCTTACCGCCTATTTTAGTATCGTCCGCGAATTTGACACGTTACTAATCAATCCTACATCTATGTCGTTAATGTAAATTACGAATAACAATGGGCCTAACACTGAACCCTGTGGGACACCACTACCTACCTCTAACCAACCGATTCACTACCATTAACTACGACCCTCTGCCTCCTAGCACGAAGCCATTCTTCTAACCAGTTAGCTACCTGACCGGCGGATACCGTGGCGCTTTAACCTTCGCAATTAGTCTCTTATGCGGAACTGTATCGAACGCCTTTTTAAAATCTAATAAATAACGTCAGCTGCCCATGCCTATCGTATTCGCGCACTATTTCGTTATAAAATTCTAACAAATTAGTTAAACAAGACCTATGGCGTCGAAACCCGTGCTGACTACTATTAATCAAACCCCTACTTTCTAAGTGATCGATAATACGATCCCTAACTACGGATTCCAATAGTTTACCGACAATTGACGTTAAGCTAATGGGCCTATAATTGCTAGCTACCGCGCGGTCGCCTTTTTTAAAAATAGGCGTGACGTTAGCTAATTTGAAGTCTTCAGGTGTTTGATGTTGCATAGAGGATGGTCCTGCTGTTGGCTCATGATGCTCATCAGGCTTTGCTGAGGATGGCTTTTCCAAATATTTCAGTAGTGCTCCTGAGAAGAACATAACATTACATATTCTGTTAATTTTTGCTAAAATACTCTTTCTTATCTTGTTTGATAACACTGCTCAACACCACTTTTGCTGATTTAATTCTAACACCTGTTTTTAGGTAACTTTGGTGTGCTGATTTAAAAAATCACCTTAGTTTTTGCCTATCACGTCAGGTTTCCGAGCAATCAAATACGGAGTTATCGCATTTTGGCAGGGTTATGCCCAATTTTTTTTCTTTTCAAAAAATAAGTTTTTACATACTCAGAATCAGCATGGGAAAGTAAACAATCGTGCAGGGAGTGAACTTTACTATACAATGGTAATATTGACATAAAGTGATTAAAAGTGTTTAAATAAGCAAAAATTGAATCCATGATCATGACGTCACGCTCACACCTGGGGAAATCACAGATACCCAAGATTTTAATATGTTGTACATGACCTTTAGATTTAATGCACAGATTTGCGTATTCACAGATAAAATTTTAACAGCAGAACAGCTGTAACAGGTCTCAAAAATCACCAATTTTGATAGGCCCTTCATGGATCACCCAAAATAGGCATATTGCATTGCACATTGCACGAAAACCTGATGTGATGGACAAAATCTGAGGTGATTTCTGAAATCAGCACATCAATATTATCCAGAAAAAGGTCTTAGAATTAAATCACCAGCAAAACATTTTTTTTTGTTGGGCAGTGTAATTGATCTGTTTGAACAGAATTTGAGGTGATGTGATCCATTAAATTTCACATTTCGAAATATTATAAATATTACAGAGACTAGCTTACTCTACACGATTCCTGAGCACTTGCCTAGCTTGATGGTCTACCGAACTTAGTTTCCTGAACTGTAATCATAAGAATATACAAGTGGCACATCTCACCTGTGCTACTGGAAAGCTTCTCCTCCTCTATTTTCTTCTTTTTCCGTTTTTCAGCTACTGATGGATAATGTTTCATTTTCCAAGATGCACGAAATCACATCTAGTTAACCACAACTAATCTGCTAAATAATAATAATAATAATAATAATAATAATAACTTCAGCTATATTCCTATTCTTGCCCACTGAGCTATTACCTGGGAGCCTGTCTAGGGGCCCCCTAGTAGCAGCGGGGCCCTAAGCGGTCGCTTCGTCTGCTTATGCCAGGAAATGGCCCTGACCTCACGTAATAATAATTTGCCGACAGAATGTGAAATCGATCAAATGTCGTACGGCTCAAAGTTTGGAACTTTGGAGGTGTTACATGCACTTAGAATTCATAATAAAAATATTATGCACTTTTAACTACTGTATTGATATTGAAAAAGAGGGTACTTTTCCGTGATACTTGGTAATTTTAATAAGCTCCCAATGAAAATCGCCCTTGACGATTGGTTAGGTTTAGTCGTGATATTTTCGTTGTTTTATATATATATATATATCGTAAAGAACGACGCTTGTATAGGAGATATTCCGCGCAAGACGAGAGAGAGAAAACGGAACAAATGAAAAAATGAAGTAACCACCTGGGAATCGAACCCGGGATCTTCCGATTACGGCATTTGGAAGAGTGAAGTCCATGGTGTAATGGTACCGCGTCTGACCGGCAATCGGAAGATCCCGGGTTCGATTCCCAGGTGGTTACTTCATTTTTTCATTTGTTCCGTTTTCTCTCTCTCGTCTTGCGCGGAATATCTCTATACAAGCGTCGTTCTTTACGTTATTTATACTGCGTGTTCTTTTGCAGTTGAATGTATAATGTTACGGCATGCGGGAGGTTACCCCCTTGGGGCATTGGTTTCTGCGAGTATGTAAGAAGAATTACGGCATTTGGAAGAGTGAAGTCCATGGTGTAATGGTACCGCGTCTTGACCGGCAATCGGAAGATCCGGGTTCGATTCCCAGGTGTTACTTCATTTTTTCATTTGTTCCGTTTTCTCTCTCTCTCGTCTTGCGCGGAATATCTCCTATACAAGCGTCGTTCTTTACGTTATTTATACTGCTTGTTCTTTGCAGTTAAATGTTATAATGTTACGGCATGCGGGAGGTGCCCCCTTGGCGGCATTGGTTTCTGCGAGTATGTAGAAGAATTACGGCATTTGGAAGAGTGAAGTCCATGGGTAATGTACCGCGTCTGACCGGCAATCGGAAGATCCCGGGTTCGATTCCCAGGTGGTTACTTCATTTTTTCATTTGTTCCGTTTTCTCTCTCTTCGTCTTGCGCGGAATATCTCCTATACAAGCGTCGTTCTTTACGTTATTTATACTGCGTGTTCTTTGCAGTTGAATGTATATAATGTTACGGCATGCGGGAGTGCCCCTTGGGCATTGGTTTCTTGCGAGTATGTAGAAGAATTACGGCATTTGGAAGAGTGAAGTCCATGGTGTAATGGTACCGCGTCTGACCGCAATCGGAAGATCCCGGGTTCGATTCCCAGGTGGTTACTTCATTTTTTCATTTGTTCCGTTTTCTCTCTCTCGTCTTGCGCGGAATATCTCCTATACAAGCGTCGTTCTTTACGTTATTTATACTGCGTGTTCTTTGCAGTTGTATATATATATATATATATTAGTGATGTAGCGGATGTCATTTTTTTCACATCCGCGGATGCGGATGAGGATGTTTGATTTCAACATCCGCGGATGCGGATGCGGATGCGGATGTCTACATTTTCGTTATTTTTTAGGATATATTCGAGATTTGTTGTGTTTAACGTATATAATAAGTTATTATATAGAGAGAGCTGTAGCTATAATGTAGTATAATTGATTAATTGTACAATAATTGCTGTACTTTTCTCTGAACATATAAAATAATATCAAGCATCTAACTAATATAGAAATCAATCAGTGAATTCGTCTGCAAATAAATTCGTTATATTTTGTTGAGTTTCAGCAACAATTAGAAACCATAATTGTGTTACCAGGATGCGGGACGTGAACCCAACTCAAAGCACCCCACCGACCTCTTTCCCCAACCTCCACCCTTATAGAAAGAGATCTTTAATTAGCTTGATAACTATTTATATTAAGTTTAAAGTTTTTAGGCATATTTATAAATGAGTAATTAAAATAAAGTAAACTAAGATGTTCATCGTTTAATGTTCAAACTTAATTATAGGAAGGTTATGCTTAAGGAACATTAATTTTTCTGCCTTTTCTGCTGCCAGTCTGTTTCTCTTTCATCATATATTAATCCAGCACTGCTAAATAATCTCTCGCTTGGTACGTTTGTTGGAGGACAGCTAAATGTTTCCTTGCAAGTTTACTCAAGTATGGATAGATATTCTGCGTATTTTTCCACCAACTAATAGGATTGTCACATGCAGCCAGGCGTTTTTCTTGGTGATAGCTCTCGATCATTTTTACTACATCTTTTGACATCTCGTAGGTCTCGTCATTGCTGCTTGACTCAAGAAACTGAGAGACAGATTCTGTGATAGATTTGCTTGTTGAAGGTGTTGGTTCTGTCACTGAAACTTTTATTCTTTTGGTGGGTGGCGAAGCGACAGATTCAAGAGATTGAAGCTCTTCAACTGCTTTGCCAAGTGATGATTTAACTCGTTCTAATGTACTAGGTGAAAATAACTTAGCTTTGTAACGTGGATCTAAGTAGGTTGCAAGAGAGTAACTTCATACAAGAACAGCCTCTCGTCTTGTCGCTTGCATCACTTTTGCGCACAATGAACTAGTTCTATTATTATAGTAGAATTTGATAATTTCCGCTTATTAATGACGTTTTATCTCAACGGTCCACATCCGCACGACATCCGCAGTCCAAAGTGCGGATGCGGATGCGGATGCGAGAAAATGTGCGGATGTTCCGCGGATGCGGATGCGGATGTGACCTACATCACTAATATATATATATATATATATGATACCATTCTGAGTTCATTCCCATATATATATATATATATATGAAGAAGATCCCTAGATCCCTAGACATGGGAAATACTGAGCATCTTGAAAAGAGCAAACAGTGTCCCTATATAATAAGTATAAGGGGTTCCAAAAAACCTTAGCCCCCCTATTTGCAGCTTACATGTTTACTTACATCGAAATAGTTTTTATTGATTATAAAAATATATAAAATTCTTTATTTATTGCAGGTATTAAAATTACTCTAGCTGATAAAGTGATAATATAATGGCTTCTCAATTAATTGGTGATTCGGAGAGGCAACGTATGATAGGTCGCATACGAGCAATAACATTTCGGGAAGCTCGTGATGCTGGAGCCACCTTTATAACACGTTCATGCTTGCCAAAAAGTTGTGAAGAAGTGAGGACTTCGTCAAAAGAAATTGGAATAAAACTTTGGATGAATGTGAAATGGATACAACCAAATCTGGGCGCCCAAATTTGCCACTCTCTCAGGAAACAAAGGACATCATTGAAAGCGGTACGCGTAAGCGGAAAAACAGCTGTGCTATACTTTCTAGAGAGATCGAAGTGTTGAGAGGAAAGATCGTTAGTGGTGAGATCATTTGACTGTACCGTCATAGGCAAGGTTTAAAGCCTTGGCATGAACTTCCAAAGCAAGAAAACTCAACTTAACATCGATGACAGAATGTGGTTTGCCCATTATCTTGAAGATTGAGATGTAGATGATTTCATGCATTTAGCTGTCTCCGATGAATTTTTTGTTTACGTAACACGTCGGCCAAACTACCAAAATGATCGAGTGTGGGCCACAACACCAGATGAAATCGATGACAATGAACTTATCGCGAATTATTAAAAGTCCAGACTGTTTGGTGTGTTGTTTTGTTCATGCAAATAAGCTCATGTGGGTGCTGAAGCCAAATGGTCAGAATTGGGATGGACTGTATTTTCGTGATATTATTCTATCCCAGCATGTCATTCCTTTTCTAAGAAACCCAAACAATGTTATGGATGTCGATCAGGTCACACTTCTGCACGATAAGGCCCCCTGCTTTAAGACATTAGCCACTCAACAGTTGTTGCGGAACCATGAGATCGATTTCTTTGGAAATGAAGAATGGCCAGGAAATTCTCCTGATCTGAACGTCTGTGAACACATTGGATCAGTTATAAAGGACAAGGTTGAATGTCTCTTGTTTCAAGAACCTGCAACAAATCGATTTTCGAAGGATACAATGACGCAACACATTGAAACTGTTTAAGCAAATTTGCGTAACGATCAAGATCTATTCACGCCACTTTTGGCAAGCTACCCAAAGCGAATTCAGGCTGTCTTGGAAGCCAATGGCGGGAACACCAAATTTTAATTGTTTCTCATTAAATGCAGGATTAAATTCTCTTTTGTAAGGTATGTTTAGTTTTACTGTACCTCTAATGGTTTAGGCCATGGGTTAGGGGGCTAAGGTTTATTGGAGCCACGTATATAAAGGAGGAGACAGATCTCAAGCAATGAACTATAGACCAGTGTCCTTGACGTCCTACCTCACCAAATTATTTGAAAGAATAGTTAGAGAGAAAATCTACGATTTTTTGGAGACACTGGAAAGATTCAACGAAAATCAGCACGGATTCCGATCAGGAAGATCATGCCTATCACAACTTATAGAGCACTATAACAATATCCTAGATGCACTGGAAGGAAAGGACAACTACGGTGTCATATACACGGATTTTGCTAAAGCTTTCGACAAATGTGATCATGGTATAATAGCACATAAAATGAAACATATGGAATAACAGGCAAAGTGGGAAAATGGATCTACAACTTCCTCAGAGAACGTCTGCAGGTGGTCAAAAATTCAAGGTATATCATCATCAAAATCGGAAGTACGCAACTCAGTACCACAAGATGCAGTACTGGCCCTACTCCTGTTCATTATCATGCTAACAGACATAGACAGTGGAGTAAACAGCAACAGTATAGTAACATTCTTTGCAGACGATACAAAGATCAGTAGAAAAATCAGCGAAGCAAATGAAGTGGAGGCCTTGCAGAGGGACAAGAACAAAAAATACAAATGGTCAGAAGACAACATGACATTTAGCACCAAGAAATTTCAACTCTTGAGATATGGTAGAAATGAGGAACTTAAACAGACTGCATATTATGCTCCAGATAGACAAGAAATTCAGAGAAGCACGAAAGCGATCGATCTGGGGGCAATAATGACCGATAATGCGAAGTTCGAAACACAAAATCAGATAGCGATAAATAAAGCAAAAAGAGTCGTGGGACAGGTACTAAGAACGTTCAAAAGAAGGGACAGGACAGTAATGATTCCCCTGCTGAGAACACTGATTATACCAAAACTTGAATACTGCTCAGTCTTGACGTCCACATATAAAAAAGAAGAAACTAGACTAGAAGAAACTCAGAGACATTTCACAGCCAAGATTGATGGCTGCAAAGAACTCAACTACTGGGAAAGACAATGTAAACTAAATTTGTACTCCCTGGAAAGAAGAGAGCGGTACACCGTAATCTACATATGAAAAATGATCGAAAAACTAGTACCAAACTTCAAACTAAACCCAATTAACATTCAAACAACGCTGGAAAATAGGAAAGGCAGAATGCGGAGTGTTTCCAAATTAAAGGCCCGACAAAGGACCTCTTCAATACTGAAGGAAAATAGCTTGGTTGCCAGGGGGCCAAGACTTTTTAACCAGCTTCCAAAAGACCTCAGAAACGTTACAGGGGTCAAAGTTGAAGTCTTTAAAAGAAGACAAGATTCCTGGCACAAGACGGTACGAGATAAGCCGGGTGTACCTGGCTATGTACGGTGGAGAGCGTAAGAAAGCAACTCGCCCCTCCACAAAGCCAGGGCTAGAGTCGGAGCCACCAGCTTGATCTTCGTATGAAGAGACCAACACACGGAACATCAACGAGGTGTATATATATATATATATATAATATATATATATATATATATATATATACACATACACACACACACACACACACACACACACGAGGGCCACTCAATATATTTTGCCTACCTTTTTCTTTTCTTTCCAAGTTTCCTTGTAAGTTCCAGAAATTTTGTACACAAGTAGTTACATACCTTTTTTACAAGTTTTTATTTTTCCACATAGTCTCCATCCTTTTCTACGACTTTACTCCACCTCAAAACAAGGACCTTTATTCCTTGCTGGTAAAAGTTCGCTGGGTTCCATACACCAGTGATACATTTCTTTTTAGTAAAACCGAGTTATTTCCAGTATTATAGTTATTATAGTATAATTTTATTTAATGTACTAAGCATAGTACCAGGACTTCTTGTTTACATTTTTTAATTATTATTTTGTTTGCAATCTTTTCAAATTCTCCCCTAGTTAGGCAAATTATTGTGCATTTATTTAATGTGTATTTTTTTTAGATAGAGTAGTTAGGAAAACCTCTTAAGTGATTATTCCATAAATTAAGATCGGTCAAGCAGACCTAATTTGAACACATTAATAGTACCTTCACGTATGAGCGATTCAGACGGTGCGCTTTCTGACATCGAAAATTTCCCTACATCCATTTTTCCACCTACCCCGCGCCCTTCAAACATACTCCCAAACACACAAACTTCAGATCCAGAACAAGCCAATATGTCTCAGTCTCAAACCCCCGACCCAGCGTACATTAACTTAGGCAGACTAGTAAACCTTCCCCATACTGTTTTCATTTTTAAAGGAACCATAGATAATCGCTTTGTTGAACCACGCGTAAAACCTTAGATTGAATCTTTAGAGCAACATTTCTTACGCGAAAACATCACCGATGATGATATAAAAATAAGGGAAGCAAAAAGATTTATCGACCCTAAAGAAGGAAATGCTCATGACACAGTCACCTACGTCCCATCAATTAGCGAAGCTACAACATGGGACGATTTTAAACAAAACTTATTAGAATTTTTTAAAGAAATGACACTTGCACAACCCTTAGCCAAGTTAGAAGCAGTCTTCCAAGCTAAATGGAAGAAAGAGGAACACGAAGATTTAAACAATTTCATTACACGAACACATAAACTTGTAGGAGAAGTCCTCCGTGCCGCTGAAAATGCGTGTGGCATTACTTTCACTTCTAAACAAAGAAATCTAATAGTAGCAACAACTATTTACCAAAAACCTACCCGGAGCACCTAAAAAAATGTTTCAGGAGTTTATAAATGTTGACAAACCTGTAAGTGTAGCCATAAACAAAACACGGGAACATTACCCAGATTTAGCAAACCAGAACTACCGAAAGGGTAGAGAAACCCCTGTACATTACATTCAGCAGCAGCAGCCACAACACCAACAGCAACAACAACAACCCTATAAATCAAGGCCAATGCAAAAAACACCACCCCAGAAACAAGCCCTCCAAACCCAGAATACACGCCCTCCTCCACAGTGTTTTAACTGCGATAGCTTTGGGCACATGATAAGTCAGTGCAATTATCCCTCTTATTGCTCCCACTGTCACGAACATGGTCATCGCCGTGGCGATCGCCAAAAGTGTGCTGATGAAGCCCCTGCAGGGTATAGACCCCACTTTCAGAAATCAAACCACCCACGTTCCCAAAACGTATTCCAAAAGTCATCCAATCCCCAGAAACCAGTCCATTCCCAGCCTCAGTCGAACCACCAACCCAATAGATTACGACCACAGGGTCAACCACACTCTTACCCCATGTACAAACCCCAGTACAACCAGCAAGGTCAGCTAGTTCGGTACGTAGAAGTACCCGTGGAGGAATCATTTTCCCCAGAGTACAGTTTTCAAGAACACCCTCCAGCGTATGGTAATCCCATAGAATATGACCCAGGCCCTCCCATAGAAGACGATTCGAGCCCTTTTTAAGACCCTACTTTGGAGGCAGCAGTTCAACCTCCTCCCTCCTAAATTACAGTAATGAACCCAGATACACACACAAACTCTCAGGATAATAGGTGCAGACCTCCTAGATTTAATAATAAATTGTAGCACTGATAACCAAGATTTAACTGCTCTCCTAGATACAGGAGCACACGCGACGTTAATTAAGAAACAATGTGTAGATGAATTACTAGAGAGTACAAATTATAAATATGAACTTAAGGCACCATCCTGCCAACTCAGAGGAGTTACGGGCACACCCATACCTGCATACGGCGAAATTTAGTTATATTTAGAAGTTGGAAACGCGGTATACTCCGCGAAATGTTGTATAGTGTACACAGTCGCCACCTTTCAGACAGACATCCTACAAGGTATAGATTTTTTTAACCGGAATCAATGGGAGATTTACCCAGCCGGAAAGTTAGTAAAGTGTCGAAATAGGACACACCATCTCCGTGAGAATCACAGACAGCTTAATGCTAATAGAATTAGTTCACTTCAGATTTCCGAAATAAATAGGAAACCCCCTCCACTTGATAGCAGTTCAAGTCAGCCGGTTGCATCCAGAGGGACAACCGCTCCAGAAATCAGACCCCAGGGTAGTAGTATAGCCGCAAAAGGGGAGAGTGCAGGAATGTTGCAGGTTATTATGTAATGTTGCAAAGGGGTGGGGGTTGTTGCAAAGGGGGAGGGGGTTGTTGCAAAGGGGGTTGTTGCAAAGGGGGGTGGGGAAAGGGGGTGGGGGAAAACTTGGAGGCGGCGTTATCCCCCAAGAGAGAGGAGGAGGAGGAGGAGAGAAAGGAGGAGAGGTGTTCACCTGGCAGGAGCCAAGTGCACACTAAGACTTCCAGCAGGGCTGGCGTTGTTTTATAGGCTCCGAATCAGCCAGAATCAGCCAGTTGGCTGAGCCAAGGGGGGGGGAGACGCCTGAAGGAGAGACAGCTGAAGGAGAGAGAGCTGAAGAAGAGAGAGATGCCTGTAGGAGGGAGAGACGCCTGAAGAAGAGAGAGATGCCTGTAGGAGGGAGAGACGCCTGAAGGAGAGAGGATAGGTACACATGCAGGAGTACTCATGCTGGAGGTACACACACATACGCACACATGCAGGAGTACACATGCAGTAGGTACACATGCTGGAGGTACACATGCAGTAGGTACACATGCTGGATGTACACATGCAGGAGTACACATGCTGGAGGCAAACATGCAGGAGAGAGAGAGAGACGCCTGAAGGAGGAAGATACATGCAGGAGAGAGAGAGAGAGAGAGCTGAAGGAGGGAGAGAGACACCTGAAGGACAGAGTGGAGTTCTCCCCCAATTTATTTTCGTTTCCCTAACCTAAGAGGCCACTATGGGGTTTACCAAAGGGCCTGAAATAGAAGGAGCAGAGCTCCTTACTCGGCCGGAGCCGAGGGGGGAATTGTTTTTTTTTTTCTGTTTAAGGTGCTTTCAACCCTGCTGGATTATTGACACCATTTTTTTTTTTTTTTTGTAGAGAAAGGTGGTGAAAGAAGTAGTAGAAGAAAGGGAGTGAAGACTAAATTGATATATTTAGGGGGGAATGGTTCTTCACCAGCTTCGCGATCTTTTATAATCCTCTATTCTGGCTGAGTTGCCAGATAGCGCAAGGTATTCCAGATAGCGCTATGTGTCCCATTAATCGTGTAACACATATATAACGGCTGTTATTCCAAATGTACTTGTATATATAATAAACTAATGAATCATATAAAATACCACAATATATATTTATATGGTTATACAAGATTCAACCGTATAAAATAACACAAACGCCTCTTTCATTACGCGTTAATAGAATTAGTAAAGTTACCCTATTTCGTTAGACAGAAAACGAATTTTTATAAGGGTTACCCAACTAATTATCCACCATTCAATAAATAATAGCAAACGTGAATAAAGAGTTCCAATTCAATGGGTAACTATATCGACATAAGCTTATTATTATTGTAACGTTTGCTCCCAATATAAATTTTCCTAAATAACAGTAAAACCAATTAATTATGAAACTTCATTTAAATACAGCTTCATTAAACTTGAAGATGAACGAAACAAATAACATAGTTGCCAGATAGCGCAAGGTATTCCAGATAGCGCCATGTGTCCCATTAATCGTGTAACACATATATAACGGCTGTTATTCCAAATGTACTTGTATATATAATAAACTAATGAATCATATAAAATACCACAATATATATTTATATGGTTATACAAGATTCAACCGTATAAAATAACACAAGCGCCTCTTTCATTACGCTTTAATAGAATTAGTAAAGTTACCCTATTTCGTTAGACAGAAAACGAATTTTTATAAGGGTTACCCAACTAATTATCCACCATTCAATAAATAAATAATAGCAAACGTGAATAAAGAGTTCCAATTCAATGGGTAACTATATCGACATAAGCTTATTATTATTGTAACGTTTGCTCCCATATAAATTTTCCTAAATAACAGTAAAACCAATTAATTATGAAACTTCATTTAAATACAGCTTCATTAAACTTGAAGATGAACGAAACAAATAACATAGTTGCCAGATAGCGCAAGGTATTCCAGATAGCGCCATGTGTCCCATTAATCGTGTAACACATATATAACGGCTGTTATTCCAAATGTACTGGTATATATAATAAACTAATGAATCATATAAAATACCACAATATATATTTATATGGTTATACAAGATTCAACCGTATAAAATAACACAAACGCCTCTTTCATTACGCGTTAATAGAATTAGTAAAGTTACCCTATTTCGTAAGAGAGAAAACGAATTTTTATAAGGGTTACCCAACTAATTATCCACCATTCAATAAATAATAGCAAACGTGAATAAAGAGTTCCAATTCAATGGGTAACTATATCGACATAAGCTTATTATTATTGTAACGTTTGCTCCCAATATAAATTTTCCTAAATAACAGTAAAACCAATTAATTATGAAACTTCATTTAAATACAGCTTCATTAAACTTGAAGATGAACGAAACAAATAACATAGTTGCCAGATAGCGCAAGGTATTCCAGATAGCGCCATGTGTCCCATTAATCGTGTAACACATATATAACGGCTGTTATTCCAAATGTACTTGTATATATAATAAACTAATGAATCATATAAAATACCACAATATATATTTATATGGTTATACAAGATTCAACCGTATAAAATAACACAAGCGCCTCTTTCATTACGCTTTAATAGAATTAGTAAAGTTACCCTATTTCGTTAGACAGAAAACGAATTTTTATAAGGGTTACCCAACTAATTATCCACCATTCAATAAATAAATAATAGCAAACGTGAATAAAGAGTTCCAATTCAATGGGTAACTATATCGACATAAGCTTATTATTATTGTAACGTTTGCTCCCAATATAAATTTTCCTAAATAACAGTAAAACCAATTAATTATGAAACTTCATTTAAATACAGCTTCATTAAACTTGAAGATGAACGAAACAAATAACATAGTTATCCATAATTCAGCCCTCACGAATAACGAAACGAAATGATCATTTACGATACAATTCGAAATACGATAATTTACGATACAATTCCACCAAACGAGATGAAAACTTATGAAGCATATAGCCTCATTCCTGCGACGAAAAAAAAAAATGAAAAAACGAAATTAAAAGAAACGAAGAAAGTTGGATTTTCCCAAAACACAGTCCACTATAGCGAGGTTGGTTTCGGAGAAAATCTGCTTGCGAGAGACCTTTCTTAAAGACAGCTCGATAAGTACTCAATGTTCCAAATATTAATATTGCCATTATAATTACTTCTACAATGAATCCAATTAAATTCTGCTTATTAAATAACTTTTTTAGACACTTGATTTTTATTATAAATATTTAAGTCACGAATAACAGTGGGAAAAACGTCCGGAAAAGAAAATTATGAAACATCTCCTTCCAGACCACTCTTGATATATATATATATATTATATATATATATAATAAACAACTCATGCACGCACACACACACACGCACACACACACACACACACACACACACACACACACACACGATGAAAGGCAGAAGCTAAATCAGTTCGAACCGTGCCTCTAGGGACACGATTCGAACGAAAAAGGTCTCTAGGGACCTTTTTCGGCCCGAGGGATTATCCTTCTACAAGCTATTCGAGCAGAAATCACCACTGACTTCAGATATTAATTTTATCATTCTTATTACTTCTACAATGAAAATATTTACGCGTAATATGTATGGTGTCATATAGAAATATAATGATATATATATATATATATATTGGGGGGGAGATCTCTCACCCGTTCTTCGGCCCGACCCCGTTTCATTGTAGAAATAATAATAATAATATATATATATATATATATATATATATATATATATATATATATATATACCCTTTGGATAACCTTTGGTTAGCTTCCGCCCGAATTGTACATTCTGACGAAGGTCAAGGGAAAAACGTACACACATATATATATATATATATATATATATATATATATATATATATATATATATATGCTACACACAGACCGTGCATGGAACAAGGAACTCTTCTGGGATAATTAAATCCACTATAGTCCGAGTAAGTAATGACAAATACCGCCTCGGTGGTGTAGTGGTTAGCGTCGCGGACTACGAATCCATCGGCCCAGGGTTCGAGACCCGACGGCAGCCGGCGCGCAGCAAAGCCCAGCTGTTCATCCTTCCACACAATAAAGAAAGTGGTTGGTAGATAAATGGGCACCCTAGGAGGCCTAGTGGTCAAGACGCTGGGCTACTGATGGGTCGTGGTTCGGAATCCACGTTAAACTGTAGGTCTAAGGTTTAGTGAAAAGCTTGACCTTCGTCAGAATGAACAATTCGGGGGGAAGCTAACCAAAGGTTAGCCCGACGCGGGCAACTGGTCACTCGCAAAGAGAATTTAATCATTGGTAAACTTCCTTCCAGACCACTCTTTCTATATATATATATATATATATATATATATATATATATATATATATATATAGAAAGAGAGCGAGAGTTTTGTTCAATAAATAATAATCGAAAAAACTGCACGATTTTCTATGTAGCAATACTAATTAACTCTTTCTCGCCTACGGCGTTACAAGAACGTGCACTCGCTCGTAAATTAGACCTCCAGTTTAACATGGTTCAGAAATACATCTCGTCGATGGGGTTCGTTGCTTACTCTACCACATGGACTTTTATATGTAAGAGACCTAAACTAACCTACGAAATACATCTCGTCAGGGCCGATCCTAGAGCCATATATAGCAATGGAAATGAGCGCGATGTGTCGTTAAATACGTGATTTAAAATAACAGGACCATTATACCCGAGGCAGTAGTATATCCGAAAAACATCGTAATGCACGATTTTTTCTATGTAGCAATAATAATTAACTCTTTCAAATACGTGATTTAAAATAACAGGACCATTTGACCCGAGGCAGTAGTATATCCGAAAAACATCGTAATGCACGATTTTTTCTATGTAGCAATAATGATTAACTCTTTCAAATACGTGATTTAAAATAACAGGATCATTTAACCCGAGGCAGTAGTATGCCCGAAAAACATCGTATAACCTAACTATAATTTACAACTATAGTTTACCTTGACTTTCATATGCTTCTATCCTGTTTTATTAATAAAGATTTTTAACTTTTAATAACGTATGAATAAAGATTTTTAACATTTAATTTTATTTTAGTATTTATTCATGCCACGCCGCCTTAGACCACAGCTTAACGTTGAAACCGAATGTTCTTTTTAAAATATAATTAGGATATAATTTCTTTATTATAAAATAAGTTAACAATTATGTTTTCAAAGGAGAATAAGAGCATTAATTCTATTAGTGAAAATATAAAGATGCAATTACTCGTCCGTACCCGTTATAGCGGAATGGCACACGTCATAGCTCCACCCAGCTACATCGGCAGCCAATCACGACGAACATCTGGTCTTTTGGGCGGAGCTTGAACTATCTGTGAAGTGTAAAAGGCTCTTTATTTCAAGAAATCGAATCGGGACAATGCTCTTTTTACAATATCAATGCCCAAGTCTTCTTCATTTGACCAATAATGTCCTTCAGAGGGCAATCGATGGTATCCTGTGAATAACAGTATTCCAAAAAATTGCTTTCATTTCATCCATGGACAGAGTAATACAGCACTGAATAGAAGCTAATTATAAAAGAAAATGGGCTTTTGGTACAACTTGCATAATTATGATAGAGTCCTAGTCCAAACGTATTTGTCACGCAGTTTACAAATTAGTTGACAAATTTATGAAAAAAGTGTGTGGAAACCATTCATGTGCAAAAGTCTTAGTTTGATAAAATATGGTAAATGTGGTACACAGTAGCTCTTTAGTTAATTTCAAGAAAAATTTAGACACTTTCATGAGTGAAAGAGATAGTTTGTAGATTGTATATCGTGTATATCCTTAGTTTCAGTTTTGTAGGCTCTTTTGGTGGATGTAAATAGTTGTATATTAATTAGCTAGTTTGAGGGTCTTCCGGAACGCTTCTTGTGGGCATTCTGAACAGTTCCATCGGCTTCAAACTTATCTCTAATTCGAGTGATGGTAAGTCGCGTTGGTGGATCTGTTTGTCTCGTCATGATATACATTAATATAGTGATAAAAATACTTAAGATAGTCCATGATCACGAGATTCACATTTTCAGTCGTAGGGTATGAGTAATCGACATGGTGTAGCATGACGTAATGCCGCTTGTCACAACACCCATCCGCAAGACTCATTATCCATACCTGCTGCTTCTCTTCTGCACGCGTTGTTTCTTTTACTTTAGACTTTATAAAGTTTAGATCTGCAGCATACTTCAGCACATCGTCAGTGCAACGAAAGCCTTCAATGGTCTCACCAGAACATCCGTAGAGTATTTGTACATCTTGGAACTTCACACAATCCAATGTGGTTTTAAAAGAGGCATAGGAGGGGGAATAGGAAGTTTTTCGGTATCCACCACATCCTGGCACTTTGCTGAATACCATTTCATAAACGTTGTACAAACAATATTAAAGGTAGCCATTTGAATACACGTCTGATTTTTCTTCTGAATACACGTCTGATCTCTCGGTCTTACTGCAGTCGACTGATCACGCAGGGAATCACAGATAGCAACATGACTCACGGTCTTACAGTGGGCGGAGCTTAGAATTTTCGCCTGTGCACACACAAAGGAGAAAGTGAAACGCTAATTGAAACATGAGTTATTTAATAAACGAGATATTCAGTTAACACAAGAAATAACAGAAAACACAAGAAAAAACAAATGCTTAGATTTGGTGATCACAAACAACAGAAACCTAAAGAAACCTGTACTCGATATGAAGGGCTTTCATATCGTTCAGTAGTATTTTTGTTCCCACTTTACAACCGGATGGTAAGTCATCTTTAAATACGTCTAGAATACAATCAAAAGCACGCACAAAGAGTTCATCGTTAGTTACATTATTAAACACAAGTTTATAAACACGCTTTTCCAATCGAGGGTTTATTTCTACCGACCCGAGCTTTTCAATCGTGAACACGTCTTCACTCAACATAGCGGCAATTGAAATAATCTTCTAAATCGTTACGACAACTGCTCGTTATATAAAGAAATAGTTCTTCAGGATAATTTTCACGAACTAGGCATATTTTATAATGTTTTACTAAACATCTTCATACACCGGCGCATTATTTGAGAGGAACATATGCTCATATTTTTCCTTTCTACCCATCAAACGATACTCGTCTCTAAAGTCTGTTAAAAACTCACGCATGGCACTAGCCACAACCTCTACAGATCTCTACAGAAGCTAAGGCTAACAAAGACCCTAAGATCCACTCTAAGGCTAGCCCGAGAGAAAGGAAAGAGTAGGGGGTTAAGAGAAGAGAGGAGAATAAGGGGTTAAGTAAGGAGCAACACCTATCATTCGTGGGTTAACATTCATTCAGAAAAAGAGGGAAAAAGTCTCACCATCATCATCCGCCGGCCACTGCCGACAAGTCAGAAAAATAGTCGGAGAATATAGGAGAGGGGTAAAAAATGAAAAGAAGTAAAATAAGAACGCTTACAAACCATGCAAACAGTCTTAACTCACTGTCATACCATGCAAACTACAAACATGCAAGGAAAGAGTTACAGACATGCAAGTAAGGAGATAAGAAAAAAAAAAAAAAGTAGGTAAAATTAAACAAAAAGTGGGTTAGTTTACGCTACAAGCTACATCTACATTCGTGTTAGTCTAATTTTTTTTTTTTTTTTTTAATTATTATTTATAATTTTTTTTTTTTTTTTTTTTTTTATAATTTTATTGCTGTCATCACACGCTGGCATGTCACAAGCTGGCATCCATCGTCAACAGACTCATCCTCGAGCACCACCACCAGAGCTCCTGTTAACTTTCTTTTTTAATTTTAAACAACGCTAATACTTTTAAAATGTCTGTCAAGACGGTTCTTAAACATATTAACGCTGGTAGAATGAACGACTGACGCGGAAAGATTATTCCATTTATCAATTACTTTAAACGTAAAGAAGTTTTTAGCGATATTAGTAATGAAACGTCTGCACGCAACTTAAATCCGTTATTGCGAGTATTACTATTATCGAAAGTGAACAATTTGTCAAAATTTACGTTATCGATGTTATTAACGATTTTGAAAACTTCAATAAGCTCCCCCCTTAATCTCCTAGTTTCGAGTGAATACAAGTCTAACTCTTTAATCCTATCTTCATAAGGCTTATTGCGCAAAGACGTAATAAGTTTCGTGGCACGACGCTGAACCCTTCTAACCTATCAATATCCTCACGCAAGTACGGGCACCAAAACTGAACGGCATATTCTAAATGAGGCCTGACTAGGGACTTGTAGAGGGGCAATATAATATCCTTCGATTTAAATTCGAAATTACGCGCTATGAAGCCTAACATCCTATTAGCTTTTGCGCAAGACTCCAGGCACTGGTTCCTAACCTTTAAATCTTAGTTACGCGTACGCCTAAATCTACTTCCTCGTCAACGCTCGCTAACTCCTTATCATCCATCGTGTACGCGTAATTATTGTTGCGAGAACCTATATGCAAAACTTTACATTTATCTACGTTAAATTGCATCTGCCACTTATCCGTCCACTCCGTAATCCTATCTACATCGTCTTGGATCCTATTTCTATCGTCCTCGTTAACAACCTTACCCCCTATTTTAGTATCGTCCGCGAACTTTGACACGTTACTAGTCAATCCTACATCTATGTCGTTAATGTAAATTACGAATAACAATGGGCCTAACACTGAACCCTGTGGGACACCGCTACCTACATCTAACCACCCCGATTCACTACCATTAACTACAACCCTCTGCCTCCTAGCACGAAGCCATTCTTCTAACCAGTTAGCTACCTGACCGCGTATACCGTGCGCTTTAACCTTCGCAATTAGTCTCCTATGCGGAACTGTATCGAACGCCTTTTTAAAATCTAAATAAATAACGTCAGCTGCCCTATGCCTATCGTATTCGCGCACTATTTCGTTATAAAATTCTAACAAATTAGTTAAACAAGACCTATGGCGTCGAAACCCGTGCTGACTACTATTAATCAAACCCCTACTTTCTAAGTGATCGATAATACGATCTCTAACTACGGATTCCAAAAGTTTACCGACAATTGACGTTAAGCTAATGGGCCTATAATTGCTAGCTACCGCGCGGTCGCCTTTTTTAAAAATAGGCGTGACGTTAGCTAATTTGAAGTCTTCAGGAATAATCCCCGTTTCGAGTGACTGATTAAAAATCTTTGCTAAGGGGCCTACGATAACGTCTTTCAAATCTTTCAAATGTCTAGGATAAAAAGCGTCAGGGCCTGGAGCCTTGCTAACTTTTAGCCTATCGATATAATGCGCAATCTCAGCCTCGTAAACAGTTATTTCATCTAACCTCACTATGAACCTCATCATGATGTACGTTAATATAGTGATAAAAACACCTAAGATTGTCCATGATCACGAGATTCACATTTTCAGACGTAGGGTATGAGTAATCGACATGGTGTAGCATGACGTAATACCGCTTGTCACACCACCCATCCACAAGGCTCATTATCCATACCTGCTGCTTCTCTTCTGCACGCGTTGTTTCTTTTACTTCACGGTGTATGTGAGACTTTATAAAGTTTAGCCCTGCAGCATACTTCAGCACATCGTCTGTGCAACGAAAGCCTTCAACAGTCTCACCAGAACATCCGTAGAGTATTTGTACATCTTGGAACTTCGCACAATCCAATGTGGTTTTAAAAGAGGCATAGGAGGGGGGAATAGGAAGTTTTTCGGTATCCACCACATCCTCACACTTTACTGAATACCATTTCATAAACGTTGTGCAAGCGATATTAAAGGTAGCCATTTGAATACACGTCTGATTTTTCTTCTGAATACACGTCTGATCTCTCGGTCTTACTGCAGTCGACTGATCACGCAGGGAATCACAGATAGCAACATGACTCACGGTCTTACAGTGGGCGGAGCTTAGAATTTTCGCCTGTGCACACACAAAGGAGAAAGTGAAACGCTAATTGAAACATGAGTTATTTAATAAACGTGATATTCAGTTAACACAAGAAATAACAGAAAACACAAGAAAAAACAAATGCTTAGATTTGGTGATCACAAACAACAGAAACCTAATACTTTAAAGAAAGCATTCTATTAAATACTTTTAGCCTATGTTCACGAATTAATACCGGTTTTAAAATAGATTCGACAAGAAGACCGGCTGGACTGATTTTATAGAAATTCCAAGTTGATCACGAGAGAAGTTATGTAGTCATCTTCCATGCTGCAAAATCTCGTCGTTAGCCTGCCTGCTCAGAGCACCGACAAGAGGTAAAATCGAATCCACATCAACAAAATTTTAGTCGCTAAAATAACAGCCTGAGTATTGTTCATGTTCTAAATTATCTTTGATTCGTTTTGATAAAATTGAGTAAACTGCAGCCTTTGTTTCCTGATCAGAAACTCTCCGTCTTTTTCTGGTATGGTGCAAGGCTTCGTTGCAACCATATTCACTGCACGAGTCTACTTCACAGTCGTTGCCTTCTAATCTAGATTTACACTCTTCACTAATGCATTCGATGGGTGAATAATCATCTTGGTTGATATTATTGACACCACATTCGAGAGGGCTCACTGGGGTAACGGACACTTCAGGTAATGGCGCGGACGCTTGAGGTGGGTCGGGGACAATCTCCTCAGGTTGCCCTTGTGGCGGGGCAAATATTGTGTGGGGGTAATTATGTGTTGCTTCTAAGTAAACAAAACGGGCCTTATGTAACACAGTGGCAATTAATAATGATTTATGCAACGATGCACCAGCTCTTCTGGAACGTCTGGATGCAATTTTACCGAGCGATATATTTATCAACTTGTATGCTTCAAACCCGTTTGGAACGTCAGATATCATGTTCACCACCTAAGAATTGGTCAAGGCACAGAGAGCTAACTAACACGACTCTATCCTCTATTTCCAATCTTGTATTGAGTTAAAGTGAAAGTTTCGCCTGCCTTTATACAATGTCGTTCTGACGTCGTTATCAAGCTCCACACAGGGAACTTCCAGGAAGTAACATGAATCACGTTGCTGTTCTTTCACCTGTACACACACACACACACACGCGCACACACCACACACACACACACACACACACACACACACAAAGGAGAAAGTGAAACGTTGGTTGAAACATGATTTATTTAATAAAATAAATATTAAGCTATATATATATATATATATATTTACAAACACGTGTAATAAATAAGTTAGCAACAGACACATCAATGATTATATTCAAGACATATTTACAAACGTGTGATAAATAAGTTAACAATTGAATTTCTGTAACCCGAGAGACGACGGACGGAGTCATTACAAGCTCGGCTCCGCCGTGCTTGTAATGACTCCGTCCGTCGTCTCTCGGGTTAACATAATTTCATTTGTTAACTTGTTTATTACACATGTTTTTAAATATATAGTCTTGAATATAGTCATTGATGTGTCTGTTGTTAACTTATTTATTACACGTGTTTGTAAATATATATATATATATATATAGCTTGAATATTTATTTTATTAAATAAATCATGTTTCAACCAACGTTTCACTTTCTCCTTTGTGTGTGTGTGTGTGTGTGTGTGTGTGTGTGTGTGTGTGTGTGTGTGTGTGACAGGTGAAAGAACAGCAACGTGATTCATGTTACTTCCTGGAAGTTCCCTGTGTGGAGCTTGATAACGACGTCAGAACGACATTGTATAAAGGCAGGCGAAACTTTCACTTTAACTCATTACAAGATTGGTAATAGAGGATAGAGTCGTGTTAGTTAGCTCTCTGTGCCTTGACCAATTCCTAGGTGGTGAACATGATATCTGACGTTCCAAACGGGTTTGAAGCATACAAGTTGATAAATATATCGCTCGGTAAAATTGCATCCAGACGTTCCAGAAGAGCTGGTGCATCTTTGCATAAATCATTATTAATTGCCACTGTGTTACATAAGGCCCGTTTTGTTTACTTAGAAGCAACACATAATTACCCCCACACAATATTTGCCCCGCCACAAGGGCAACCTGAGGAGATTGTCCCCGACCCACCTCAAGCGTCCGCGCCATTACCTGAAGTGTCCGTTACCCCAGTGAGCCCTCTCGAATGTGGTGTCAATAATATCAACCAAGATGATTATTCACCCATCGAATGCATTAGTGAAGAGTGTAAATCTAGATTAGAAGGCAACGACTGTGAAGTAGACTCGTGCAGTGAATATGGTTGCAACGAAGCCTTGCACCATACCAGAAAAAGACGGAGAGTTTCTGATCAGGAAACAAAGGCTGCAGTTTACTCAATTTTATCAAAACGAATCAAAGATAATTTAGAACATGAACAATACTCAGGCTGTTATTTTAGCGACTAAAATTTTGTGTTGATGTGGATTCGATTTTACCTCTTGTCGGTGCTCTGAGCAGGCAGGCTAACGACGAGATTTTGCAGCATGGAAGATGACTACATAACTTCTCTCGTGATCAACTTGGAATCCTTGAATTTCTATAAAATCAGTCCAGCCGGTCTTCTTGTCGAATCTATTTTAAAACCGGTATTAATTCGTGAACATAGGCTAAAAGTATTTAATAGAATGCTTTCTTTAAAGTATTAGGTTTCTGTTGTTTGTGATCACCAAATCTAAGCATTTGTTTTTTCTTGTGTTTTCTGTTATTTCTTGTGTTAACTGAATATCACGTTTATTAAATAACTCATGTTTCAATTAGCGTTTCACTTTCTCCTTTGTGTGTGCACAGGCGAAAATTCTAAGCTCCGCCCACTGTAAGACCGTGAGTCATGTTGCTATCTGTGATTCCCTGCGTGATCAGTCGACTGCAGTAAGACCGAGAGATCAGACGTGTATTCAGAAGAAAAATCAGACGTGTATTCAAATGGCTACCTTTAATATTGTTTGTACAACGTTTATGAAATGGTATTCAGCAAAGTGCCAGGATGTGGTGGATACCGAAAAACTTCCTATTCCCCCCTCCTATGCCTCTTTTAAAACCACATTGGATTGTGTGAAGTTCCAAGATGTACAAATACTCTACGGATGTTCTGGTGAGACCATTGAAGGCTTTCGTTGCACTGACGATGTGCTGAAGTATGCTGCAGATCTAAACTTTATAAAGTCTAAAGTAAAAGAAACAACGCGTGCAGAAGAGAAGCAGCAGGTATGGATAATGAGTCTTGCGGATGGGTGGTGTGACAAGCGCATTACGTCATGCTACACCATGTCGATTACTCATACCCTACGACTGAAAATGTGAATCTCGTGATCATGGACAATCTTAAGTATTTTTATCACTATATTAATGTATATCATGACGAGGTTCGTAGTGAGGTTGTGGCTAGTGTCCTGCGTGAGTTTTTAACAGACTTTAGAGATGAGTATCGTTTGACGGGCAGAAAGGAAAAATATGAGCATATGTTCCTCTCAAATAATGCGCCGGTGTATGAAGATGTTTAGTAAAACATTATAAAATATGCCTAGTTCGTGAAAATTATCCTGAAGAACTATTTCTTTATATAACGCGCAGTTGTCGTAACGATTTAGAAGATTATTTCAATTGCCGCTATGTTGAGTGAAGACGTGTTCACGATTGAAAAGCTCGGGTCGGTAGAAATAAACCCTCGATTGGAAAAGCGTGTTTATAAACTTGTGTTTAATAATGTAACTAACGATGAACTCTTTGTGCGTGCTTTTGATTGTATTCTAGACGTATTTAAAGATGACTTACCATCCGGTTGTAAAGTGGGAACAAAAATACTACTGAACGATATGAAAGCCCTTCATATCGAGTACAGGTTTCTTTAGGTTTCTGTTGTTTGTGATCACCAAATCTAAGCATTTGTTTTTTCTTGTGTTTTCTGTTATTTCTTGTGTTAACTGAATATCTCGTTTATTAAATAACTCATGTTTCAATTAGCGTTTCACTTTCTCCTTTGTGTGTGCACAGGCGAAAATTCTAAGCTCCGCCCACTGTAAGACCGTGAGTCATGCTACTATCTGTGATTCCCTGCGTGGTCAGTCGACTGCAGTAAGACCGAGAGATCAGACGTGTATTCAGAAGAAAAATCAGACGTGTATTCAAATGGCTACCTTTAATATTGCTTGTACAACGTTTATGAAATGGTATTCAGCAAAGTGCCAGGATGTGGTGGATACCGAAAAACTTCCTATTCCCCCTCCTATGCCTCTTTTAAAACCACATTGGATTGTGTGAAGTTCCAAGATGTACAAATACTCTACGGATGTTCTGGTGAGACCATTGAAGGCTTTCGTTGCACTGACGATGTGCTGAAGTATGCTGCAGAGCTAAACTTTATAAAGTCTCACATATACCGTAAAGTAAACAACGCGTGCAGAAGAGAAGCAGCAGGTATGGATAATGAGTCTTGCGGATGGGTGGTGTGACAAGCGGCATTACGTCATGCTACACCATGTCGATTACTCATACCCTACGACTGAAAATGTGAATCTCGTGATCATGGACAATCTTAAGTATTTTTATCACTATATTAATGTATATCATGACGAGACAAACAGATCCACCAACGCGACTTACCATCACTCGAATTAGAGATAAGTTTGAAGCCGATGGAACTGTTCAGAATGCCCACAAGAAGCGTTCCGGAAGACCCTCAAACTAGCTAATTAATATACAACTATTTACATCCACCAAAAGAGCCTACAAAACTGAAACTAAGGATATACACGATATACAATCTACAAACTATCTCTTTCACTCATGAAAGTGTCTAAATTTTTCTTGAAATTAACTAAAGAGCTACTGTGTACCACATTTACCATATTTTATCAAACTAAGACTTTTGCACATGAATGGTTTCCACACACTTTTTTCATAAATTTGTCAACTAATTTGTAAACTGCGTGACAAATACGTTTGGACTAGGACTCTATCATAATTATGCAAGTTGTACCAAAAGCCCATTTTCTTTTATAATTAGCTTCTATTCAGTGCTGTATTACTGTGTCCATGGATGAAATGAAAGCAATTTTTTGGAATACTGTTATTCACAGGATACCATCGATTGCCCTCTGAAGGACATTATTGGTCAAATGAAGAAGACTTGGGCATTGATATTGTAAAAAGAGCATTGTCCCGAATCGATTTCTTGAAATAAAGAGCCTTTTACACTTCACAGATAGTTCAAGCTCCGCCCAAAAGACCAGATGTTCGTCGTGATTGGCTGCCGATGTAGCTGGGTGGAGCTATGACGTGTACCATTCCGCTATAACGGGTACGGACGAGTAATTGCATCTTTATATTTTCACTAATAGAATTAATGCTCTTATTCTCCTTTGAAAACATAATTGTTAACTTATTTTATAATAAAGAAATTATATCCTAATTATATTTTAAAAAGAACATTCGGTTTCAACGTTAAGCTGTGGTCTAAGGCGGCGTGGCATGAATAAATACTAAAATAAAATTAAATGTTAAAAATCTTTATTCATACGTTATTAAAAGTTAAAAATCTTTATTAATAAAACAGGATAGAAGCATATGAAAGTCAAGGTAAACTATAGTTGTAAATTATAGTTAGGTTATACGATGTTTTTCGGGCATACTACTGCCTCGGGTTAAATGATCCTGTTATTTTAAATCACGTATTTGAAAGAGTTAATCATTATTGCTACATAGAAAAAATCGTGCATTACGATGTTTTTCGGATATACTACTGCCTCGGGTCAAATGGTCCTGTTATTTTAAATCACGTATTTGAAAGAGTTAATTATTATTGCTACATAGAAAAAATCGTACATTACGATGTTTTTCGGATATACTACTGCCTCGGGTAAAATGGTCCTGTTATTTTAAATCACATATTTAACGACACATCGCGCTCATTTCCATTGCTATATATGGCTCTAGGATCGGCCCTGACGAGATGTATTTCGTAGGTTAGGTTAGGTCTCTTACATATAAAAGTCCATGTGGTAGAGTAAGCAACGAACCCCATCGACGAGATGTATTTCTGAACTCATGTTAAACTGGAGGTCTACTTTACGAGCGAGTGCACGTTCTTGTAACGCCGTAGGCGAGAAAGAGTTAATTAGTATTGCTACATAGAAAATCGTGCAGTTTTTTTCGATTATTATTTATTGAACAAAACTCTCGCTCTCTTTCTATATATATATATATATATATATATAGAAAGAGTGGTCTGGAAGGAAGTTTACCAATGATTAAATTCTCTTTGCGAGTGACCAGTTGCCCGCGTCGGGCTAACCTTTGGTTAGCTTCCCCCCGAATTGTTCATTTTGACGAAGGTCAAGCTTTTCACGCCACCTTAGACCTACAGTTTAACGTGGATTCCGAACCACGACCCATCAGTAGCCCAGCGTCTTGACCACTAGGCCTCCTAGGGTGCCCATTTATCTACCAACCACTTTCTTTATTGTGTGGAAGGATGAACAGCTGGGCTTTGCTGCGCGCCGGCTGCCGTCGGGTCTCGAACCCTGGGCCGATGGATTCGTAGTCCGCGACGCTAACCACTACACCACCGAGGCGGTATTTGTCATTACTTACTCGGACTATAGTGGATTTAATTATCCCAGAAGAGTTCCTTGTTCCATGCACGGTCTGTGTGTAGCATATATATATATATATATATATATATATATATATATATATATTGTGTGTACGTTTTTCCCTTGACCTTCGTCAGAATGTACAATTCGGGCGGAAGCTAACCAAAGGTTATCCAAAGGGTATATATATATATATATATATATATATATATATATATATATTATTATTATTTATTATTTCTACAATGAAACGGGGTCGGGCCGAAGAACGGGTGAGAGATCTCCCCCCCAATATATATATATATATATATATATATATATCATTATATTTCTATATGACACCATACAAATTACGCGTAAATATTTTCATTGTAGAAGTAATAAGAATGATAAAATTAATATCTGAAGTCAGTGGTGATTTCTGCTCGAATAGCTTGTAGAAGGATAATCCCTCGGGCCGAAAAAGGTCCCTAGAGACCTTTTTCGTTCGAATCGTGTCCCTAGAGACACGGTTCGAACTGATTTAGCTTCTGCCTTTCATCGTGTGTGTGTGTGTGAGCGTGTGTGTGTGTGTGTGTGTGTGTGTGTGTGTGCGTGCATGAGTTGTTTATATATATATATATATATATATATATATATATATCAAGAGTGGTCTGGAATGAGATGTTTCATAATTTTCTTTTCCGGACGTTTTTCCCACTGCTATTCGTGACTTAAATATTTATAATAAAAATCAAGTGTCTAAAAAAGTTATTTAATAAGCAGAATTTAATTGGATTCATTGTAGAAGTAATTATAATGGCAATATTAATATTTGGAACATTGAGTACTTATCGAGCTGTCTTTAAGAAAGGTCTCTCGCAAGCAGATTTTCTCCGAAACCAACCTCGCTATAGTGGACTGTGTTTTGGGAAAATCCAACTTTCTTCGTTTCTTTTAATTTCGTTTTTATTTTTTTTTTTCGTCGCAGGAATGAGGCTATATGCTTCATAAGTTTTCATCTCGTTTGGTGGAATTGTATCGTAAATTATCGTATTTCGAATTGTATCGTAAATGATCATTTCGTTTCGTTATTCGTGAGGGCTGAATTATGGATAACTATGTTATTTGTTTCGTTCATCTTCAAGTTTAATGAAGCTGTATTTAAATGAAGTTTCATAATTAATTGGTTTTACTGTTATTTAGGAAAATTTATATTGGGAGCAAACGTTACAATAATAATAAGCTTATGTCGATATAGTTACCCATTGAATTGGAACTCTTTATTCACGTTTGCTATTATTTATTTATTGAATGGTGGATAATTAGTTGGGTAACCCTTATAAAAATTCGTTTTCTGTCTAACGAAATAGGGTAACTTTACTAATTCTATTAAAGCGTAATGAAAGAGGCGCTTGTGTTATTTTATACGGTTGAATCTTGTATAACCATATAAATATATATTGTGGTATTTTATATGATTCATTAGTTTATTATATATACAAGTACATTTGGAATAACAGCCGTTATATATGTGTTACACGATTAATGGGACACATGGCGCTATCTGGAATACCTTGCGCTATCTGGCAACTATGTTATTTGTTTCGTTCATCTTCAAGTTTAATGAAGCTGTATTTAAATGAAGTTTCATAATTAATTGGTTTACTGTTATTTAGGAAAATTTATATTGGGAGCAAACGTTACAATAATAATAAGCTTATGTCGATATAGTTACCCATTGAATTGGAACTCTTTATTCACGTTTGCTATTATTTATTGAATGGTGGATAATTAGTTGGGTAACCCTTATAAAAATTTGTTTTCTGTCTAACGAAATAGGGTAACTTTACTAATTCTATTAACGCGTAATGAAAGAGGCGTTTGTGTTATTTTATACGGTTGAATCTTGTATAACCATATAAATATATATTGTGGTATTTTATATGATTCATTAGTTTATTATATATACAAGTACATTTGGAATAACAGCCGTTATATATGTGTTACACGATTAATGGGACACATGGCGCTCTCTGGAATACCTTGCGCTATCTGGCAACTATGTTATTTGTTTCGTTCATCTTCAAGTTTAATGAAGCTGTATTTAAATGAAGTTTCATAATTAATTGGTTTTACTGTTATTTAGGAAAATTTATATTGGGAGCAAACGTTACAATAATAATAAGCTTATGTCGATATAGTTACCCATTGAATTGGAACTCTTTATTCACGTTTGCTATTATTTATTTATTGAATGGTGGATAATTAGTTGGGTAACCCTTATAAAAATTCGTTTTCTGTCTAACGAAATAGCGTAACTTTACTAATTCTATTAACGCGTAATGAAAGAGGCGTTTGTGTTATTTTATACGGTTGAATCTTGTATAACCATATAAATATATATTGTGGTATTTTATATGATTCATTAGTTTATTATATATACAAGTACATTTGGAATAACAGCCGTTATATATGTGTTACACGATTAATGGGACACATAGCGCTATCTGGAATACCTTGCGCTATCTGGCAACTCAGCCAGAATAGAGGATTATAAAAGATCGCGAAGCTGGTGAAGAACCATTCCCCCCTCGGCTCCGGCCGAGTAAGGAGCTCTGCTCCTTCTATTTCAGGCCCTTTGGTAAACCCCATAGTGGCCTCTTAGGTTAGGGAAACGAAAATAAATTGGGGGAGAACTCCACTCTGTCCTTCAGGTGTCTCTCTCCCTCCTTCAGCTCTCTCTCTCTCTCTCTCTCTCTCCTGCATGTATCTTCCTCCTTCAGGCGTCTCTCTCTCTCTCCTGCATGTTTGCCTCCAGCATGTGTACTCCTGCATGTGTACATCCAGCATGTGTACCTACTGCATGTGTACCTCCAGCATGTGTACCTACTGCATGTGTACTCCTGCATGTGTGCGTATGTGTGTGTACCTCCAGCATGAGTACTCCTGCATGTGTACCTATCCTCTCTCCTTCAGGCGTCTCTCCCTCCTACAGGCATCTCTCTCTTCTTCAGGCGTCTCTCCCTCCTACAGGCATCTCTCTCTTCTTCAGCTCTCTCTCCTTCAGCTGTCTCTCCTTCAGGCGTCTCTTCCCCCTTGGCTCAGCCAACTGGCTGATTCTGGCTGATTCGGAGCCTATAAAACAACGCCAGCCCTGCTGGAAGTCTTAGTGTGCACTTGGCTCCTGCCAGGTGAACACCTCTCCTCCTTTCTCTTGGGGGATAACGCCGCCTCCAAGTTTCCCCCCCACCCCCTTTCCCCCACCCCCATTTGCAACAACCCCCTTTGCAACAACCCCCTTTGCAACAACCCCCCTTTGCAACAACCCCCACCCCCCTTTGCAACATTACATAATAACCTGCAACATTCCTGCACTCTCCCCTTTTGCGGCTATACTACTCAGGGTAATCAGTTCCAGTTGTTGAATCCAGTTGGATCAACAAAGTCAGTTTCCAGTCAGTCAGTTTCCAGTCAGTCAGTTTCCAGTCAGCCAGTTTCCAGTCAGCCAGTTTCAGTTCAGCCAGCTTCAGTTCAGCCAATAAGGCAAATTTTAGTCGCCGAACCAGTCAGATTCACAATTTTTCATATGCCCTACCGAACGTATAACAGTAGCACCTTATGAGAAGATTTGTTTCCTAGCAAAAGTAGTCGACAGTCAAGGAAAATTATTAGAGTCAGAGCGTAATCTGATTACAGAGAAAAGTAATTTCAAAAGAGCTGTTCTTATTGCCCAAGTCCTTAGTAAGAGTCAGAATTCAGCTATCCCTGTTGTTTGTTTAAACAAGGGAAAAAGCCCTATAGAATTAACTTCAAATCAGAAAATAGGAACTGTTTCCACAGTAGAAGTAGATTCAGATTTCCCCATCAGTATGATAAATCATGTTTCCAGTTCCTTAGAGTTAAATCCTTCAGTATTAAAAGAAGAATATAAGAAATGTCTGGAGCACTCCCTTCAGGAGTCACCAGCTTTACACGATCCCAAACTAATGGAATCACTTCTCGATTTCCTGATAAGAAATAGAGATGTGATTGCCCTAAAAGGAGATCCTCTGGGCCGAACTAATTTGGTCCCTTTTGAAACCAAGCTGGAACCCAACTCCAAACCCATTTTCATTCCTCCTTATCGGGTTCCACATTCCCAATTAGTCACTATTGAGGAACACATCACGAACATGTTGGAGCAGGATGTCATTCAGCCTTCAGCTTGTCCCTGGTCCACTCCTCTGATTCTCGTCTCCAAAAAGGCCGGAACATCTCGCCCTTGTATAGATTTTAGACGCCTGAACAACATTACCATCCCAGACCGTTTCCCGTTTCCAAACATGCAGGAAACAATTCTGAACGTAGGGAAAGCGAACTTTTTTTCATCTCTCGATTTAGCATCGAGTTATTGGCAAATGGAGGTCAGTCCCGAATCTCGGGCATTGACTGCTTTCTCCACTGACCGAGGCCATTACGAATTCCAGGTTTTACCTTTCGGAGTCCGAAATGGGCCTGCTAATTTCTCTAGGTTGATGAATATAGTCCTTTCCGACCTATTAGGTGTCGAAGCTCTCGTTTATCTTGACGATATTATCATCTACAGTCGGACATAAAAACACTTTCAACGCCTTCAGAATGTGCCATCACGCTTGAGAAAAGCACACCTTAAACTGAAGCTTGCAAAGTGCAATTTTTTACAAGAATCCCTGGTATACCTAGGATTCCTACTCTCGTCCACAGGAATTAAACCTGATCCAGCCAAACTCGAAGCCCTGGAAAGGTACCCTGTACCCAAAACCATCGACAACGCCCGTACATTTATTGGTTTTGTCGGATTCTATCGGAACTTTATCCCCCAATTTTCAAATATTGCTAAACCCATTACTAATTTGTTCCAGAAAAATTCGAAATTTAACTGGGAATCCGATCACCAACATGCCTTTGAAACTTTAATTAATAAACTAACCTGTCATCCCATCTTACAATATCCTGATTACACAAGACCCTTCATCGTAGCCACAGATGCTTCCTCCTATGGACAAGGAGCTGTCCTGTTACAGGACGTAGACGGTGTGGAATTACCCATTGCTTATGCCAGTCAACTTCTCTCTGCACCTCAACGGAATTATTCCACTACGGACCGAGAGGCCCTAGCGGTATATTGGGCTTTAAAAAATTTCGAAATATCGTCTATGGCTACGATGTAACTATCAATACTGATCATAAGCCACTCACGTACCTTTTCAAGGACAAGCTACTTGAAGGACGATTGAGTAGATGGGCTCTGTTGATTCAGGACTTTGCGGCAAAAATCGTATACAAACCGGGAAAACTTCAAATTATTCCAGACGGATTGTCGAGACTCAAGCCCGACGCCCAAGTGAATAAAATAGGAATTCTTCCTGTGTTCGACTACGAGTGCCTGCAATACTCCCAACAACAGGGCCAACACACCCAAAACCTTCGGGCGCGCCGGGAACAAAAGGAACCATCGAAGGTAAAAGAACAGTACAACCTCAAAGATGGGCTCGTACATTTCAGGAACGAAGATGGAAACGACCTCGTGGAGATACCAAAGGATCTCGTCGACATAGCCATTGGACTTTGTCACGACTCACCTTTGTATGGCCACATGAGGCCGGATCGCACTATCAAGAGTCTTCTGGAGCAATACCATTTTCCCGAGATGAACAGAAAGGTACATGAATACATCGCCAAATGTCCGTCGTGTTTAAAACATAAGGGCAACGTACCATTCACAGCTCCGATGCATAAATATCCAGTATGCCAAAGGCCCTGGCAGAGAACTGGAATGGATATACTGGAACCATTCCCGAGAACATCAAAGGGAAACCAGTACATCATTGTGTTTACAGACCACTTCTCGCGTTACAGCGAAGTAGCTGCCATTCCAGACCAGACCTCGGAAACTGTGGCAAGAGTCCTAGTGGAATGCGTCATCCAAAATCATACCACTCCTTCCATCCTAATCTCGGATAACGCCCTTAGTTTCACTTCCAAACTTTTCGAGTCACTCTGTAACATGTGTAAAATTAAAAATCCACACATTGTGGCATACCATCCGCAGGCAAACGGCTTAGTGGAAAGGCACAATCGAAAGATCGTAGAAGCTCTGCGCCACGATGTCGATGCATCCTCCCGTACATGGGATGATTCCCTTCCCATGGTACAAACAGCCATCAACAATGGCTATAATGTGTCCATCGGGGACACCCCTCATTTCGTCCTCTATCACTACGACAAGCGTCTACCTTTTGATTTGCCCGACCAAATCGACCCGGCAGTTCTAACATCTTCCGAAATGGCAGAAGCAAATCAGCAACTAGCTGAACGATCTTTCAAGATTTTTGACATAATCCGCTATGCCTTCGACCAACGAAACCAACAGATGGAACAAGAGCAACATAGGCGTCATCCCCGTCAACAGACTATAATCGTCGGTATGCGATGTTATTTGAAGAGCGTGAAACCGCCAGGTGCTCATCGCAAATTATACCCAAAATGGGATGGCCCATATAGGATTATGAAAAACCTCGAGAAAAATCGTCATGAAATCCTCGACCTCCGGGATCATTCCAAACTAAAGATCATTCACGCTGACAATTTGAAGATAGGTGCCGAACAACACCTTCCCAAAAAACAGCTGCCAGGCGTTCGAGCCGCCTATCCTTCAAAAGGTCAAGGTATTAACAAATCGAGCAGGGCTAAAAAAACTGAAGTGGTCACCGCGGGAACCACTACCCATGACGAAGATTGGTACCTCGTAATACCACCAGTACTCGAGCCAATCTCTGAACAAGTGGAGGCCCCAGAGCAAAGCGTCCCATCGGACCCAGACCCTGGAGAAACCCCTTCGAGAGGATCACTCAGTGGAACTCCACCATCTCCTCCAACTCCACCATCTCGTCTGTCACCACCCTCACCGATTGATGATCGACGCACGGACCCTACATACCGCCCACAAATGCATCACCCACGTGAACTAGAACCTTCACATAAGAAACGAACCCGCTCAGAATCCGAGCTTAACGGTCGACCCCCACTGCCACCAAAACGAGGCCGACCCCTTCGCCCACAAACACAAGTATCCACACAGCCACCCCCAGCTCCGTATAACCTAAGGCGTAGAAATGAATAAAATTGTCCCCCTTATAATTTTCCAAATTATTTACTCTTGTAGCCCTAGCATTAAAATTTCTACCGGAGTTGTTATAGAAAAACTTGCAGAAGGTAAATTTTTGAAAGGGCACGCAGACCTTTATATAAATTTGCAACCCCCTGCTAGAATTAAAATCAATCTCCTTCAGATACAAACCCAATTAAAAACGTTTGAAAGTAAAGTCCAGAATTCTTTCCAAGGAAAAGATCAGATTAGTCGCGTTCTGTTAGAAAATACCCTCGAAAATATTCAAACTACAGCACGCGCCCTATCAGAAATATTAGCCTTACCATGGATACAAACTGATACTAAAAACTCGGAAAACTTTAACCAAAGAAGTAAAAGGGGACTGATAGATATAGGAGGGAAACTGTTAAAAGGTTTATTCGGATTAGCAACCGAAGAAGATATTAAAAAGAATCGAATTCAAATTGAATCTCTTCGCGCGAAATCGACAGTATGATGGACACTATTAGGTCACTACACGAAAACAATCGCTTCCTCCACTCCCTTTCGGACAGATTCACATACCTTGAATCCATGTTACCTCAATACAAAGAACACAAAAGATATCTAGAATTAATAGAGATAATTAACCTACAAGTAACCCTAATCGATAAATACTTACAACGAATAACTACGATTCATTCCAAGGTTTTGCGTGCAACCCAGCTAGCCCATGGAAAAATCACTCTTTCCACCCTAATACCATGGGAAACACTTCAGTCCTTGATTCACACCGCCCAGACACAATTAAAATTATCACCCATATTCCCACTCAACCACACTAATTACCTCCAATTTCTAGAATACACCTGGACTATACATGGACGACGCCCCTACACACATACCTCATAATTATACCATTTTTCGATGTCCTTACTTACGACGTATATAAATTTCACTTTCCCAACACCCTACCAAAACAACTCTAATGTCTATCGATTGTATTGACCCACCGTACCACCTTACCTTTTCCTCACCAAAGATCTGTCAGCCTATTCTATGATGTCAGATAGCGACGTCCGGCATTGCCGATTCCCGCAACCAAATAAACAACTCGTTTGCCCTCCACTCAAACCAGTTATTCTTTCAACTATTAGGTCTTGCTTTATCGACTTAATTCGTGACCGGCATGCCCCTGTATGTTCATTTAAAAAAATCAATTCCCCTAAAACCGTCCAACTACGAATTGGACCAGACATCTGGGTTTCTCTCGCGAACAGGACTGCCGCTACAGATTCACATACCTTGAATCCATGTTACCTCAATACAAAGAACACAAAAGATATCTAGAATTAATAGAGATAATTAACCTACAAGTAACCCTAATCGATAAATACTTACAACGAATAACTACGATTCATTCCAAGGTTTTGCGTGCAACCCAGCTAGCCCATGGAAAAATCACTCTTTCCACCTTTATACCATGGGAAACACTTCAGTCCTTGATTCACACCGCCCAGACACAATTAAAATTATCACCCATATTCCCACTCAATCACACTAATTACCCCCAATTTCTAGAATACACCTGGACTATACATGGACGACGCCCCTACACACATACCTCATAATTATACCATTTTTCGATGTCCTTACTTACGACGTATATAAATTTCACTTTCCCAACACCCTACCAAAACAACTCTAATGTCTATCGATTGTATTGACCCACCGTACCACCTTACCTTTTCCTCACCAAAGATCTGTCAGCCTATTCTATGATGTCAGATAGCGACGTCCGGCATTGCCGATTCCCGCAACCAAATAAACAACTCGTTTGCCCTCCACTCAAACCAGTTATTCTTTCAACTATTAGGTCTTGCTTTATCGACTTAATTCGTGACCGGCATGCCCCTGTATGTTCATTTAAAAAATTAAATTCCCCTAAAACCGTCCAACTACGAATTGGACCAGACATCTGGGTTTCTCTCGCGAACAGGACTGCCGCTACTCTCGAGTGTCCGTCAAATTATTCCCCCATCACAATCCCTATGGTTATTCGGCTACCAATTGGTTGCTCCTTGCGTTCAAAAACCCTCCAAATATGCAACCCGTACAAGGTTACCATTAATAACTCATACCGTTTCCCGTCGCAAATTAAATTTAAACCCGTCATAGAGATCTTAAATCTCTCCATAAAACCTGTAACCATCCTACCCGAGCTACATGCCCCTGAATGGAATGATTAATTGAGTCGGTTTAAAATTTCGGATGATAACCAAAACAACCTCTTACAAATATTATAACCTGTTACAATTTTCTCAACATCTGCCATTAGCATCATTATTGTATGTGCTATTATCCTCGGTATATGTGTGGTGAAAAGATCGTTCTGGGAACAAAGAAAAACAAGAGACACCGAACGACATGAAACTATTTATGCACGACCAAGAGTACGTACCCAGACCACGTGAACTAGACTTAACCACCCGACTTATGTTGTGTATGTAAATCTGTATTATAAAACCCATAGTTATCATCTAGTTAGCATTAGTTAGGATGTTACATTATTATATTAATATCATTCTAGAGAAGAGAGCCCTGTAAAAATGAACCATAAATAATTCCCATATTCCTATACTATCATATTCTTCATGTAATTCTTGTATTCATTTATATAGTTCTTGTATCCATTTTAAAATTCATGTGTTTATATGGTTCATGTATTTATATAATCCTGTATATTCTTATATATTTAACTTTATATAATGCCTATATTCATATGTATGTACGTGTGTGTATTCATTTTTACATAAGGACCAAAATCGCCCAACGCGAGTTTGGATAAAATTTTTGATTTGCTTTCTACTTTGCCAAATAATTGGTGACCTGTTCTTTTTTAAAATCTCATAATCATTTTTTTAGATTTCGCTTAATAAGGAATCCTGCTTAAGCTTTGCAATGTTCATATTTTGTATACATTCTCTTTCGTTATAAAAGATGAGATCATGTCTTGCCTAAGCATTTAAATTGTACATCTTAAACCTTAAAATTTTACTCATATGCATATTTTAGTGTAAAGATGCATAGTCCGATTTCCACTTTTAGTTAACTTGGCAGATCATGATAACATCAGACCTGAAAAGTCGCGGTTTAAGATAAAAATATGGTTTCATCTTCAATATGCGGTTTAAAATAAAAATGTGGCTTCATCTTCAAATATCTTGGTTATCTGTTTAGACGTTGCCACGACTAACATATTTATCTTATCTTAAAATATTTTGCAAAATAATGCAGCCTATTGAGAATAAAAACAAAACAAGTCAACATTAAATAATAATGATTCCCACAAAATTTGGGTATATAAACTCATGTAATTTTTCAAATTATTATTCTGATTTGACTGATCTAACTTAAGAGGCTGAGCATTACTTGTAACATTTTAGCAGTAAAACTACAGTAAGAAAAAATACTGTACCAGCTACTCCAGACTATCAGATCCGTTGCTGCCACCTAACCAGAACCCCCGTCAACTCCGAACCGAACAAGGCCATGGACGGAGGGGTTAACAACTAGCGACCTCTGCAATCAAGATTCTTCGTCTTCTAGACCCTGGAACTAGAACCAACATTCAGTTGACCGGCGTGTCACGACTTCCAGTTCTTCACATCCATCATTCGATCGATGTGTCACGACTCCCAAGTCCTTCACGCCCATTCTTCGTCCAGGAACAAGTGGCCAGCAAGCCACGTCTTCAGGACACGTCTTCAAGGATTTCGCCGTAGGAAACTTGTTAAGTACAGCTCCTTTTTCAAATTAATTACTAAACCTTTGAGAAGTCAGTATAATTAACAGTTAATAATTAGTATCAAGCCAGAATCAACACAAAACACAGTGAACACTCCTTACACCAGTCAGTGATACGCTTATTTTTTTTGAGACCGTTATTTCCACTATTATAATTAGTATAGAATAATTTTATTTCATGTGCCAAACATAATATTACCGTACATTCATGTACATTCGAGTGAAAGTTTGTTTACATTTTTTATTATTTTTTTTACAATTTTTTCAAAATTTTCCCTAGTTAGACAAATTGTTGTGCATTATTTGTGTATTTCTTAGATAGAATAGATAGGAAACCCACTCCAGTTTATAGCAGTTCCAGTCAGTCGGTTGCATCTAGAGGGACAACTACCCCAGAAATCAGCCCCCAGAGTAATCAGTTCCAGTTGTTGAATCCAGTAGGATCAACACAGTCAGTTTCCAGTCAGTCAGTTTCCAGTTCATTTTCAGTTCAGCCAGTTTCAGTGCAGTCAACTTAATTCAACCTTCTTTTTTTTTTGTTGTAAAAGGAAAGGAATTGACAGGTTTGTCTTTTTGCATGCAGTATTTGCGTATATAACTATATAGGTGAATTATATATTTTATTGTTTGTAACACAAACGGTTTCTGCAAAGTACATGGTAGATTTATGAAATTTTTAAAATGAGTTCATACATTTCGAGTGTAATGTCGAAATCGACAGGCAAGTTTTACATCTTCGTTTGGGACGACTTTATAAAGTGTTTTTTTAAACCGAATAGCTAATGTCACACTTAAGTTTTTTCGTTTCAATACTGCTGTATATACGGTATTAGGGATAAGTTTTCTTTTTTCTTTGTTCCGTTTCGACTTCCTCGTTTGTAAGTCCATTTTTCTTTTCCTTTGTCGTGTTTCGAAGAAAATGAATAGATTTAGGAAGACGGGATGGTCGGAAGCTTTCTGGTCCTCGCGCGAAACCATCGATGACGCAAACGAAGTATGTTTGTATGGTTCGGAAACGCCTTCTTGGGCTCACGAAATAGTGCTTTTTGACGAGAGTTCACAAATTTTCATGAAAACTTCTGTCAACAACCAAGCGGTTTTGGATCTTGTTGACGACTGCTGTCAGGTGAATTACATTAAACAAGACATATACAAGAAGAAGCCTCGAATGTCTTCACAGTAGACCCCTGTGACTCCACCGAGAGCGAGTCACCCCCTTCGGTTACAGTTAAGCAGGAATTTGAAGTTCCCAGAGTTTCGATTATTCCAAATAAATCTGAAGACTCATCTCCTTTGGGTTCCGGTTTGGTTATTTCGCTTGAATCCTTATTTAAGGGAGATGAATTGATTCTGTTTTCAAAGATAGAGGATTTTTCCACCCAATTCCGAGACTAAACCTACAGGTGCCGGGAACGAACCCGAACCTACTCCGCCGTCGGAAGTTGTTCGTACGGAAAGACAAGCACAGAATACACTTGTCCATCCAGTTAGTTTGTGTAGCATGCACGATACGCTGGGTGTCCACAGTACGACGAGGGAAGTGCCCTATGAAGAGGCTGTCTCAAACCCAAGACGGAAGCGCTCTATGAAGAAACTGTCCCAGATATCACGAATGAAGTTCTCGATGAGGGGAATTTTCCGAGGGATCCCCCTTCTGCAGATTTACGTGAAGTCACGGAGAACTCGCCTATATCCTTCGGACATGATGCAAGCTCGGCTTATGACCTCGAGTCTCATTGTCTTAATGAGGTTCAAATCTTGCCACGCGCCAACAACGCGTCTTTGACGAATTCGGAAGAAAATTGCCACTCTTCTCTTCCCACCAAAGGGAGTGATGCATCTTTGCATCGCTCTACAGGACAACGTTCATTCGATTCTGTTCTTTCTAACGAGAAGGTTTGGAAATCTTATTGCAAAAACCTCAGTGGAGAACTTCACGATGCTTTGAAAGTATGTATCAGATCAATAAACAAGATAAAAGCAAGCCCACTTAGTTCTTGACTCTTTGCAATATTATATGAAAAATTATGAAAGTTTAAACCAGTTTCTTTTGCATAATGAAGTAAGGTGGTTATCCTGAGGAGATAGCTTACAAAGGCTAGTTGAACTTTTTGATTCAACTGTGGAGTTCCTTAATGATGTGGATCCATCACTAAGTAATGAACTGCAGCTGTGTAAAAATCACCTGTTTTATTTGGCTGACTTATATTCTAAATTTAATGAAGTGCAGAAACGATTACAAGGGAACGATGTTACTATCATTCAAGCTCGAACCATTATTTTAGGATTCCAACTAAAGATTCGCTTGTACCAGTCTTCTTTAGGTCGCAGGAATTTTTGATATTTCTTGAACTTGTCACGACTGGAACAAGAAGTAATTGAAAATATTTCAGATTGCGACCTACTCATCTATACAACCCACCTTGAAAACTTAAAGGAAGATTTTAAAGTTCGTTTTGAAGACCTTGAGAATATGCAGGTTCCTGACTGGATTATTACTCCATTCGATGTTAAAATAGAAAATGCAGATATAGAGAATAACTTACAGGAGGAATTAATTGAAATGAGCGTGGATCTCGAGGCAAAAGCATTGTTCAAATGTAAGGGCTTCAGTGATTACTGGAGCAATGAAAATACTGCTACCAGATATCCAAACCTTAGGGCAGCTGCTGACCCGTTTTTACTTGCATTTCCAAGTTCATATATGGTTGAAGCTGGATTCAGCCATGTGAATGCACTCTTGACTAAACAAAGAAACAGACTTAACACCGATAAACGTGGTGACTTAAGACTCAAACTCACAAATCTTCAGCCTAATATCCATTCCCTTGTTAACGCTCATCAGGCCCATCCATCTCATTAAGGATAGTAGTATGTGCGCAAAATGGGAGAGTGCAGAGTTGTTGCAGAGCTAATGATCAATGCTGCAAAGGGGTGGGTGGGGGGTATGTTGCAAAGGGAGGGGGTTATGCAACAACTCAATGCTGCAAAGGAGGGGAGGGGAATGTTGCAGGTGCAACAAGGGTCATGAAACTTGGAGGCGGCGTTATCCCCCAGAAGAAAGACAGGAGAAGGGGAGAAAGGAAGAGAGGTGTTCACCTGGCTGAAGCCAAGTGCATATTAACACTTCAGTTTTTTAGTTGTAAATCAGCCAGTTGGCTTAGAAGACGTAAATGGCTTGTACAGGTTGAGTTGCCAGATTGTGCTCTTTTTAATTAAAGTCTATATTGTTGACTATTGGCTTAGAAGGCGTAAATGACTTGTTCAGGCTGAGGATTGTACCATTTATTTAATTAATTCTTAACAGTTGGCTTAGAAATCCGTCAGTAGGTTTAGAAGGCGTATCCAGCCATTTGTATAATTGTTTACAACCAAAGGAATTAAATAAAACAACATTACATCATTCTGTTTATTAAATATTGTAAATATATAGAAAATAAATATACATTTGAATGATCAAAAAATTAAAAATAATAATAGTATAAGAAATATGAACGAGGAATATGCATATTATAAAAAATATAACCGTCCTTATAACTACAGGAGAAATATATATATATATATATATATATATATATATATATATATATATATATATATATATATATATATACACACAATTATATTATGGAAATATATAGGAAATAAATACACATTGGAATTATCAAAAACAAGATAAAAAAACAAAAAAATAAGAAATAATGTAACCATCAATATAGCAGAAATACACACACACACACACACACACACAATTATGTTAAATACATAAATACAGACACTTTATCTTCTACTGCACAAAATAAAAATAAGAAATACAAAACGTATAACCATCAATATAACAGTACAGGCGAAATATATATACACAATTATGTTAAATCTATAAATACATTTCACTTTGTTTTCAAAACACTAAACTCACACTTAATTGAGTCTACAATTACATCGTTATTGCTCTGCATTACGCAGCATACGCGGTTTAATAATATTTCACCACTTAAGGTATCGGGATACCTATACTTTATATAAAGGGCCTTCATATCGTTCAGTACTATTTTTGTGCCCACCGACCCGAGCTTTTCAATCGTGAACTCTTCTTCACACTGCATAGCTACAGTTGAAATAATCTTCTAAGTCGTTACGACAGCTGCTCGTTATATAAAGAAATAGTTCTTCAGGGTGAACGGTGTAGGTGAACTCAGCACTGTACCGATCAAGTGCTTTGTACCAAAGTTCATGATATTTCAAAGAGTCTAAACTTTTTAAATAAACGTCCAGCTCTAGACCATTCTCACCTTGTTCAACCCTACACTCGGTGTATGTGTATTCAAGAACCGTATCAAAATAAAGCATATCCGTAACACGCGCGTCTAATATAGGCTTCAGCTTGCGGAATCCGACGATTTCAAACATTCTATCGAGGATGAAACGGTTTCGCGTCGGGACAAGAGCGTTATTATCAGAAGCATTCTTCCACATCAACCGTATATCAATGCATGGCCGATCGTCATTTATACACAACGTACATACATCGGCATATGAGGGGGTGTCACTAATCTACTCTCTTCTTGTACCTACACCTGTAGGAATTTTATAACGATCTTCACTCCACTTCTCAACTATCACGAAGATTCTATTCATCTCTCGACACTTAAATAAACAACATTCCGTTTGCTTGTTTGTCTACAATCCGTTTCCAGTACATAGTTAACGATACCGGATTTACGCCTGAACACGCGCAACGACTTCGTCATGGACACATCGCACACGGCGTTGAGAATGCTGCTCAAAGGAAGTTCCATCGTATTCGAGGAGCGCACGTCCACTCGGCTCAAGCTCTGAGGTAACTATGAGGCACATGCAACGCGACGGTTCGACGGGAGGAGTGAGTCACACCATAATCTAATGAAACGTGTACGGTGCTGATCCAACATGAATCGTTGTATCCCATTATATTGGGCAGGTGTTTTGAGAAACTTTCCGATACAGGAAGTAATATCGGTTTTAATGTTTTATCACTCCCACTCCCCCGAATACGCACCAGGCATTTTCCTTCAGCGTAATTTTCACGAACTAAACACATTTTATAACGGTTTTATTGTTTTACAACTCACCACACGTTCATTTCCACAAACTAAACATCTTCACATTCCGGCGCACTATTTGAGAGGAACATATGCTCATATTTTTCCTTTTTGTTTAACAAGCGATACTCGTCTCTAAAGTCTGTTAAAAACTCACACAGGGCATTAGCCACAACCTCACTACAAACTTCGTCATTATATATATTAATATAGTGATAAAAATACCTAAGATTCTCCATGATGACGAGATTTACATTTTCAGTCGCAGGGTACGAGTACTCGGTATGATGCAACATGATATAATAACGCTTGTCACACCACTCATCAACAAGACTCACTATCAATAACCGTTGTTTCTCTTCTGCATGTGTTGTTTCTTTTACTTCACAGTATATGTAAGCTTTTATAAAGTTTAGTCCTACAACATAGTTCAACACATCACTCGTCCCACGAATTCCTACAATGCTCTCCCCAGAATAGCCATAGAGTATTTGTACATCTTGCTCCTTCGTACGATTCAATGTAGCCTTAAAAGCATCAAAGGAGGGTGGAATAGGAAGTTTTTCAGTATCCACCACATCTTGACACTTTGCAGAATACCATTTCATAAACGTCGAACAAGCAATATTAAAGGTAGCCATTATTATTTTCTGTCTACGCGGGAGAATACACGTCTGATGTCCAGGGCTTACTGCGATCAACTGAGCACGCAGGGAAGCCCAGGTAGTAGCATGACTCACGTTGCTGATCTTACAGTGGGCGGAGCTTATAACTTTCTCCTATGTACACACACACACACACACACACACACACACACACACAAAGGAGAAATTGAAACGCTAATTGAAACACAATTTATTTAATAAACGAAATATTCAAGGTGTATATATATTTACAAATATGTGTAATAAATAAGTTAACAATAGACACATCAAAGATTATATTCAAGGTATATATATTTACAAATACGTGTAATAAATAAGTTAACAATAGACACATCAAAGATTATTTTGTACCTCATCGTCACTCACAGTTCTGTGGGAGAAGCGAAAAGCAAGACTGTAGAATATAAGGGTCGTCACATAAATATTTATTATATTTTGTAAATGACCCACTTAGGAGTGTGACGTGTTAGAAATGGCTTCTATAGAAAAATTCAGGTTCACGAGCCCATCCACATGTATTGTATCTGGACCTACAGGATGTGGTAAAACTGTGTTTATGTTTAAAATCATTAAAGAAAAGGGAGAGATGTTCTCAAAATTTGTGTATAAAGTTATATGGTGCTATTCGACGTATCAATCAGTGTTCAACGAGTACCAAGATGATATTTTGTTCTACAAAGGTGTATATGACGTTAATTCATTAAAGGGAAATGAGCATACAGTCACTGTAATTGACGATCTCATGTTGGAGAAGGATATAACGTTTGCCGAGACATTTACAGTATTCTCCCACCATCTTAACATAAGCGTGTTCTTCATCAATCAGAATCTATTTTTCAAAAATAGATACATGCGCGATGTGTCGTTAAATACACAATATTTAGTCTTATTCGTGCAACGTAGATATGTATCACAAATTGGGGTATTAGCCAATCACATGTTCCCGAATCAGCGTAAGGAGTTTTTGGAAGTTTAGAAAGAAGCTACAAGTACCCGTTACGGATACTTGCTTTGCGACCTTCATCCGCGAAACATGTTTAGGGCGCTTCTAAGAACGAATATATTTCCAAACGAGCCTGAAACGGTGTATATTCCAGAGTGACAAAGAGATTAAAGAAATACCGTGAATTAATAAAAATCTACCATCGAATGCCCCGAGCAATGCAGCAGATGTTTATTAAAAATATCGACTCCGACTTTTTAAAATGCATCTGTGAAATCTGTCTTAACGTTATAAATTGCAATGTATCAATGAAACCACCTCAGAAGGCTCGCCTACGCCGTTACAAGAACATAATACGTGCACTCGCTCGTAAAAGTCAAACTGTAGGGAAGAAAAAACGAATTATTGTACAAAGAGGAGGGTCATTCCTCCCCATCTTATTTTCAGTTTTGGGTCCTTTACTGACTAGATTAATATAATGAAGAAAGTGGTAGTGATTCCACACGAGGTGTATGCTTCACTGCAAAGGAATCCAGACACGGATCTAGATCCCCGTAAAAGCAGACTTAAAAGAATGGAAAGCGAATTGCTAGCCCTATTAAACAGTGAAAAAACACCTGATGAGAAAAGAATCCTATACCAAGAAGCTCTGCAGAAATTTCTTCACGAGTACGAAAATTATAAGAAATTTCAGAGATTCCCGTGGTTATTAGGCACAGCACGGGGAACGATGGACATGGTGACATAGGACCTGTACCAGACGATACAGCTGACCAATCAAAGATTAATGGGTCGGCCACACAACATATCGAGCATGTATTAAAAAGCACCCTCCCACATACATTGAGGAATAAAGGTTTAAGTCTTTATAATCTATTGAATGATGATCCCGTCACACAATGGACCGATACAGGCGAGATCATTGTGGAAGGAGTAAAGGTACAGGGATCGAATATCGTAGACATCGTCCATGATCTGGTGAGAAAGAGGGATAGGCCCTCACCATCAGGATGGAAGCATATTAAAGCAAGACTACAACAAATAAATGTCCCCAAAACATTGATAGGAAATCTGAACAGGATAAAAGACCTGGAGCATGCGACGCACGTGACACAATTGAAGACGCCATCACCCCCGGCGGTAACATCTTTGAAGAGGAGAAAGAAGAGGTTAAACAACGGTCAACCCTACCCACGTGCCTCTAAAATACGCAAATGGTTAACATATTAAGAAGACGTTATGATGACATTTCTAACCGAGCCTCCTACGGAGGCGTAGATAGACTGTACATAAGTGTTTACGGAGTAGGAAAAAAAGATGTTGAGAGATTTTTGTGGGAGCAGGATGCTTGTACACTTCATAAGCCTGTGAGAAAAAGGTTTAAAACAGCCAAGACAACAGCTGCCTCGATTGACTCTATTTGGCAAGCAGATTTAACAGACATGCAAAGATATTCTGTGTATAACGATGGTTACCTCTACATTCTATTCATAATAGATGTATTCTCTAGATATATGTGGCTAATTCCACTGAAAAATAAATCACCTGAAACAGTTGCTAAAGCCACCAAAACACTGATGTTAAAAGAAAACAGGGCTATTTTTGTACGGATATGGGGAAGGAATTTATAGGCCGTGCTTTTCAGAACATGTTGACAGAGTTTAATATCAGCTATTACACAACCAATTCTATACATAAGGCTTCTTTAGCTGAAAGAGTTCAACGTACCATAAAGGAACGCATGCACCGCTTTTTTACACATAAAAACAGATTTCTAGACATTCTGGAATCATTGGCATCATCATACAACCGCTCACACCATCGCACGATTGCGACAACACCTAACGAAGTTTTAGCAAGAGGTACGCTACCAAAGGTGAGAAGAGAAGGAATACCACCACCACACTCTGCGCGTTTCAAAATCAATGATTATGTAAGGCTGTCGCATTCAGGAAATAAATTCGCGAAGGGATTTGAGCAAGGATGGACACGTTAGATTTTTAAAGTTAGGGCTATGAGACCTAAAGGTGAGCTAATGATGTATTACGTTGAAGATTTGAATGGGGAAGAAATCGCAGGAGGCTTTTACCGCCAGGAGTTGCAGAAAGTGGCATTTAATTTAGGAAAAAATGTGTTTAAAATTGAGAACATTTTAGGAAGCAAAGGTTCAGGAAAGAGAAAAATGTACCTGGTGAAATGGCTAGGGTACCCAGAAAGCTTCAAAACCTATATAAGAGCTGATGCAATAATGAAGCATAAATAGTATGCAATATGGCTCCTAACCATTTCTACGTCACACTTCCGTCCTCCTCGTCCCTCTCTGTACACCCTAACAACACACTAGCCAACTTTGTAACGGATCTCCACGGACCCATTGAATTGGGTCGTGATTCGTATGAGGTGGGGATATGTGAAATTCAGCTGGACACCATCTTTTTAAATATTGATTATAAAGATACCGTATTTACGATTCTTAGAGACTGTAATGAGTGTGCAAACGCCGAGGTAACTCGGGATGAAATTATACGTATCGCCCGGACTAAGGTTGCACGGTATTACAGTACAGAAGTAACACTAGGGCCGGGCCGTTATGGTTCGGTCGAGGATGTTGTGAGAGACTTAAACGTGAGTTTAAAAGACTCAAATCTTACGAATGATTTATTATACGAAATCGTAAACAAAGGAAACCCTACACATACTCTAATCCTAAAATCAAAGGCTAACAGAAATATTAGAGACCGAAGAGTGTTCAAAATTATAACCAAGAGGCGATATCGATCAGCCTTCCAAAGAGATACCTTTCACGAGGCACAGCATGACTTGTCCGGCTTAATGTATCAATTGAAGATGGAGAAATTCGGTGAAAGCTCTCAGCCCCCAGACATGTGCTATATTTACAGCAATATAGTGGAGCACCAGTTTGTTGGCGATACCTAGGCACGCCTGCTGCGCATTGCCCACATCCCCAACCATAGAGGAAGGAGTTTGAGTATTACATATGACAGACCCCATTATGTGAATGTCGCAACTAATCTAATAACCAATATCTCAATATATATATATAAGAACGATTGAGGATAAAAATTTCCATTCGGTGACGGGAGCTTAACAGTGAAGCTGCACTTTCGACGCACTGAGTTATAATGGGCAGAAAGCCTTTCACCTTCTATCGAGGGGTGAGATACCAGCGTGGTAGTGGACTTGGATCCATTTTTTCAACCGTACTACGTACGGCTGTTCCTTTGCTGAAGAGGGGTGCCAGATACCTCGGAAGGAAGGCGCTACAATCAGGTCTTAACACTGCAGAAGACATATTGGCTGGGGCTAAACCTAAAGAAGCTCTAAAAAAACATTTAAAACGTGCACGGGATGAAACCGTCAAAGATGCAAAGGGAAAAATGCGTAGTGGTGGGAAGAGGAAGAGGACTGGTCGGAAGAAGGGATTACCACCACGTGGCATTAACCGTAAAAGGATATCAAAAAAGAAGTGTTGTAAGCGAATGAAACCTATGGTTGACCATTTTTTTAAACTGATATAAGCTAAGGACATTGATCTCATGAATCATAGTTTGTTTACTACTTGTCGAGAGAGGAGGCACTATTTCTAACTCGTCATGGCACGCTTCATCCATCCGTGTAGTTTACAATGCTGTAAATCGGAGCTATCCCTCTTTGAGATGCCTCCAACTCAAGTTTCTATTGAACACAGTGACTTTATTACAATTAACCCTTTAAACACAATTAGTTCCACGAGTGCCCCTATAGAATTCGTGATACCCAGCTCAGTCCCTTACTTTTTTGATCCAAGCTGTGTCCACATGTACGTAAACTACGTATAGCCCATTCTGCTGGAACGGACTGCGATGACAAATATGCTGTATACCCTGAAACAAACTTTCTGCACTCCATATTCAACCAGTGTGACGTATATTTAAATCAGGTCAACATATCGGCAGGCACGGGGTACTATCACCTACGAGCCTATCTGAAAAATGTCCTCAACTTTTCCAAAGAAGCGAAGGCTACCTTTTTAAGTACTAGAGATATTATCAAACTAAAGACGAAAGTAGTATAAAAGACAAATTTAAAAATTCTAAAAGAAGATATACGACTGTTTTGGACGTCTGCATACAGATTTCACATTCCAGGAGAAGTTGCTTGTGAATGGGGTGGATATGAAAATAAAGCTCACCCGCACGAGTCCTGAGATCTGCTTAAATCTGGATGCTGATGAAGAAGAGGGAGCAAAACCTGTTGTGGTTCACATTATGGAGACCTACTTCCGTGTACGGCGAGTGAAATTAAGTTTACCAAAACAACTAGAAATTGACAAAAATTTACTAAACGCTACAGTAAATTACCCTATTAACAGAGTACAAATAAAACTATAGACGGTACCTGCAGGGTTGGCGTCGAAGCAGATAGAAAACATCGCCCTGGGAAATCTTCCTAAAAGGATATTAATCGGAATGCAGAACCATGCTTCGGTGAATGGAAAATATAAAAAGAGTTAATGGCATTGCGTTGGAAGGAACAATGAATACGGACTATTCATCAGATACTGTGTTACCGCTTTGCGCGAGAGCCTATAGTAATCTGGCCCATATTGCAGGTGATTGTGATGAGCTCGGTAATGGGGTAACGCAGAAAGAATTCATTGATCAATTTAACCTTTATCCATTTGGCATTACACCTGACTTATCTGCTAGCGTAAATACGCATTTAAGTCCACAACAGAGCGGAAACATCTCAGTGAGGTTGGAATTCACCAAGCCTATAGATGCGCCTATTAGTGTACTAGTATACCTCGAGTCGCAAGCCCTAATAGAAGTAGACAGATTTAGGGGCGTTACACTGACTTTTAAAATGGATGCGAATACACTTCAGAGAGTAATGAATAGTAAACGAATCACACGTTCCAAATTTATCGGCGTGTTTGCGAAGAATGAAACATTGAATTTGCCAAGTACGCTAGAATGTGGTAGTCTTATTGTGAACACAGATGTCATCGGTAATGAAGGGATTCATTGGTTTGCAATCTATTTAAAAAAATAGGGACCGCCTGTACTATTTTGATTCACTCGGAGTTCAACCCTGGAGTGACCCTGTTATTGTAAAATTTCTCGATCAGTTACATATCCCCGAAGTTGTATGGAACCCATTCCGGTTACAAGGATATTTTAGTAATACATGCGGGATGTACTGCATTTCATTTCTCATACATATGTCACGTGGCAAAAACTTTATACATTTTTTAAAATTATTCGACCCGTGTCACACAACGTAACGATGAAATGGTATGCAGGCAGATAAAAAGCCGTTTTTCAATTGTGCGTACTCGTTGCATAGTATGATGTTTTGTTCGTGTATGTATATATTTGTAACGTTAGTTTGTATATTCTGTAGTTTAAGATGGTTGTTGTACTAAAAATATGATTTCTTTCATTTAATAAATTGATGAAAATACATTGTCTTCTTCCCCCAAAAAAGATCGAAACAAAAAAACAATTACATTATTTCGTTAATGATGTGCAATGTGAAGATATCTTTGAACTGCTCAGAGAAGCTCCTTTAAGAGATAATTCCGAATAAAATTTATGAAAAAACATGCAAAAGATTGCTATAAAAAATTGAATGAATCGATTTTAGCATAATTGCGATTACCTAGATGAAGTATTTGACGAGATACTACATCCCTCCATATATATATGTTGAAATAACCCTCTTTCTATCAGTTTGTGAATAAATGACTCCAAAAAATAAAGTTATAGACACTTACATTTCTATGGTAGTCCCTTGCGTCGGATCGTAAGGAGCGTCGTTGGAAATATCATCAACGGTTTGCGTTGGAAATAATCCATCCCGGTCAATCGCGTTAAAAAGATTAATTGTTGACAATGCTACAATGACACCATCTTGATATAAAATCGGTAAACTATAAATTTCTTGATTCATGGCGGAGGGAACGTTTGCTCACTGGCAGAGGGAATGTTTATTCACTGGTGAAAATAATTACTGTGACTCCCAGCTGAAAATATTTCCTTTTATACGCATGATCCCAAGCACCGCCCCAAAAGACTAAGAGTCGGTTCGTAATGATTAGCTGTCACTGTAACTGGGCGGTGTCTAATTTGTGTACCAATCGTAACACCGATATAACGGGTCCATGCTTTGGACGACTAACGGTGTCTTTATATTTTCTCTGTAGATTTAAAGCTCGTATTACACCTTGCTGTCTCTACCACGGCAATATTTGCGCCCATACTTGGTTTTCCCCAACCCACCCCTTTATGCAATATCCCTCGCAACATTGAACAACCATCTCTATAGAAAATTTCCAGATTGTGCATTATTACGTTTTGCTGCCATCCTATTCTCAGTTTTCCCACAATACTAATGTGCGTTTTACTCTCATGCTATTCTCAGCTTTCCCACAACACTTTTCTCGGCTTTCACCAACCCACCCCTTTACGCAATATCCCCTGCAACAACCATTTCTATAGAAGACTTCCAGAATGTGCATTATTATTTTTTGCAGCCCTACTAAATTGAGCCTCAATTTTTCGGACGTAAGTTGTTATACGAATATATTCATTGCGGCCATACTAAATTGAGTCTCATTTTTACGGATGCAGTTTGTTATAGGAATATATTCATCAGAGTGGCACAGCTCAGTACCGCAGGAAACAAAATTAGCGCCGCTACTCTTCATTACTTTGACATTAACAGCACAATAATATCCTATGACACAAACATCAAATCTAGAAGATTTTTGTGCATTATCATGTTTTGCTGCCATACTATTCTTTTTACTTCTCGCGTAGGAGGGTGATTAATTTGTATTTACTGATTGAATGTCTGCCTGGGATGGTAGATAAATGGGTACCCTAGGTATCCTAGTGGTTAATACGCTGGGGTGATGGTTGAAAGATCAGGCGTTGACATTTCAGCCGCTACAGCGATTCCACGTTAAACTTTAGGTCTAAGGCGGAGTGAAAAGTTTGACTCTCGTCAAAATGAACAATTCGGGGAAAAGGAAAACTGAATTAGCTATTATTATTACTAACGTAATTTACACAACGGTTAGGTTCCAGTTACAAAAATCTCTCTCTCTCTCTCTCTCTCTCTCTCTCTCTCTCTCTCTATATATATATATATATATATATATATATATATACACACAGTATATATATAAGAATTTTAAATATTTTAAATGAGTCTAGACTTTCATTGGGGCGTTTTATTTTCCACTAATTGGGTAGACGAGATAAGTGTACGCATGGGGTGAATGAATTCTGTATTTTAAATGAGTCTAGGGTTTCATTGGTACGTTTTATTTTCCACTAACTGTGTACACGAGATAAGTGTACGCATGGTGTGAATGAACTCTGAAGCTGTTCTTTTTTCATTACACTTTTGCATAAAGCATCTCTCACAACAAATTTGGGAAGAGCTTCTGTAATAGTTGTCGGACACAATGTGGAAAGTGTACATGAAAGATAGGGAGTTACAAGGACAAGAAGTACCTCAATAAGTAATGCATCCCATGCAATTTCTGCTCGCCCGTGCTGCAGCTTAGTTCGGCTTCCACGTTAAACTGTAGGTCTAAGGCTGAGTGAAAGGTTTGACCCTGGTTAAAATGAAGGATGGGACAGGGTTAATAATGTAATAAGTTTTAGGAAAAGTCACATGTAAAAGAAGCCAGTGTGTGTGTGTGTGTGTCTGTGTGTGTGTGTGTGGTCCTCACTTTCTCTGACAAAAATCTCTCTCTCTCTCTCTCTCTCTCTCTCTCTCTCTCTCTCTCTCTCTCTCTATATATATATATATATATATAATTTTAAATTAAGTTTTACTTTCACTACCAAAAGTAATTTTATTAAATTCTTTCCATTTTTTTATTCAATCACTTCAATAACTAAGATGATACCATACAAATTAAAAGTAAAGACATAAACAACGAAGTTAATAAAAACATTTATATACATTGTAAGATTTGGCATGAAGCGAGTGGACATGGAAGCGAGTATTTTGGTGAAAGTTTGACCCACATTCCGAAGTGTCTAGTTCGCCGTCAGTCTTTGCCTCGAAGGCTCACTTGCCTCCATGTTATACATTTTTTCTTCCCTATGAATATTTTAATATAAGAATGCATGATTCAATTTCCGTTCTAATTAACTCGGCGGATCAGGAAAAATAGCAGATCTACAATATGCGGTTTAAGCCAAAAATATGGCTTCCTCTTCCTATATCCTGTTTATCTGTTTAGCCATTGCTTTATTTTTTGAACTATTATGCAAAAATAATAGAGCCTCATCAATATTTAATAATGATGATGTTAGTAAAATCAGGGTATATATATATATATATATATATATATAATAAAGTGTGTAATATTATTTTTCTGTTGCAATTTGTTTTCCAATCGCAAGAAAGGATTGTCATAATTAAATAGACAGAACAAAGTGAATGTGTTCATTTCCATTTTATTTATGATTTAATATAATTGTGTGTGTGTCTGTGTGTGTGTGTGTGTGTGTGTATTGATGTTTATACATTTTTTTTTATTTTTGATCATATATATTCCTCGTTCATATAACTTTCTTACACTATCTTTTATTTTTATTTTGATCATTCCATCGTGTGTAAAGGCTTGTCAAAAGTAAATAGAACGGCGTTTAAATAATTATTGTTTTTCTTATATATATATATAATATATATATATATATGAGTGTGTAAAAATGAATAATTCCTGTATGATCTTATATTCAATTATTAATTTTTACATAGGAAGTTATTTGTTGTTCAATTCATACTCACATGTACGTACGTCCACATGTATTCTTTTCCCTTCTCTTCTTTAACATTAATTGATTTCTCGCAATCTCGTAAATATTTAGGCGAGTGTTCAAATTCTGCTGATCATCGCGGAAGCAAATAACTTCTGAAATCTCTCTCTCTAATGCCAATCACGTGTTATATACATATATACTGTAATTGATGATAAAAATTTATTATGTAATTAATCTACTTAAGCGATAGTAATTTAATATAATGTAATTGATGACATAGAAAATGTATTTCAATGAAATTGTAATTAACGATCATAAGTGAATATGAATTAATTGGTGATTGTAATCATGATTGTAATAAACCGAAAAGTACACCGTATTTGGATTATACTAGATGTCCGACCCGACGTTGTGTCGCCATATAGAAATGTACATTCAGCGATATTATTATTTTTTTTTGTTATTTTTTTTGTTCGTGGAATAAATTCTGGAGTTGCTTCCTGGAAAAAAAATTGGTGACTTATGCTTTTCAAAAATTGTAATAATTTTTAGATTAGATGCATTCTTTCTTCGTTATAAAAGAGGAAGTCATGTCTTGCCTTAATCTTGTAATTTTTGTCCCTATGAATATTTTAATATAAGAATGCATGATTCAATTTCCGTTCTAATTAACTCGGCGGATCAGGAAAAATAGCAGATCTACAATATGCGGTTTAAGCCAAAAATATGGCTTCCTCTTCCTATATCCTGTTTATCTGTTTAGCCATTGCTTTATTTTTTGAACTATTATGCAAAAATAATAGAGCCTCATCAATATTTAATAATGATGATGTTAGTAAAATCAGGGTATATAAACCCCACAAACCTCTTCCATTTTCATTCAGAAGCTAATTCAGAGGCTGAGCACTACCTGTACATTTTAGCAGTAAATTACAGTAAAAGATAGTCTTTATCTTTTCCTTCGAGCCTTGCTCTCTTCAGAAGAACTTAGTCATTAAACTTTCCGGATACGCTATAAGAAGAGTCCGGAAATCTTCAGAGAATTTAGTAAGCCTCCCTGAATCCTCCGAACCACTATAGAAGAACTCGAAGAGTAATATAAAAGAAAACTACTGCAAATAATACATCCGTTGCTGCCACCTAACTAGAACCCCCGTCGACTTCGAACCAAACCAGGCCATAGACGGAGGGGTTAACAACTGGCGACCATTTAACCAGGATCTTAACAACTGACAACTTCTGCATCCAGGATTCTTCCAGTCTTCCAGACCCTGGAACTAGAACCAACAACCAGTTGACCGACGTGTCACGACTTCTAGTTCGTCACATTCACCCTTGAACCGGTGTGTCACGACTCCAAGTTCTCCACGCCTAGTTCTCATCCAAAAACAAGTGGTCAGCAAGACACGTCTTCAGGACACGTCTGCAAGGATTTCGCCGTACGAATCTTGTTAAGTACAGAACTCTTTTTTAAAAATAATCTCTAAACATTTGAAAAGTCAGTATTATTAACAGTAAATAATTAGTATTGAGCCAGAATTAACAAAAAAACACACTGAACATTACATACACCAGTGATACATTTCTTTTTAGTAAAAGTTATTTCTAGTATTATATATAATTTTATTTAATGTACCAGGCATAGTATTACCATACCTTCACGTACGTTCGAGTGAAGCCTTGTTTACATTTTTTATATTATTATTTTTGTTTGCAATCTTTTCAAATTTTCCCCTATTTAGGGAAATTGTTGTGCATTTATTTAATATTTTTTTAGATAGTGTAGTTAGGAAAACCCCTTAAGTGATCATTCCATAAATTAGATCGGTCAAGCAGACCTAATTAGAACACATTAATAGTACCTTCATATATGAGCGATTCAGAAGGTGCGCTTTCTGACATCGAAAATTTACCTACACCCATTTTTCCACCTACCCCGCGCCCTTCAAACATACTCCCAAACACACAAACTTCAGATCCAGAACAAACCAATATGTCTCAGTCTCAAACCCCCGCCCCAGCATATATTAACTTAGGTAGACTAGTAAACCTTCCCCATACTCTTTTAATTTTTAAGGGGACCATAGATAATCACTTTCTTGAACCACGCGTAAGACCTTGGATTGAGTCTTTAGAGCAACATTTCTTACACGAAAACATCACCGATGATGATATAAAAATTATTGAAGCAAAAAGATTTATCGACCCTAAAGAAGGGAATGCTCATGACACAGTCACCTACGTCCCATCAATTAGCGAAGCTTCAACATGACAATTTTAAACAAAACTTATTAGAATTTTTTAAAGAAATAACACTTGCCCAACCCTTAGCCACATTAGAAGCAGTCTTCCAAGTTAAATGGAAGAAAGAGGAACATGAGGATTTTAATAATTTTATTGCACGAACAAATAAACTCGTAAGAGAAGCCCTCCGAGCCGCAGAAAATGCATGTGGCATTACTTTCACTTCAAAACAAAGAAACGTTATAGTAGCAACGACAATTTACCAAAACTACCCAGAGCACCTAAAAAAAGTTTCAAGAATTTCTAAATGTTGACAAACCAGTAAGTGTAGCTATAAATAAAACACGGGAACATTACCCAGATTTAGCAAACCAAAACTACCGAAAGGGTAGAGAAACTCCCGTACATTACATTCAGCAGCAGCCACAACACCAACAGCAACAGCAACAACCGTATAAATCGAGGCCAATGCAGGGAACACCACCCCAGAAACAAGCCCCCAAACCCAGAATACACGCCCTCCTCCACAGTGTTTTAACTGCGATAACTTTGGGCACATGATAAGTCAGTGCACTTATCCCTCTTATTGCTCCCACTGTCACGAACATAGTCATCGCCGTGGCGATCGCCAAAAATGTGCCGATAAAGCCCCTGCAGGGTATAGGCCCCACTTCCAGAAATCGAACACCCAACGTTCCCAAAAGTCCTCCAATCCCCAGAAACCAGTCCATTCCCAGCCTCAGTTAAACCACCAACCAAATAGATTACGACCACAGGGTCAATCACATTATTACCCCATGTACAAACCCCAGTACAATCAGCAAAATCGGATAGTTCGGTACATAGAAGTACCCGCAGAGGAATCATTTTCCGCAGAGTACGGTTTTCAAGAAAACCCTCCAGCGTATGGTGATCCCATAGAATATCACCCAGGTCCTCCCATAGAAGACAATTCGAGCTCTTTTTTAGACCCCACTTTGGAGGCGGCAGTTCAACCTCCTCCCTCTTAAATTACAGTAATGAACCCAGATACACACACAAACTTTCCATCAGGATAATAGGTGCAGACCCCTAGATTTAATAATAAAGTGTAGCACTGATGACCAAGACTTAACTGCTCTCCTAGATACAGGCGCACACGCGACGTTAATTAAGAAACAATGTGTAGATGAATTACTAGAGAGTACAGATTACAAATATGAAATTAAGGCACGCCTATACTTACATACTGAGAAATTGAATTATATTTAGAAGTTGGAAACGCGTATACCCCGTGAAATGTTGTATAGTGACACTCGCCACCTTTCAGACAGATATCCTACTAGGTATGGATTTTTTTAACCGGAATCAATAGGAGATTTACCCAGCCGGAAAGTTAGTAAAGTGTCGAAATAGGACACACCATCTCCATGAGAATAACAGACAGCTTAATGCTAATAGAATTAGTTCAGTTCAGATTACCGAAAGAAATAGGAAACCCCCTCCACTTGATAGCAGTTCAAGTCAGTTGGTTGCATCCAGAGGGACAACCGCTCCAGAAATCAGCCCAAAGAGTAATCATTTCCAGTTGTTGAATCCAGTTGGATTAACACTGTCAGTTTCCAGTCAGTTAGTTTCCAGACAGTCAGTTTCCAGTCAGTCAGGTTCCAGACAATCAGTTTCAGTTCAACCCATACGGCAAATTTTAGTCGTCGAAGCAGAGTCAGATTCTCAATTTTTCATATGCCCGACCGAGCATATAACAGTAGCACCTTATGAGAAAATCTGTTTCCTAGCAAAAGTAGTCGACAGTCAAGGAAAATTATTAGAGTCAGAGCGTACTCTGATTACAGAGAAAAGTAATTTCAAAATTTCTTTTGCCCAAGTCCTTAGTCAGAGTCAGAATTCAGCTATCCCCGTTGTTTGTTTAAACAAAGGAAAAAGTCCTATCAAATTAACTTCAAATCAGAAAATAGGAACTGTTTCCACGGTAGAAATAGATTCAGATTTCCCCACCAGTACGATAAATCGTGTTTCCAGTTCATTAGAGTTAAACCCTTCAGTATTGAAAGAAGAATATAAGAAATGTATGGCTCCCTTCAGGAGTCACCAGCCTTACAGGATCCCAAACTAATGGAATCACTTCTCGATTTCCTGATAAGAAATAGAGATGTGATTGCCCTAAAAGGAGATCTCTGGGCCGAACTAATTTGGCCCCTTTTAACATCAAGCTGGAACCAATTCCAAACCCATTTTCATTCCTCCCTATCGGGTTCCACATTCCCAATTAGTCACTATTGAGGAACACATCACGGACATGTTGGAGCAGGATGTCATTCAGCCTTCAGCTAGTCCCTGGTCCGCTCCTATGATTCTCGTCTCCAAAAAGGACGGAACATCTCGTCCTTGTATAGATTTTAGACGCCTAAACAACATTACCATCCCAGACCGTTTCCCTATTCCAAACATGCAGGAAACAATTCTGAACGTAGGGAAAGCTAACTTCTTTTCGTCCCTCGATTTAGCATCTGGTTATTGGCAAATGGAAGTCAGTCCCGAATCTCGGGCATTGACTGCTTTCTCCACTAACCGAGGCCATTACGAATTCCAGGTTTTACCTTTCGGAGTCCGAAATGGGCCTGCTAATTTCTCTAGGTTGATGAATATTGTTCTTTCCGACCTATTAGGTGTTGAAGCTCTCGTTTATCTTGACGATATTATCGTTTACAGTTCGGACATAAAAACACACTTTCGACGTCTTAGGAATGTGTTATCACGCTTGAGGAAAGCACACCTTAAACTGAAGCTTGCAAAGTGCAACTTTTTACAAGAGTCCCTGGTATATCTAGGATTCCTCCTCTCATCCACAGGAATTAAATCTGATCCAGCCAAACTCGAAGCGTTGGAACGGTACCCTGTACCCAAAACCATCGACGACGCCCGTGCATTTATTGGTTTTGTCGGATTCTATCGGAATTTTATCCCCCAATTTTCAAATATTGCTAAACCCATTACTAATCTGTTCCAAAAAAATGCTAAATTTAACTGGGAATCCGATCACCAACATGCCTTCGAAACTCTAATTGGTAAACTAACCTGTCATCCCATCCTACAATACCTGATTACACAAGACCCTTTGTCATAGCCACAGATGCTTCCTCCTACGGACTAGGAGCCGTCCTATTACAGGACGTAGATGGTGTGGAATTGCCCATTGCTTATGGCAGTCAACTTCCCTCTGCGCCTCAACGGAATTATTCCACTACGGACCGAGAGACCCTAGCGGTATATTGGGCTTTGAAAAAATTCCGAAATATCGTCTATGGCTACGATGTAACCATTAAGACTGACCATAAGCCACTCACCTACCTCTTCAAGGACAAGCTACTTGAAGGACGGTTGAGTAGATGGGATCTGGTGATTCAGGACTTTGCGGCAAAAATCGTATACAAACCAGGAAAACTTCAAGTTATTCCAGACGGATTGTCGAGACTCAAGCCCGACGCCCAAGTGAATAAAATAAGAATTCTTCCTGTGTTCGACTATAAGTGCCTGCAATACTCCCAACAACAGGACCAACACACCCAAAACCTTCGGGCGCGCCTGGAACAAAAGGAACCATCGAAGGTAAAAGAACAGTACAGCCTCAAAGATGAGCTCGTACATTTCAAGAACGAAGATGGAAACGACCTCGTGGAGATACCAAAGGATCTCGTCGATCAGAGCTGGGCACTTATTCCGCAATTGCGGAAGTATGTCTTTCGTTTGCGGATTTGCGTTTGCGGCAAAGTCATCGCAAATTAGTGAATGTGCGTTTGCGGATTTGCGTTTGCGAAAGTGATTTTGAGTTTGCGGATTTGCGATTGAAAATCCGCAAACTCGAAATCACTTCCGCAAACGCCAATCCGCAAACGCAAATTCACTAATTTGCGATGACTTTGCCGCAAACGCAAATCCGCAAACGAAAAACATCTTCCGCAATTGCGGAATTTGCGGTTTGCGGAAGTGCCCAGCTCTGGACTCGATATAGACATTGGACTTTGTCACGACTCTCCTTTGTATGGCCACATGGGGCCGGATCGCACCATCAAGAGTCTTTTGGAGCGATACCATTTTCCCGAAATGAACAGAAAGGTATATGAATACATCGCCGAATGTCCGTCGTGTTTAAAACAAAAAGGCAACGTACCATCCACTCACACCTCCTATGCATAAATATCCAGTATGCCAAAGGCCCTGGCAAAGAACTGGAATGGATATACTGGGACCATTCCCAAAAACATCAAAGAGAAACCAGTACATCATTGTGTTTACAGACCACTTCTCGCGTTACAGCAAAGTAGCTGCCATTCCAGACCAGACCTCGGAAACTGTGGCCAGAGCCCTAGTGGAACGCGTCATCCAGAATCATACTACCCCTTCCATCCTAATTTCGGATAACCCTCTTAGTTTCACGTCCAAACTGTTCGAATCACTCTGTAACATGTATAAAATTAAAAACACACACATTGTGGCATACCATCCGCAGGCAAACGGCTTAGTGGAAAGGCACAATCGAAAGATCTTAGAAGCCCTTCGCCACGTTGTCGGTGTATCCTCCCGGACATGGGATGATTGCCTTCCCATGGTACAAACAGCCATCAACAATGGCTATAATGTGTCCATCGGGGACACCCCTCATTTCGTCCTCCATCACTACGACAAGCGTCTATCTTTTGATTTGCCCGACCAAATCGACTCGGCAGTTCTAACATCTTCCGAGATGGCAGAAGCAAATCAGCAACTAGCTGAACGATCTTTCAAGATTTTTGACATAATCCGCTATGCCCTAGACCAACGAAACTGACAGATGGAGCAAGAGCAACATAGGCGTCATCCCCGTCAACGGACTATAATCGTCGGTATGCGATGTTATCTGAAGAGCGTGAAACCGCCAGGTGCTCATCGCAAATTATACCCAAAATGGCATGGCCCATATAGGATTATGAAAAACCTCGGAAAAAATCGTTATGAAATCCTCGACCTCCGGGATCATTCCAAACTGAAGATCATTCACGCTGACAATTTGAAGATAGGTGCCGAGCAACACCTTCCCAAAAAACAGCTGCCAGGCGTTCGAGCCGCCTACTCTTCGAAAGGTCAAGATATTAGCAAATCGAGCAGGGATCAAAGAACTGAAGTGGTCACAGCGGGAGCTACTACCCATGACGAAGATTGGTACTTCGTAATACCACCAGTACTCGAGCCGATCTCTGAACAAGAGGAGGCCCCAGAACCAAGAGTCCCACCGGACCCAGACCCTGGAGAAACTCCTTCGAGAGGATCACTCAGTGGAAATCCACCATCTCCTCCAACTCCATCTCCTCCAACTCCACCATCTCTTCGGTCACCACCCTCACCTCTTGATGATCGACGCACGGACCCTACATACCGCCCGCCAATGCATCAACCACGTGAACTAGAACCTTCACATAAGAAACGAACCCTCTCAGAATCCAAACTTAACGGTCAACCCCCATTGCCACCAAAACGAGGCCGACCCCTTCGTCCCCAAACACAAGTATCCACACGGCCATCCCCATCCCCGTATAACCTAAGGCGTAGAAATGAATAAAATCGTCCCCCTTATAATTTTCCAAATTATTTACTCTTGTAGCCCTAGCATTAAAATTTCTACCGGAGTTATTACAGAAAAACTTGCAGAAGGTAAATTTTTGAAAGGACACGCGGACCTTTTTATCAATTTGCAACCCCCTACTAGAATCAAGATCAATCTCCTTCAGATACAAACCCAATTAAAAACGTTTGAAAGTAAAGTTCAGGGTTCTTTCCAGGGAAAAGATCAGATTAGTCGCGTTCTGTTAGAAAATACTTTGGAAACTATTCGAACTACAACATGCGCCCTATCAGAAATATTGGCATTACCATGGATACAAACGGAAACTCATAACTCGGAAAAAATTAATCAAAGAAATATAAGGGGACTAATAGATATAGGCAGTGGTGTAGTGCTAAATAAAGAAGTGGGGGAACGCATTTTGAAAGTGTTACTCAGATGCGGGGGGGGGGACAATGGCGAGCGCGGCGAGCCCATACAGCTGGGGGTCCGGGGGCACTGTAAGCCCCCGGGAAATCTTTTGAAATCTGACCAATTTCAGGGATATTTTGAGGTCATATGCACTGGATATTAGGATATATTCCAAGGTTGAAGATGCAGTATTTCCAGTGTCATTAGATATACGACATCCAGTACAATCAATAAAAATAGCTAACAACTACAATGATTAACTAAAAAAAGTTAACAACTGGTACGCCGTGGTGACTGTTTCATCAGATCTTTATAGGCTAGCATTGCCTCAGTCGAAGCTAAAAGAAATGAAACAGTTAATGATTCTTTCTCATATTTCTTCTAGGGGTGGAAATTAAAATTTCATGACGTTAGAGATTTGTAAGTTCGGATTTATTTGAAATAGTGAGTGAACGCCTTTCCGTCTACCAAAAAAAGTAAGGGAACGCCGTTCCCACGCGTTCCACAGCACTACACCACTGGATATAGGAGGAAAATATTCAAGGGTTCATTCGGATTAGCAACCGAAGAAGATATTAAAAGAGTTGAACTCAAATTGAATCTCTTCAAGCGAAATCAGCAATACGATGGACAAATGTTAGAACAAACTATTAGGTCACTACACGAAAACAATCGCTTCCTCCACGCCCTTTCGGACAGATTCACATACCTTGAATCCCTGTTAGCTCAATATAAATAACACAAAAGATATCTAGAATTAATAGAGATAATTAACCTACAAGTAACCTTAATCGATAAGTATTTACAACAAATAACTACGATTCATTCCAAGGTTTTGCATGCAACCCAGCTAGCCCATGGAAAAATCACTCTTTCCACCCTAATACCATGGGAAACACTTCAGTCCTTGATTCACACCGCCCAGACACAATTAAAATTATCACCCTATCACCCATATTCCCACTTAACCATACTAATTACCCCCAATTTCTTGAATACGCCTGGACTGTACATGGACCACGCCCCTACACATACCTCATAGTTGTACCATTTTTCGATGTACTCACTTATGACATATAAATTTCACCCTTTCCCAACACCCTACCAAAACAACTCTAATGTCTATCGATTGTATTGACCCACCGTACCACCTTACCTTTTCCTCACCAAAGATCTGTCAGCCTATTCTATGATGTCAGATAGCAACGTCCGGCATTGCCGATTCCCGCAAACAAACAAACAACTCGTTTGTCCTCCACTCAAACCAGTCATTCTTCCAACTACTAGGTCTTGCTTTATCGACTTAATTCGTGACCGGCATGCCCCAGTATGTTCATTTACAAAATTTCATTCTTCGAAAACCATCCAACTACGAATTGGACCAGACATCTGGGTTTCTTTCGCGAACAGGGCTACCGCTACTCTCGAGTGTCCGTCAAATTATTCCCTCATCACAATCCCTATGGTTATTCGGCTACCAATTGGTTGCTCCTTGCGTTCAAAAACCTTCCAAATATACAACCCGTACAAGGTTACTATTAATAACTTATACCCCTTCCCGTCGCAAATTAAATTTAAACCCGTCATAGAGATCTTAAATCTCTCCATGAAACCTGTAACCTTCCTACCCGAGCTACATGCCCATGAATGGAATAATCAATTAAGTCGGTTTAAAATTTCGGATGATAACCAAAATAACCTCTTGCAAATACTACAACCTGTAAATTTTTTTTCAACATCTGCCGTTGGTATCATTATTGTATGTGCTATTATCCTCGGTATAGGAAGTTATTTGTTGTTCAATTCATACTCACATGTACGTACGTCCAAATGTATTCTTTTCATTTCCTTTTCTTTAAAATTAATTGATTTCTCGCAATCTCGTAAATATTTAGGCGAGTGTTCAAATTCTGCTGATCATCGCGGAAGCAAATAACTTCTGAAATCTCTCTCTCTAATGCCAATCACGTGTTATATACATATATACTGTAATTGATGATAAAAATTTATAATGTAATTAATCTACTTAAGCGATAGTAATTTAATATAATGTACTTAGTAATGTAATTAATGACACAGAAAATGTACTTCAATGAAATTGTAATTAACGATCATAAGTGAATATGAATTAATTGGTGATTGTAATCATGATTGTGATAAATCGAAAAAGTACACCGTATTTGGATTATACTAGATGTCCGACCCGACGTTGTGTCGCCATATAGAAATGTACATTCACCGATATTGTTATTATTTTTTTTTGTTAATTCTTTTTGTTCGTGGAATAAATTCTGGAGTTGCTTCCTGGTTGCCAAAAAAAAATTGTTGACTTATGCTTTTCAAAAATTGTAATAATTTTTAGATTAGATGCATTCTCTCTTCGTTATAAAAGAGGAAGTCATGTCTTGCCTTAATCTTGTAATTTTTGCCCCTATGAATATTTTAATATAAGAATGCATGATTCAATTTCCGTTCTAATTAACTCGGCGAATCAGGAAAAATAGCAGATCTACAATATGCGGTTTAAGCCAAAAATATGGCTTCCTCTTCCTATATCCTGTTTATCTGTTTAACCATTGCTTTATTTTTTGAACTATTATGCAAAAATAATAGAGCCTCTTCAATATTTAATAATGATGATGTTAGTAAAATCAGGGTATATAAACCCCACAAACCTCTTCCATTTTCAATCAGAAGCTAATTCAGAGGCTGAGCACTACCTGTACATTTTAGCAGTAAATTACAGTAAAAGGTAGTCTTTATCTTCTCCTTCGAGCCTTACTCTCTTCAGAAGAACTTAGTCATTAAACTTTCCGGATACACTATAAGAAGAGTCCGGAATCTTCAGAGAATTTAGTAAGCCTCCCTGAATCCTCCGAGCCACTATAGAAGAACTCGGAGAGTAATATAAAAGAAAACTACTGCAAATATACTTCCGTTGCTGCCACCTAACTAGAACCCCCGTCGACTTCGAACCATGCCAGGCCATAGACGAAGGGGTTTATATATATATATATATATATATATATATATATATCAGGTGTGTAATGTTATTTTCTGATGCAATTTGATTTTTAGTCGCAAGAAAGGATTGTCATAATTAAATAGACAGAGTTAATATTGGGATTCGTTTTAATAATTAACTCTCTTTCTGAACCATTTTAAGGAGAAAGTTCATTTGCTTTGGTAACTCGTGTGAATTAAAAAGTGTATGTATTTTATTTTCAATATATCAGCTCATCCCATAAGTAATGTTGGTTTTTAGATCGGAATTTGAAGGACAAAAAAAAATTCAACTGAAACTTTTTAATCTAGTAGGTATATATTTTCCATCGGAATCAATGACACTGCCAACGTCCTACAAGCTTTTCAATGCCATGTTTATAAAATTCAGGCGGTTTTGAGGCAAAAAACGTACAAAGACTGGTGTGCAGGTCATCTAAAGAAGTATACTGTTTCTCGTCAAGTTAGTTTTGCAGACTCCTGAAGAGATGATAATCTGAAGGCGCAAGGTCTGGAGAATATGGAGGATGTGGAAGTTTTTCCCACCCAAGCTCCTCAATTTTTGCAGAAGTGATCCGAGCGATATGAGGACGTGCGTTGTCGTGGTGGAACACGATTCCTTTCCGATTAACCAAAAAAGGTCTTTTTTCTTTTAGTGCAGTGTTCAATCGATCCAGTTGTTGACAGTAGACTTGAGCGGTGATTGTTTGGTTGTGTGGTAAGGTTTCAAAGTGTATTACACCACCTTTATCCCACCAAACATGAAGTAACACCTTCCGAGGGTGAAGATTTGGTTTTGGCTGTGGTGTCGCTGGTTCTCCGGCACAAACCCACTGTCGACGGCGCTTAACATTCTGGTACAGTATTCACTTTTCATCACGTCACTAAACGGTGCAAAAACGGATCTTGGAGTTCACGGGAATGAAGAGCTGTGCTAATGTTTACCCGCACCCTCAGATTGTCGACCGACAATTCATGTGGCACCCATTTTTCTAACTTAGGCACTTTCCGAGTTGTTGCAAATGTCGATGGATGGTGGACGGGGATGAATTGAGTTTCTGGGCCAATTCTTCGACAGTTGTTGAACAGTCTTCTTCAAGTGCGGCTAACAGCGGGTCATCATCAAACTCAGCAGGGCGTCCAGAGCGTGCTGCATCTGTCAAACAGCAGTCACCATTCCTAAAATTTTGAAACCATCTTTGACATTTCCTCACATGCAGAATATCTTTGCCATAAACTTCCTGAATGTTTCGCGTTGCTTCAGTAGCACTCTTCCCTTTTTTGAACTTGTAAAGTATATATGCCTGATATGCTCTTCTGATACCGCCATGTTTATGAGGGGTTCACATAAAGCAAAACACACGTCTTCATTGGTCAAGGTCTGTAAAGTATGTAGCGAAACATGATTAGATCTCCTCTTAGATATAACCTTCGTAAAATTTATGCTTAAACCGAGTAGGACTAGTTTAAACTTAATCTATCGTAAAAAATGACATTACTTATGGGATGACCTGATATTTAACGTTTTGACGATTATACGTTTCGTATATCTTATATTATTTTGTATTTTTAGTTTTTTTTATCATTCCAATGTATATTTCTTCGTCTGAATACACGGAATGCTGTAATGGTGTTTTATTTATTTCAGATTAAATGTACTTCTTTTAATGTTAATATTGTTTTAATAATTAATTCTGTTAAAGGCGAAAGTTCGTTTGCTTTGGTAACTCGTGTGAATTAAAATAAATGGTGGTATGTAGCAACTCACCCTAATAATGTATACCTGAACAATTAAAATAAAAAGTGATATCTGGCAACTCAACCTTCCTCTATGTAAGGCCCTGTTCGGCTTCGGGACCTTCATAAAGATGCGAACTTCGGCGGAATAAAGATCTCACTACCCTTCCTTCTTAGGTTAAGACTTAGGTTAGGTTTCCCTTTCGGGGGGTAAGGACATCCCACCTTATCCCCCAAAAACCTCCTCCGTCTCTCCTTTCTCATCCTCACTTAGGTTAAGGCAACCCCTTTGGTGGGAGGTCATCCTCTCTTCTCCCCCTGAAGCTCCCTCCCCTCTCCTCCTTGGCTCCTTCTAAGCCAACTGGCTGATTAAGCCAAGTGGCTGATTAGGGGCCTATAAGAGAACGGCGGGTCGGCTGAAGTGTTAATATGCACTTGGCTCCTGCCAGGTGAACACCCTTCCTTTCTCTCCTTCTCCTGTCTTTTTCTTGGGGGATAACGCCTCCTCCAAGTTTCATGACCCCTTGTTGCACCTGCAGCATCCCCCCCCCCCCTTCACTGCATACCCCCTCCCCCTTCATTGCATATATCCACCCCTTCATTGCATAATCCCTCCCCTTTGCAACATACCCCCTCCCCATTTGCAACATTGATCATTATCTCCGCAACATCTCTGCACTCTCCCATTTTTAGCCCATACTACTAAGGGTGTCGACTTCTTTAATTAAAAGGTATTTTTTTTATTAGCTAGTTTTGTTCTACACTTGTTAAATTTTGCTGATTTAGTTTATATATATATATATATAATTATTATTATTTACTGAGTATGTGATTGGGGGTCGATGAAGGCTCAATAAGTCTGTGATGGGGTCGACAGATTCAAAAGTTTGGGAACCCCTGATCTAGAAGAAGAAGAGAAACTTGAAGAGAGGAGAAAGGTTCACAAGCTCAAAACCTTGCAGGTGTTAAGAGCAAGCTCTTTCGTAGATTTGGGGGTCTGGGCCCCGAGGCTTACTAAGTTTTGTTCGTTTGTGTTTATGAGCATTTATTCTTAGTTATCTCTTCCAAATAAAAGCAAATGCACGTACGTATATAATTGCTTTTATATATAGTTAAACAGTTGTGGGCCTATGTTTATTTACTTTTCAAAACTGTTGCTTCTTTTTAAAATTTAAATTTAACACAAATAATTTGATAAGTAATAAGTTTGGAGCCTACACCCATTTCATCGACAAGACCAAAACACGGACACTCTAAAACATTAACTTAATCTAACCTAATAATAACTTGTCAATAGAATGCGAAGTCGATCAGATGTAAAGTACAAAGTCTGGAGGTGTTACATGCACTTAGAATTCATAATTAAAATATGTACTTTTAGCTACTGTATTGATAATGAAAAAGTGTTTTATCGTAGAAGTCAGAAGAGTGGTGTTGAGCAACGGTGGAACTCGGTGGAAGTTGGATTGGGGACCGTTTTCTGCGTTCGGATTATGTAGCGACCCGAAACTTGGATCTCGCATCAAGCTGAATGTATGTGGCAACCATAGGCGTTGGGGCCCGATTTTGTCCTGGGGAGCAAGCGAGTTTTGCCCAAAAAAATAAGTGAAACAGAAAATCGATTTTTTAAATCATATTTCTGTTAAGCCCTTTGTAGGTGTACACAACTGTACAAAGGCTGAGCACCAAACAAGTTACAACAACAGTCCCGTAGCCAGGACTTCCCAAGGGGGAGGTCGAAATTGTAGAAAAACGGACCTTTTGGTGCAACGAACTAGTCACTGCGGAGGGGATTTATAGTTTAAAGTAGTTTGTGAAGTTTAAAAAATAAATGCAAATGTTTATTTACTAAATGATGTTATATATTATAATATCACATCATAAGTTATAACTATAGTTACAAAAGTGGACCTTTCCTGTCAAAGGGAGGGATCGTTCTATTCCCCCGACCCCCACTGGCTATGGGCCTGAAAAATAGAGTAAGTTGTAACAGGTTATACCAAATGGGGTACTTAAATACTATCGTTTTTCGAACTGCATCCTTCAAGATCTGAAGACATTTCGGGCAAAGAGATGATATCCTAAATGAAAATCATAAAAAGTGAAATCGTGGTGATTGAAAATGCGTACTGGGCTTTCGTCCGAATTTTCGGGTGTAATTGCCCAAAAAAAATAGGTCGGGATGAATTTGGGGAGTCAATTGACCCCCTTGCCCCCTCCCCCACGCCTCCTTGTAGTGTATTGGGTTTTTCTAATAAATATAATCATGTCTAATAAGAATTTAATAATGTTTTGTTTAATAAAGAAGAAAATAATGTTAAATAAGAAATTTAATTATGGTTTGTGTGTAAATAAGAAATTGATAATGTTTTGTTTGAAATTAAAAATATAAAAATACAAATTGGCAACATCTGAGATATGCCCTATGTGCCGACTCAGAATGCCTAAAAAGGCAGTCTCGGGCGGGGTTATTCCCCAATAAGGTGTTTTTCGTATTAAAATGTTATAGTTTATTTAAAATATTAATTATGTCTCTCCGTGATTAAATGTTAAAGCTAATCTCGCCCTCGCATTACCCCGTTCGTCTACAGTATTTCGGCATAAATAAAAAGTCAGTAAATAGTAAATAAAAGTGTGTAATTATCCTCGGTCCTCCTTTGCTTTGTCCGAAAGTTTAATGGGCTCACCACCACACGTCTACCCGTCTGCCCGCGTGTTTATAAAGCACAGTAAAGGCAGTGTAAAGAGAAGAAAGAGCAATGATAAGAGGTAAGTAGTAAAATAAAGTAAAGTAAATAACGAATAAAACAATGAATTGAATGAGATACACGACATTTTTGGTGACTAAGCGGTGTTCCTTTAAAGTATTATATGGGTGTTCCCACGTCCTCTGTACGCGCCTTATATTTCGGCCAAATTACATTACTACCCGTTTTATAGTCTTTATAAATTTAGTAGATATTCTGTTTCGCTACCCGTTTTTTCTACCCGTTTTATAGTCTTTATAAAATTAGTAGATATTCTGTTTCGGTACATTAAACAGTAAAATGCATTGTGTACCTCATTTGCAAACAAATTTCGATTCCCATTCCTTAAAAATTCGTTGAATCTATAATTCAATATGGCGCGTCATTTTTTAAATTTCTTGTCATAGCGGCATTTTCAAAATCTTCAAGGAAGCTGACTCTGTTTCAACTGTTTCGACTAAAAATTTTGACTCCAAGAATAAACTTAGTCGATTTTCTTTTTTTTTTTTCATTCGGCGTTGTGTTCTTCAGATTTCGTTTTCTTCAGTCGTGGAGAGAGACTTATTTAAAATTTAGAAATCCCGTCCGATTGCTCATTTCTTTTTTTTTCTCTTCAACTTTTATTACTCTTCATACAGCCTATCTATTTTGTGTTTAAAAATTGTTTTGTGTTTATGTTTTCGGCATTAAGAATAATTGTGATAATAATAATTAGTAAATAAAGCATGTATGGAGTTAAATTAATTGAGTTGTAATTAAACTGACGTGCATTTTTATACGGTAGGTCTAAACAGTTGGAGCGTCTATGTAACGCATTTATATATATATATATATATATATATATATATGTATATATATATATATATATATAATTATATATATATATATATATATATATATATATACATACAGGGTGTCCATAAATTATTCACCCCATTATACGCCTTAATAAATTCGTTAGTATAGGAGCTATCTTAAAACGGTTTGTGGCAATTAATAACACAACTCAAGAAATTTTTGTTTTAATTCAGTAAACCTCCACGTGATCCCCATTGGTAGCACGCAGAACATCAAGGGGATAGATGATTTCGTTCCAAACATTAAGAAGCATGTCTTGCGTGATGGAAGCTAATGTCTCTTCAATCCGGTGTCTTAATTCTGTGATGTTATTAACCTTCTTTGCATACACTCTGTCCTTTGTGTAGCCCCATAAAAAGAAATCCAGAGGCGTGATATCTGGGGAACGAGGAGACCATGGAATAGGGCCATCTCGCCCGATCCAACGAGAAAGGAACTTTTCATTGAGGAACCTCCGACTTCTAATCCCCAGTGTGGCGGTGCCCCATCTTGCTGAAAGAACACATGGGGCTGCATATCCTCAAGCTGAGGTGCAGCATACCATTCAAGCATATCTAGGTAATTTGTAGCCTTTTCAGTGTTCTCATGGAAGAAAAATGGTCCGATCACACGGTTATGGGAGAGAGCACACCAAACGTTTATCTTGGGACTGTTGCGTTCGTGTTCAATAAATTCATGCGGATTTTCTGATCCCCATATACGGCAATTGTGTCTGTTGACTTCACCAGACAGATGGAACGTCGCTTCATCACTGAAAACGACATTGTTCAAAAAATGCTCATCTTCATCAATACGGTCAAGAATGTCAACAGCAAACTGTACCCGTTTGGGTTTGTCATTTGGTAGAAGTTTCTGCAAGGTTTGCAATTTGTAGGCATAAAGTTTCAACCTCTTGTGAACCACTTTATGCACTGTTGAACGCGGTATTTGCAGTTCTCGGCTTGCTCGGAGGATGGATTTTGTAGGACTTCGGATAAACGCCTCCTGAATTCCTGCTATCTTATCTTCAGACACACTAGGCCTACCAGCTCCTTTCTGATGTAGCACACTGCCAGTTTCTTGAAATTGTTTCAGCCATCGCTTGAGTGATTGCTTTGTTGGTGGAGTTTTCTGATATTCCTCCCGAAAACGTCTCTGTACAGTAACTGGAGATTTGGTTTCCCACATCCACAGCACACACATTGCTTTCTCCTTCAGTGTCGCCATTGTGCCCCTAGTGGATGTTCTGCGAAATAAAGAAAAAAAATTCTTGAGTTGTGTTATTAATTGCCGCAAACCGTTTTAAGATAGCTCCTATAATAACGAATTTATTAAGGCTTATAATGGGTGAATAATTTATGGACACCCTGTGTATATATATATATATATATATATATATGTATATATATATATATATATATATATATAGTAGCGAATTGAAAAAGATTAAATAAGTAACAAAATTTTCCAGTATCTCGTAGGCAGTTTTTAAGATTATTCTTTGGCTGGATGTATATAAGTAAGGGTTTCAAACCGACACATGACCATCATATGTGTATAATTTTAAGGTAGATAAGTGTAATTTTAAGGTACGGGTCGATTCGGATTGATTGAGGGTATTTTGCTCGCCGTATATAAATTGTATGAGAAAATTTTTTATTTGAAATATAGGAATTGTTTTAGTAAATTCTTTTGATAAATTAATTTCGGTTCTTTGAATTTTTTTTATATATTCATTTTTATTTTATAGGTGGGCTGATTTTTGTTGTCTATTTTTTCATTCTTTCATGAGTTTTAATGAAAATTCCAAGTGATATTTTGTATGGATAGGCTGATTAATTTTTTTTATTTATTCTGAAATTAGATTTTATTGTATTAAGGAGTGTTTTTGATTAACATTTTAATTTTGGTATAAATAATGAAAAATGTTTTTTTACGTTAGCGCGTTTGCATAGAAAATATTATAAAATTATTTCAGGACGTAATCCAGTTTGATTTGGTTAGGAATATTTTTATAGAGGTTCGCTTACAACAAAATGTGAACACTCGCTTCATAAGACAGTGAATTATTTTAATTTTTGTTTACGTTGTAGGTTGTGCTGTATTTTTTTTGTTCATCATATCTTTTCTTAACTACAATAACGATGAAATTTTTTAATTAGTTTCACTTGAAAACGATAAATTACTGGAATTCCTATGATTTACAAACCATGCTGGGTTTCGTGTTGAAAGAGAGAGTTGTCTCTTAGATGTAAATTGTGAATTACGCGTTTTCTTCCTCTGAAATTTTGCGTTTCATGTTGGAATTAATATATTAAATTAATTTTCGGTATTAATAATGGGTTGCGTTACTTTTTGATCACCCTATATTTAATTTTTTGTTATTTAATGATTTTGTTTTGGAAACTGTTATTTTTTAAACTTCATTTGGGTTTACTCGTGCAATTGGAACTCTAGATTGATTGCTGACCAGAAATGGAGCATTTGTAGATTGGCAGCAACGTTTTTGTGCCAGAGAAAATTATAGTTATTGTTTCGAAGTGAAGTGCCGAGAAAATTTTGTAAATTAAATCAGTATGAGTACAAACTTTTAGATTTTTTTTTCAAAATTTCAAGAGGCTCGATTTGGAAGCAACTAAGTTGAATCCAAATTCCATCCGTTGCATTTAGTTGACCCGAATTAGGTGATCGATCACCGATGATAAGTGTGAGAGAGAGAGAGAGAGAGAGAGAGAGAGAGAGAGAGAGAGACGAAACCGAATGCGCAGCGACTTAGTGCAGGACAGTTTCGATCGAAATTGGTCTACTGGTAATTTCGGGCAGTCTGGTCCCGCTGCTTGATGCTTTGCTCAATATGCGTTTTAGCACTCGGTAGGCAAATCACGAGCGTTTGGACGAGTGTTTAAGGCTTTACTGTTCATACAGACATACAGTAGGTTCGTTGTGAAACCACCTACGGCGAAGTGATCGTATGATTAATGCCATGTAGGGAGTCTTTCAGCTGGACGTAGGAGGAGCAGCGTTCACCGACAAAAGTTGAGATAAGAGAGGCAAATTTCTTCGTCGATTTCTAGAATTGCAAATTCCGTCCAATTCCTGTGTGTGGTTCCACTTTCAGTATATCTCCATCCGCTAATCCTCTTTGAATTGGACGACTCTTGTTTTTTCGCCATTTTTGGAGAGAGCGGAACCTCAAGCGTGCTTATCTGTTACATGGTGATGCAACCCCTTGCATTTTAGCGAAGTGAGCAGGAGAGCTGCGATTGAAAATGTAAGCAGTCCAGAAATTTATGTACAGTACACTAATTATTATTTAATGAAATTATAAAGTGAAAGGGTGCGATCATTGCCCAAATTTGTTTTTGTATTTTGTTTTGTGTAATAGTATGTGTGCTCTGGTCAGTATTTTTTGTAAACATGTTCTTGTTCTTTCTATGTTACCCTGATAGTAACTGTGTAACTATAGGAATATTTGTTTCGGATGTAAAGCGATCTATGATGAGAATCGCTGGAATAGATTGTGAACTTGAAATTTGTTGTAACCATTTGAGAAAATTATCCTATATTTTACACGTAACAACTTTGTTACAGCTCGTACATTCGATTATTATTGTGAAATGTTATTTTATGCAAATGTAAAATTATAAATTTTTCTTCCGATTTTTATAAAGTGATACAAAATATCTAATGTGTGGAATTTGTCATTGAAATTATTTCTTGTCTTCTAACGTTGGAATCGTTAAAGAAAAAAATGAAAAATAAATAAATTTGTTGAATAAATAAATACATTTTTAAAATAAAATAAATGAAATAAATAAGTTTTCCAAGTGAAAACTTATTTTCAAGGGAGTGATGCGAGTGTAGTGTATTGGTTTCTTTTTTTTTTTAATAAAGATAATCTTGTCTAATAAGAATTTAATAATGTTTTGTTTAATAAAGAAGAAAATAATGTTAAATAAGAAATTTAATTATGGTTTGTGTGTAAATAAGAAATTAATAATGTTTTGTTTGAAATTAAAAATATAAAATACAAATTGGCAACATCTGAGATGTGCCCCAGTGCCCCAATGTGCCGACTCAGAATGCCCGAAAAACGGTAGTCTCGGGCGGGGATTTGCCCAATAAGGTGTTTTTCGTATTAGAATACTATAGTTTATTTAAAATATTAATTATGTCTCTCTCCGCGATTAAATGTTAACGCTAATTCCACCCTCACATTACCCCGTTCATCTAAAGTATTTCGGCATAAATAAAAGTCAGTAAATAGTAATAAAAGTGTGTAATTATCCTCGGTCCTCCTTTGCTTTGTTCGAAAGTTTAATGGTGGCTCACCGGCTCACCCGTCTGCTCACGTGTTTATAAAGCACAGTGATGCGAGTGTAAAGAGAAGAAAGAGTAATGATAAAAGAAACTGAATAAAGTAAAATGAATGAGGTACACGACATTTTGGTAGAAAGAAATGTTTTTTATATCAATCACTACATCCTACGCTTATGCCTCTCACCTATATGGCAGTCTTGGTTCAGATAACTGCTGGTTTACGATGCCTTATTTTTATAATGTAGCAAAGATTGTATTTGTATATGAAGTTAAATGTAATGATACGATTGTATTTGTATGTTAGGTTCAGTGTTCCCAGTGGACAAAAAAATGTATCCCAAACAGAGCCAAAACGTATCAAAAGACACAAAAAGTATTAATTCTATTTGATATATATATTTTTCATTTAATATGACAAGCATATAAACAATATATTTATGGCAGTAAATAAGTAATAATAATAATAATGTTTATTTCATACGCAGGCGTGCCTGGCACACATCAAGAGCACACCTATATATACAAATAAAATAATCTGACAGAGAGACACAAGTACAAAAAAGCTCAACTATGGCACAGAAACACGTAAAAATTAGGTCACCGATGTTGGCATCTGAACCATTCTGGCCAAGTGGGCCAATGTTTGATATCACCAGCTGTACAGTTGTCAAAGTCCATCTGCACCAAGTTATATTCACGTCGAATGTTCGTATGGTTCACCATAATATAACCACCATAACAAATGGCATATCTAATCACTGATGCAACAATACCATTGCTGCTACACCTTAGGCTTTTTAAAAACAACAGTTGTCGGCAATCAACAAGCACTGGGCATGTTAGCAGACCCCAACGAAGGCAAAGTGGATGATTCCTATGAGCTAGCGGTAACCCTAATAATCTCTTGATACAAGAGGTTTGATAGTTGGTTGAAACATCCCACACCACACAGCCATACACAGGTTCACAGTATGCCTTAAATAACTTAACCAGTATGGCTCTATCAGCATAACCCAAATGGCTACGAAGCATATTGACACAGCAGTACATTGCACGTTTTATACGACTCATATCAGCCTCATCGCTAAGCGTATTTTCAATTACATGACCAAGGTACTTGAGCCAGGGCGAGTACAGGTACCGAACGTGTACGGTCTGGCAGTGTGAAGACTTACCAATCATAAACATCACTGTAGTAAAACGTACGAAAACGGTTAAAATAAGTTAAAAAAGTATCCCAAATCTGAAAATTTACCCATTTCGTATCATTTAGGTCAACGGCGTAAGATAGTACTACCAATATCAAAAAGTATCCAAATGATATTTTTGTATTCCCACTGGGAACACTGGTTAAGCTAAGTGGCTATGCTGGCCTTATTTTTGTATTAAGTGTACGATACGATTGTACTTGTATGTTGGGTTAAGTGGCTATGGATTGTGAAAGATTCACAATAAAGATTTTTCTTTTAATTAACTCTTAGTTTTTGTAAGCCTTAACATACCACTATTAATGCTTTTATGTTTAGCCTTATTTTAATATCGCATAATGTAGAAGTTTTATCCTACAGAATTTACAGTACTGTATTTAAAAATAAATTAATTCATTACTTACTCCTTTATCTTTACATTAATTATTTAAGAAATAAATAAAAGAAAATAAATATATTTTAGAATAGTTACTCATATTAATATTTTTTAAGTTTATTTTTCATTACTTTGAGAGAAATTGTTCAAAAAATATTTTTATTTACTTAGAAATACACAAATTTTATTTAAAAACAAAATTCAAAGAATAAACCTATTGAAAATAATCATTTTGTATTGGATGAGGAGCAGTTTTGCCAAATCTACCGCGAATGCGGTGAATCTACCGCGTTTTTCATGTTTTCACACGCTACCGCCTCGTTGCGAAAATCTATTGCGTTTTCATCCTACGGAATGTATATAATATTTTTTTATATTTTAAAAGTGAAGCGTGAGCTAACTAGGCATATAATGTACACCAGTAAACCTATCTTATACCTAGTATAAGCAATGGTATGACAACAAGCAAGCGTCATGTCTTTGATGGGAGCAATGACGTCACAAAAAATGCGAAATATCGAAAAAATATGAACTGGGGATGATCAGAAAGCATTTCCAATGCTGCTAAAGCTCATGAATAATCTCCTTACTCTGCCTCATTCAAGCGCCTCTGTAGAACGCGTGTTTTCTGAAGTGAACTTAAATAAGATGAAACTCAGAAATAGACTGAACTCGGAATCTCTTAAAGGTATTCTGCAGTGTAAAACCTGTAGGATATGTACGCAAAGTTAGAGCGTGAAGGGACTTGTGAAGAGGATATTAGCCCTGCATCCGATGATGAATTTTAAATTAATAAAGGTAAGAAAACTTCGTTACCTTAAAGGCTAACATTTATAAACAATGTGTATTACTGTAACATATATATATATTACCTACCGCGTTTCCTCGCATTTCACCGCGAAATTAACAGTAAACTACCGCCTATTAAGAAGAACCATCTTGCAACACTGATGAGGAGTGGTAATCATGTGGCCTCGCTGGAGGTAGAGATCTTTTTTCCTTCCATCTTCCGAGAAGGTGTCGGTGGTTCTGCTACTAGCATATGTTGTCACTTTTTTAAAAAGTGTGCCTGCTGCCCCCTTGTGGGGTTAGTAGGCCTCGGGGTTCGGATCCCAAAATCTAAAAAAGAGCTTTCTCTTAACGCCTGCGCGTGCCTGATTGAGCCCGGGCGCCTGTCTTCTACTCACGCTCTCGTTTCTGTTCCACCCTTTCTCTACTTCTTTCCCAATTCTTCGTCTGTTCAAGCTTCTCTTCTTCACTATCTTCTTTCTTGGTCACATCGACTACTGTACTTCAATTTTCAAGAACCCCATTCAACAAAATTAAATTTTGTTAGATTGAAAAATTTATTGTTTAGCTTGAGAGATATTATTTTTATTTAGGTGTAGTATTAAGGTTAAGTTTACTTTAAATAGACTCGGTAATTATAGAAATAATAATGGCCTATTTAGACACTGTCAACACAGCTACAGACTTTTTCACTGTAGGTTGCAGTGGTTTTCAGATTAAATTTGGTCAGCAGCAAGATTACTAACTATGGTGAAGCTAAATTCATCAAAATTAATTTAGACTTACCAAAAATGAAGTTGCCAGTTGAACGTTACCCTTTCAGTTTCTAACTGATTCATAAGTTTCATTTAGTTTCCAGGTTTTTTTTGAATCTCGTTGTTAAGTTTTAGGTTATTGTTTAACACACTGCTAGGTTATTTATTTGTAGGGGCTATTTCCCAGACCTAGGTTTTGCAGGTTAAGTTAGGCTAGGGCTGGATTGCCCTTAAGTTTTTGGTTTTAAAGGTTTAAGGTTTAGAAGGTTTTATTTAAGTTAAGTTAGGGCTATATTGCCTTTAGGTTTTAATAGGGGCTATAACAGCCATTTAATTATTGAGTTAGGGCCGTTGTAGCCCGGTTCGAGTTTCGTCTAGGTACCTAGTTTTTCTCTTACCTTAGTTATTTTCTCTTACTTGCACCTAGTTCTGATCGGCCTCTATTTAGTTAAACATGGGTTTTGATTAATTGCAGTGGTTATTAATTAAGGATACTATTTAATTAAAGGTTGTTAGGTTTGAAGGTTGGCTCAGTTTCCCGGTTTGGGTAACCACGAGCATTTTAATTTTTTTTGAGAAAAAAGGTCCCGCTTCATGCGGTCAAAAATTTTCAAGACTGGGCAAAGCTCCGTTTTTCTTTGTCCCAGAAACTTTTTTTTTCCTTCTTTTGGTTAATTAGGGAAACCCAACTTCACTAGTTGGTTAGAAACGAGGGTTTTTATTTTTATTTATTTGGTTTATATTTGGAAATATATGCGGTTATTTCTAACCACTTTTTTCAACAGTTAGTGCATGGCGCGCTTGTTAATAATTGCAATTATGTATCACTTTCATGGCCGAATTTAGGCCACAAAACTGTTCCAAAAAAATATTTATGGTGTTTGTAATTGGTCAGACTCGGAGCCATAATCAGAATCAAACATAATTATGGAAATTGATTAATTGATAAGTAAAATAAATAATTTATAAATAAAAAATTATTAATATTTTTTTATGCAGGAAGGAGGGGGCCAAGGGCAAATGGCCCAAAAGCGCCCGCTCCACTCCCATAGAAGAAGAAGAGAACCAAAATCATGGTCCGGGGTTTTGGAGATGCCTGGACACTCTGCGTGTGAAAGATGGGATGTCATAGACAGGAGGAAAGATGAATTGAGGAAGATTGTTCCAGAGTTGACCGCTTGAGTAGATAAAAGATTGAAAATACCGATTAACCCATGCATTAGATAGTTGCACAGAAGAGGAATGAGAAAGTGTAGAAATTCTGGTACTGCGTGCTCTCCTTAAAGGAGGAGACATGCAGTTAGAGAGTTCAGAAGAGCAATGTCCGTTATAATAGCAATAGTAAAGAGAGAGTCAGGCAACATTGGGGTGAAGAGAGAGAGATTGAAGACAATCAGGAAGAGGCGGGGAATTGATGAGACGAAAGGCCTTTGATTCCATCCGGTCAAGTACGGCTGTGTGGGCTGAGCCACCCCACACATGAGAAGCATACTTCGTACATGGGCGAACAAGACCCCTGTACAGAGACAGCAGCAACTGAGTGGGGGTAAAGAAACCGCGGAGGCGGTAAAGCACACATAACCTCTTACAAGATGTTTCAGAAAGAGAATATATGTGATTTTTCTGGGAAAGATCACGAGAAAAGGAAACGCCAAGAATATTAAAAGAAGAGGAAGGATTGAGTTGTATGTTGTTGAAGATAAGGAGATAGTCGTGTGGAACATTTTGACGAGTAGACAGATGGAGGAACTGAGTTTTTGTGACATTGAAAGCCACAAAGTTTTCTCTGCCCCAATCAGATATCGCAGAAAGGTCAGAGGTCAGGTGTCCCACAGTCGTCCTACGCGCATCATAAAGTGACTGCTGTAAGGGACGCTTTGAGAAGTGAGTGGAGAAATGAAGAGTGGAATCATCGGCATAGGAGTGAATAGGACAGGAAGTGCGAATTAAAAGATCATTAATAAATAAAAGGAAAACAGTGGGTGTCAGAACAAACCCTGAGGAACACCACTGTTAATAACTTTAGGAGAAGAACAGTGGCCATCTACAACTGCAGCTATAGATCGGCCAGAAAGGAAGTTAGAGATGAAGGCACAGACAGAAGGATAGAAACCAAAGGAAGGCAGATTGGAAATTACAGATTTGTGCCAGACTATCAAAAGCTTTCGATATGTCTAGTGCAATAGCAAAAGTTTCACCGAAATCCCGAAAGGAAGATGACCAAGAGTCAGAGAGATATGCAAGAAGATCGCCAGTAGAGCGTTCTTTCCGGAATCCATACTGACGATCTGAAAGAAGAATGTGATAAGAGAGGTGTTTAAGAATCTTCCGATTAAGGATAGATTCAAAAACTTTGGAAAGACAAGAAATTAAAGCAGTTGGACGATAGCTGAAGGGCTGAGAGCGGTCACCCTTCTTTGGGACAGGCTGAATGAAAGCGAACTTCCAGCAGGAAGGAAAAATACCAGATGAGAGACAAAAACGAAAGAGTTTGCCTAGGCAGGGTGTCAGCACAGAAGCACAGTTCTTAAGAACAACAGGAAAGGAGGAACAACATCAGGACCATACGGCTTCCTAGAGTTCAGCCCAGATAGGGCAGAAAGAACATTTTTGGAAGAGATTCTAATTTCAGACATAATAAAGTCAGAGGGTGGAGATGGAGGAACAGCACCAGAATCGTCCAGGGTTGAATTGTGAGCGAAAGTTTGAGCGAAGAGTTCACCTTTGACAGGAGAAAAGACGGCAACTGAGCCGTCAGAATGGAAAAGAGGAGGAAAAGAAGTAAAGTTGTTGAAGAGGTTCTTAGCTAAATGCCAGAAAGAACGAGAAGAATTAGAATTGGATAGATTTTCACATTTTTGTCGGGTGAGGGAATTTTTGAGGAGTCAAAGAACAGATTTTGCACGATTCCAGGCAGAAATATAAGCTGAGTCAGAGTCAGGAGTTGGATAGCGACGGTACCTTCTGAAAGCCTCCTCACTGTTGCGGCTAGCATTAGAACAAGTAAAGCTAAACCAAGGTTTTTTTGCATTAGTAGTAGGAATAGAATATGGAATGTACGCCTCCATGCCCGAGAGCAGGGCCGTTTCCTGGCATAAGCAGACTAAGCGGCCGCTTAGGGCCCCGCTGCCACTAGGGGGCCCATAGACAGGCTCCCAGGTCATAGCTCAGTGGGCAAGAATAGGAATATAGCTGAAGTTATTATTAATATTATTGTTATTATTATTATTATCCTTATTATTATTATTATTATTATTATTATCGTATTAATTAAAGTTTTTGTATGAGACAAATGTGATAAAACGGAGACAAACGAAAGGTTTTGGTCGTTTTGTGTAAATAATCATTGTGAGATCTTATTTCTATATTATTTAACTTTATTCTTACTATATGCTTATACTTTCCTAAATGCTTAATTTTTCTATTATTGTAAAACATTATTATTATTATTATAAAGATTTACATTTAATTTCCAATATTCTGAATATTTTTTTTTATTTTCAGTACTGAGTTTCTTAATAATAATTCTAGATAAGAATTTGCAGTATGCTAAGAATACTGTCTTCACTTTTGCTTCTGCTGACGCGTTTCGTTCATATACTTTGAACATCTTCAGAGCTTTATACGTAATTTTAAAGTAAAATGGGTTATATATATATTTCTTGATTGTAAGTTTGATACAATTTCAAATTAATTTAAGACTATTCGAAAGTTCATTAAATTTTATATTAATTTTCGGTTTTTTCATTTTAATGTAAAAGGCTTCGGTAATTTTTAGTTTTTTGTACGTTATGTGATGAGTATAAGATTTGAAAGTTTTGTGAGATATTTTTTAAATTTAATATTTTATGATCTACTCTGTAATGTTCGTTAATTTTACTTGGACGATATTTATGTTGGTATGATCTCTCTTTAATGTGGTTTGTGGTGTAACCAATGTAAGTCGACGTACAGTCAACTCCAGGACATGTAAATTGGTACACCACATGATGTTGCTTATCAGGGTTTTTGTTACGTGTTTTTCTTTATCCATTGGTTTTATGTCTCTTTAATATATTGTTTAAACATTTTTCTTCATATTCTAGTCTTGTTGGGTTTCTTGTTTCGAAGTCGCGTTTGAGAAGTTGCGTTTTGAAATTTTCTGAAGACTTTTCTTTGTGAGCTGTTTTGTCGTGAAGTCTTTTGTCGTAAAGCAACATCATGTGGTGTACCAATTTACATGTCCTGGAGTTGACTGTACGTCGACTTACATTGGTTACACCACAAACCACATTAAAGAGAGATCATACCAACATAAATATCGTCCAAGTAAAATTAACGAACATTACAGAGTAGATCATAAAATATTAAATTTAAAAAATATCTCACAAAACTTTCAAATCTTATACTCATCACATAACGTACAAAAAACTAAAAATTACCGAAGCCTTTTACATTAAAATGAAAAAACCGAAAATTAATATAAAATTTAATGAACTTTCGAATAGTCTTAAATTAATTTGAAATTGTATCAAACTTACAATCAAGAAATATATATATAACCCATTTTACTTTAAAATTATGTATAAAGCTCTGAAGATGTTCAAAGTATATGAACGAAACGCGTCAGCAGAAGCAAAAGTGAAGACAGTATTCTTAGCATACTGCAAATTCTTATCTAGAATTATTATTAAGAAACTCAGTACTGAAAATTAAAAAAACTATTCAAAATATTGGAAATTAAATGTAAATCCTTTATAAAGACATAGGCTGATATCGACTTTCTATTATTATTATTATTATTATTATTATTTTATTATTATTATCATTATCATCATCATTATTATCATTATTATTATTATTTAGCAGATTAGATGTGGTTAACTAGATGTGACTTCGTGCATCTTAGAAAATGAAACGACATTATCCATCAGGAGCTGAAAAACGGAAAAAGAAGAAAATAGAGGAGGAGAAGCTTTCCAGTAGCACAGGTGAGATTTGCCACTTGTATATTCTTATGATTACAGTTCAGGCAACTAGGTTAGGTAGACCATCAAGCTAAGCAAGTGCTCAGGAATCGTGTAGACTGTAGATTAAGCTAGTCTCTGTAATATCTATAATATTTCGAAATGTGAAATTTAATGGATCACATCACCTCAAATTCTGTTCACACAGATTAATTATACACTGGGCAACAAAAAAAAACTTTTTGTGTCCCAAGAATGAAAATACCCTATTCTTATAGTATTTTCTGTGCTGAATCCAAATAAGTTTGTAAAATTTCTCTATCAGGTCTGGTTTTTGTGTGACATGCAATTTAATTTTTAAAAACCCATATAGTTACATACTTATTAAAATATGATCGAAAAGACATACCTGTAGTTTAAAAAGTAGCTTGTTTTGATTTTCTGCTGTGCTTTGCCTCAGGCATGTCTCTCTTAAGAGTCCAGCAATAGTCAGCCAGCATACTGGGGCTCCATTTGCCTTGGTAACGGTTTTCCATGGCAGAAATATCCTGATGAAAACGCTCACCATGTTCGTCGCTTACCGCACCCAGGTTTTCCGGAAAAAAGTCCAAGTGAGAGTCCAAGAAATGAACCTTTAATGACATATTGCACCCCATTGCTTGGTAAGACTTAAGAAGATCTCCTACTATTTCAGGATAGTTTTCGGCCTTGTGATTTCCCAAAAAATTTGTGCAGACACTTTTGAAACTTTGCCACGCAGCTTTCTCAACTTCATTCAACTCTCCTTCAAATCTCTCATCTCTTAACAATTCTCTGATCTGAGGGCCTACAAAAATGCCTTCTTTAATCTTGGCATCACTGATCCGGGAAAACTTATTTCTCAAGTATGTGAATCCTGTTTGAGCTTTATCCATCGCTTTAACAAAGTTTTTCATAAGTCCAAGCTTGATATGCAAAGGAGGAAGGTACACTTTCTCAGGGTTAACAAGTGAAGTATTCACAACATTTTTCTTGCCTGGAACAAGTGAGGTGCGTTTTGGCCAATCCTTCTTAACGTAGTGGTTTTGCTTGCCCCTACTGTCCCACTCACATAAAAAACAACAGTACTTGGTGTAACCTAGCTGCAACCCAAGCAAAAGTGCAATGACCTTCAGATCTCCACAGATATTCCACTTATATTTCTGATACTGAAACTTTTCTAAAAGCAACTTCATGTTGTCGTATGACTCTTTCATGTTTGCAGCATGTGCAATAGGTACAGAAGGAAATTTATTTCCGTTGTGAAGAAGGACTGCTTTCAAGCTGACTTTTGAGGAGTCAATGAACAATCGCCACTCATCCACGTTATGTTCATGACCAAGAGCCCCCATGACTGAATTAACATCTTTACAAAACACAAGTCCATCTTCATGGGAGAACCATTCTTTGAATTCATCATGGCGGCTGCGGAAAAAACAAACTTTAGTGTCACGTTGCAATAGATTCCAACCCTTTAATCTTGAACCTAAAAGTTCAGCCTGCTTCTTAGATAATTTCAAATCACGAACTAGGTCATTTAGATCTCCTTGTGACAGTAAATGTGGTTCATTGGAGGAACAGGTAGCCTGGAATGTTGGATCAGAAATGTCTTCATCTTTTTCCTCGTGATATGCTACAGCTACGTTTGATTCCTCATCACTTAAACTTACATGTTCAGGAGGATTTGGTACTGGAAGTTGAGCACTGTGGGGAACTGGTCTCATTGCAGACGGTAGATTAGGGTATTTCATAAGGCTCTTTGTTTTTGAAGTGATCCCCTTTGTATTTACCAGGCAGAAATAACAGTCTGTTGTGTGATCTTTGGGTTCCCTCCAAATCATTGGAATAGCAAATGGCATGTGACGTGAACCGTTTAGCCATCCTGTAAGTAGTCTTACACATGTCACACAACAAATGTGAGGGGCCCAACTCTTGTCCTGATCGCCTACTTTACATCCGAAATAAAGTTCATAGCATTTTTTTACTAATGGTGTAAAGTTACGTTTCTGGGATTTTAAAGTTAGATCACCACATACATAACAAAAGGAATTAGGATGATTCAGACAGTTCCGCGGCATTACAAAACATATATATGAATACAACACTGGTGTAAAATTAACAAGAAGCAACAGACACTAGCTGTTAACACTGTGACATTTACAAGCAGACTGACTTGGAGCTGCTCTACACACAGAAACTAGGCTCATGTCTGAACAGGTACAAACATGTTTCAACCTGCACAGTCTGCTGCTCCGAACAAATTTATCATGCCAGCATTATCAGAACTTTCTCCCCAAAGGAATAAATTGTACTAATTTTACAGGAAAATTAATACAACATATATATTAATATTAATATATTTTATTATAGTTATATTAATTAATATAATGTATTATTATATTTATTATTTTTATAATGTTTTATATTATAATATTGTTATTAGTGATGCAGGTCACATCCGCATCCGCGGAACATCCGCACATTTTCTCGCATCCGCATCCGCATCTGCATCCGCACTTTGGACTGCGGATGTCGTGCGGATGTGGACCGTTGAGATAAAACGTCATTAATAAGCGGAAATTATCAAATTCTACTATAATAATAGAACTAGTTCATTGTGCGCAAAAGTGATGCAAGCGACAAGACGAGAGGCTGTTCTTGTATGAAGTTACTCTCTTGCAACCTACTTAGATCCACGTTACAAAGCTAAGTTATTTTCACCTAGTACATTAGAACGAGTTAAATCATCACTTGGCAAAGCAGTTGAAGAGCTTCAATCTCTTGAATCTGTCGCTTCGCCACCCACCAAAAGAATAAAAGTTTCAGTGACAGAACCAACACCTTCAACCAGTGGCGGTTCCTCATATGGGCAATATGGGCAGCCGCACAGGGCGGCATTTGTGGAGGGGCGGCATGAGCGCCTGCAAAAAAAATAAAAATAAAAATAAGAATAAATAAATAAAGAAATAAATAAAAATAAAAAATAAAATAAAATAAATAATAAAAGATCAATGACTTTGCATCAAGGAAGGTAAGAAGAGTCAGGCTTTAGATGGCAGTTGTGCTGTGGTGCAATTTATTTTGTTTCTTGTTCAAAGTGTAGCATAATAATTACCCTCTCTTAAGTGTCTTATTCTATTTATGTGATAGAGCATTTGTACAATTTAGAAATTTGATTCTCTAGTTTATTTATGGCAGTTGTGCAATTTAATTTGTATTTTTCCTGTTCATAGTATCATAATTACATTCTCTTAAGTGAGTTATTCTATTTACGTGATGAAGGATTTGTAAAATTCAGAAATTTGAGTCTTTGTTTTGGTTCTGAAGTTCCAACAATTAGTCCAATAAAAAGTTATTTTGTGAAAGAGTTATGTCTGTCCTTTATTTTGGGGGGATTCGAATGTGTGTGTGTTGGCGAACAGGGGGGGGGGGCGCTGAAGGTGAGGTTCGCCCAGGGCGTCATGTAAGCTAGGACCGCCACTGCCTTCAACGAGCAAATCTATCACAGAATCTCTCTCTCAGTTTCTTGAGTGAAGCAGCGATGACGAGACCTACGCGATGTCAAAAGATGTAGTAAAAATGATCGAGAGCTATCACCAAGAAAAACGCGTGGCTGCATGTGACAATCCTATTAGTTGGTGGAAAAATACGCAGAATATCTATCCATACTTGAGTAAACTTGCAAGGAAACATTTAGCACGTCCTCCAACAAGCGTACCAAGCGAGAGATTATTTAGCAGTGCTGGATTAATATATGATGAAAAGAGAAACAGACTGGCAGCAGAAAAGGCAGAAAAATTAATGTTCCTTAAGCATAACCTTCCTATAATTAAGTTTGAATATTAAACGATGAACATCTTAGTTTACTTTATTTTAATTACTCATTTATAAATATGCCTAATAAAACTTTAAACTTAATATAAATAGTTATGAAGCTAATTAAAGATCTCTTTCTATAAGGGTGGAGGTTGGGGAAAGAGGTCGGGAAACACAATTATGGTTTCTAATTGGGGCTGAAACTCAACAAAATATAACGAATTTATTTGCAGACGAATTCACTAATTGATTTCTATATTAGTTAGATGCTTGCTATTATTTTATATGTTCAGGGAAAAGTACAGCAATTATTGTACAATTAATCAATTATACTACATTATAGCTACAGCTCTCTCTATATAATAACTTATTATATACGTTAAACACAACAAATCTCGAATATATCCTAAAAAATAACGAAAATGTAGACATCCGCATCCGCATCCGCATCCGCGGAGGTTGAAATCAAACATCCTCATCCGCATCCGCATCCGCGGATGTGAAAAAAATGACATCCGCTACATCACTAATTGTTATATACTTAATTATATATAATATGTTATTATTTTTTTATCCGGTGATCATGCTAAATGAGGAAAAAATGAACATAGCGTCACAAGTAAACTAAGCCTGCTAGAAAAAAATCTGATTTCATATTTAGATTCAGCATGAAAAAGTACACTTAGAACACCCATCAAAACCCTTGTGACAAAATTGTTGTTGACCAGTGAATTATCAAACAAGATAAGAAAGAGTATTTTAGCAAAAATTAACAGAATATGTAATGTTATGTTCTTCTCAGGAGCACTACTGAAATATTTGGAAAAGCCATCCTCAGCAAAGCCTGATGAGCATCATGAGCCAACAGCAGGACCATCCTCTATGCAACCTCAAACACCAGTAGAAGTAGAGCCTGATGAACCAACAAGTGGCTCATCTTCTGTTCAGCTTCAAACACCACACACAGGCATTTCTACTGAGCAACAAGAACCAAGATCTGCTCCACTGCTTGATCCGTATGACTGGCCAGTTGTCCTGTCAGATGCCTTGAAGACAGATCTGGTGTCTCGAGGACCATCTTAAATCAGTCCAGATTTCACATTCCCTAAAAGAGAGGACGGTAGAAGCGTTCATCACCATTATATGTACAGACCATTAATTAATGGGGAAAAAATAAAGCGAAGCTGGCTGATTTACTCTAGAAGGAATGATGCTCTTTATTGCTTCTGCTGCAAGTTGTTTTCAAGGAAGTCGTACAAACTAATTACGGATGGACTTTCAGACTGGATAAACGTTGGTTCGCTTCTGAAAGGCCATGAAAATAGTTCAGAACATGCAGATAACATGGCAACATGGAAGGATCTGGAACTGCGGCTAAAAACTGGTAGGACCATTGACCAAACTGAAATGTCATTAATGGAGGTAGAGCGAAGACGCTGGCGAGATGTTCTCACACGTCTTGTAAGTATAATCCAATCACTGGCAGAGAGAAACCTTGCTTTCAGGGGATCTTCCTCTACATTGTACAATCGAGACTGGCAACTTCTTGAAGGAGGTTGAGTTGCTTGCTAAATTTGATCCAGTGATGAAACAACACATCAGCAGAGTCGAAAGTGGCCAATATAGTCATTCAAGTTACCTAGGAAACATCATTCAAAATGAGCTCATTGGGTCCATTAGTGGGAAGATCTTGGATGCCATTGTTGCAGAAATAAAACAAGCTAAATATTACTCACTCATTTTAGACTGCACTCAAGACATAAGCCACCAAGAACAGATGTCGATTATTATCAGAACTGTTAAAATGGGTGAAGTACCAGAAATAAAAGAATACTTCTTGGGCTTTCTTGAGGCTTCAGAAAGTACAGGCCTGGGTTTATCAGTTCTGATTCTGAAGAGACTAGATGAACTGAATATTCACTTTGATAACTGCAGAGGACAGTCATATGACAACGGAGCGAACATAAAGGGCAAGAACAAAGGTGTTCAGGCAAGGTTATTAGAGAAGAACTGTCGTGCACTCTATGTTCCATGTGGGGCTCACACTCTGAATCTTGTAGTAGCTGATGCAGCTAAAGCTTCCACAGATGCCATCAGCTTCTTTGGTAACGTACAAAATTGTATAACCTTTTTGCAGCAGCTACACAGAGATAGACAATCCTAAAGAAGCACGTGAACATAACACTCAAGTCTTGGAGTGAAACCAGGTGGAGAGCCGGCTTAAGAGCATTGAGGCTGTGCGATACCAGAGCCACAACATCAGAGAGGCCCTGTTAGAAGTCAGAAACAATACCACAGATGCCATAGCCAGGACTGAAGCACAAGTACTTGCAGAGGAGGTAGGGTCTTATCGCTTTCAGATTTGCACAGTAGTATGGTATGACATTCTTCATGCAGTTAACCATGTGAGCAAACTTCTGCAGTCTCCTACAATGCAGTTTGATGTGGCAGTCAACCTCCTCACAAAAACAAAAGACTCACTCACCAGCTACAGAAACACAGGTTTTCTTGCAGCACAAGTCGTAGCTAGGAACATATGTGAGGAAATGAATGTGGAGGCTGTGCTGAAGGAGAAGAGGCTCAGATTCACAAAAAAGTACTTTGCCCACGAAACTCCTGACGAGCCATTTACAGAAGCCTTAAAGAGGCTGGAAGTAAAAATTTTCAATGTGGTGGTGGATTGTGCCATCGGGTCAATAAATGAGAGATTCAAAACATTAGATGATGTGAGGGACATATTTGGGGTTCTCCTAAACTTCATCACAATGAACAACGAAGACTTGTCCTGCAAGTGTGAAAAGCTCTCTAAGATACAGAGCTCTGGAACTGACTCTGACATTGATGGAAGAGAACTGACCCTCGAAATTAAGAACTTGCCGTCTTTACCTTCACACAACATGACTGCATTGGAGCTTCTCTCCTTCATTCATCAGAATCAACCGGAGGAACTATACCCCAATCTCTGGGTTGCACTAAGAATTGCCTGCACTCTACCTGTGACAGTAGCGTCAGCCAAGAGGAGCTTCTCTAAGATGAAGCTAATCAAGAACTACCTCAGATCATCAATGGGGGCAGGATCGCCTCAGTGGCCTTGTCATCATAAGCATCAACAAGGACGTTGGCAGGGAGATTTCATATGATGATGTTATTGATGATTTCGCCCAGAAAAAATCTAGGAGGCAAAAATTTTGAAGATACAAACTGTTCTGTATAACTGTTAGCTATTACACGATTGTATCGTAGAGTTAGTAATTGTTTGGTAGTTGATAATTGCATTATTTTTTTATACATAGTTCTGTGTCATTTATTCTAAATAATGTATAAGCTAATTTTCAGGAATTTCATGAAGAGTATTCTTTCTGTCTTCTGAAAGTACATATTTGTTGTTTTGGACATAAATGTTTCATTAAAATTGTTTCATAATTGTTTTTCATTAACACAGCCATTTTTTGTATGTGTGTGCTGAGGTGATGTAGTAAGGCGTGAGTTGGTGGATGGAGGGGTGGGGCCTCAAATGGGTATACTGCTTAGGGCCCCCTAATGGCTAGAAACGGCCCTGCCCGAGAGAATCACTTCAGTTATGCGCTCAGCACACTCGGCCACGGAAGCAGTAATCATTCCATGGGAAATCACAAAAGAACTGCCTCAGGGTTTCCCAGTCAGCGGCGAAGTGCCAAAGGCGCCTCCTCTCTCTTGGGAGGATCCAAAGGCCGAATTGGAGTGATAGGACAGGAGACAGATGTAAGATTGTGGCCCGAGGAGCCCAACGGAGAAAAAAGTTTCACAGAGTAAGAAGAAGGGTGAGAGGTAAGAAATAAATCTAGAATGTTGGGCCTACCTCCAAGGCGATCGGAGATACAAGTAGGGTGCTGTACAATCTGCTCTAGGTCGTTTAGGATAGAAAAGTTGTAAGCTAGTTCACCAGGGATGTCAGTGAAATGGGAGCAAATCCAAAGGTGGTGGTGAACATTGAAACCTCCTAAAATGGAGATTTTAGCAATGGGAGAGCGGGATAGAATGTATTCCACTTTGGAAGTGAGATAGTCAAAGAATTTTGGATAGTCAGTAGAATTAGGGGAAAGGTAAACAGCGCAGATGTATTTAGTTTAAGATTGGCATGTAAGTCGTAGCCAGAGGGTATAGAATTCGGAAGATTCGAGTTCGGGAATATGAAAACAAGTTGGGTCACTGGGGACATATACGCAAAATCCACCTTTGGAGTGAAATTGAGTCTAGAGAAAGTAAGAGGGTACAGAAAAGGGGTTGCTGTCAGTCATCCCAAACACCTGAGTTTCAGTAAGGAAAAGAAGATGAGGTTTAGAAGAGGAGAGGTGGTGTTCAAGTTCAACAGATTCAAAATTTGAGAAAAGGCCATGAATGTTGCAGAAATTTAAGAAAAGTAAATCAGACAGAGGTCCAGAACATCTCAAATGGGCGGAAGCAGATCCAGCCCCGCTGCCCGGGTCTGCGTTCCCGGTATCGGCAGCGGGGGAGCCAGAAGTGGGGACATTTATGGTCACCTGCCCAGGGGACTCCGAGGCTCTTGAAGTTGATGCCATTTTTTTTTAATTTTGAAAAGATTATGTAGTGTGTAAGATGCATGTATATGTAGTGAGGAATAGGGAGAGAAGTGTGTATTTGAGAGCATGCTGGACTGCTGAGAGGGTAGATGAGACACAGAAAAAGATCAGCTAAGGAGGACGATTGGTGTTTACAATCTCTTCCTACTAAGTGGCTACAATCTCCTCCTTAGTTTCGCTAAGCTTTATTGAATCTTCTCGTAACCTTTCTGTGGCGTAACATGCTGCCAAATATGTCGAATATATTTTTTTTGTGGAACATGCGGTTTGATCTATCCAAATCGGGTCTAGTGTATGTACAAACAAAATTCGGTTTACAGAATAAATCTCATAACCTATAAACTACAAATGTGAATAATTAGCATTATATTTAGAAAAATTTATGTAATATTTTGTTTTTTTATATATGTAAGAAAAGGGTATCAGTGTTAAGTACAGTAAAAATTCTAAATTTGCAATTTATTATTTAAAGTGTACCACCCTATTAGTAGGGTGTGTCAATTTTAGGGAGTAAAGTGAAATCTTTAGATTTTCAAAGACTACTAGTGACCAAAGGATGCATTTTTATGTGATAAATCGAAATATGGCTTTAAAATCCAGATTTTATCACACCTAGCTACTTATATTTGAAGTTGAAGTTTATGAAAAATCAGAAATGTTTGCAAGTATTTTTTTTATTGCATATAACTACATTTTACATACAATACATACAATTAAAGACATTTTGACTGTAGTTCAATATTAAAACTTAGAAATATAGATAGGTTTCTTGAACTTTGCCAAGGATACCATGTCTGCCTTACTCTTGTTCCTGGACATGAGCTCCCTACTGGCCACCTGGCCACTGATTTACGCCTCCCTCCTCTGTTGTGAGTAAACATGTTGTGCTACTTCAGTTGTCATCCTTACACACCTCTCTACTGACTGTGTGTGTGTGTGAGGGCCATGCAGGAACTTCCATTGGTCTATCCAGAAACTCCTTGATTGCGGCAGTGGTGAGGGAGCAGGTCAGAGGAGGCTCAGTCACGCCAGAGTTTCAGTCAGTAAGCTCCGAGAGTTTGGTGGCATCTGGGTTGATGTCAGGAGTCTTCTTGGGTCTGACACTGCAGTCTCCTACCTGTGTGTCCTCATCTCCTTCACCTCTGATTTCCAGTATCCTCTTCACTGCCTCCCTCCTCTCCTCCTCCACCTCACTGCACAGCATGGCCTGGAGCACAGCCTCAGAGTGTGCATACCAGGCTGATCTCTTCACTGTAGGCATCCTATTCCTATTACCTCCTTCTTCTGACTTCTGAACAGCTCCAGCTGGCACAGTACATGCCTGGGACCCTCCACCCAGCTGTGATTTAACTTGATGTTGAACCAGTTTGGCATGTAGACTCCAACTATGAATTCCACAATTATCCTCAGATTCTTCAGGTTCCTACCCTTCAGCCCATGTTTGGAAATCCACAATCTGCAGAACCTTAGAGCCATGGTGACCCACTACTGTGACAGACTGGCCCAATCTCCAGGAGAGCTAGACTCTGAGGTACCTCTCCCGAACTGATGGCACTGATGATTCTGTAGCCATATGATTGGTCTGTGCTGAGGTCCTTGACTACCTCCTGACTGAGATGGGGTAGAGGAGGACCAACAGTGATCGTCGTGAAGTTTGGGTTGATCTCCAGCTCAGTGGCAGTGCCTAACATCTTCCCCAGGGGCCCAGACCACTTGTTGTTGCTCAATGTCTTGCCATCCAGTGCAGTCACCAGGTGTCTGAGCCTCAGCTCCCCAGTGTGCAAGTCACAGACAATCCAATCCACACCAACTTCCTGCTAAGCTTGGCCTCCACATAATGCATTACTCCTCCCTCCCAGCCAGTATTCACATTAGTACTGTCACCTCCTATGGCCAAAAAGGTCTGGTCTGCTCCTCTCTCTCTCTTAGCCAGTTCACCACATGATCAGCAATGACCTCAGCATGACTTCTCTCCTCTGCAGCATCCTCTGGTACAAAATGCCACAAATATTTCCCACCTGGTTCATTGCACACTGTGTAGTGTTCTTCCTTAATGAGGCCAGGAAACTGCCTGTCACTGCCCTCAGCTTCCATCATCACTTTGGTGTCATCTCTTTTCCCATCAAAGAAGATACAGGTGATGCCATTTTCCCTAATCTCTTCATCAAACTTCTTGACCAGCTCCTTAGTCAATCTCTCCTGAGCCCTCCTCACCTTGTTGTGGTCAATCACCAGTGCTGTGTCAAACTCTGTGATAAGACCAGCATCAATCTAGGCAGCAGTGGCAATCTCTGCAGTCTCTCTCAGCCCAGTGTGATGTCTGAAGTTAGCCAGAGCTATGTTGGTGATATCTTCAGTGTTGTATTTCTTCTTCTTAGTCACAGGCAAGGATGAAGTTGTCGCAGCCTCTGGTATGAAGTCTTCGTCCTCCTCTCTCCTCCCTGCCTCCTCCAGTATATCTCCAGTCTCCTCCAACTCCATCTCCAGCAGTGACTCCTCCCTCAACTCCTCTTTTTCTTGGCTGACTCCTCTGCCTTCCTCCTTCTCTTCTCCTCGGCCTTCCTTCTCTGCTCCTGTCTCTGCAGCACTGCTTCCTGTCTCCTGGTCTCAGGGTGATCAGCTAGACCCATCTGGTGTGCCCCCACACTGCCCACCTTTTCTCTCTGACCTTTAATGAAGGCAAGCTCCTGCACTGGTATCTTCTGCTCGCTCCTGCAGCTGCAGTCAATGTGAATCTCACTGTTGCAGACAGGGTTGCACCCAAGCTCACTGCAACTCCTGATCACACAGTGACAGGTCAGGATGTCCACCAATTTGTCCAGTTTCATCATGAACCTATCTTTGACCTCTAGCTTCACATCGCCAATGGACACCTTCACTGCCTCATCCCACAGTGCCTTCACTTTAGCCCTGATCCTGACCTCAGTGTTGATTACAGGTCCTGTGAATAGAGCGTTGGCCTTTCTTCACTGAGCCAGTAGCCCTGGAACAATGCCGTTGTTAATCAGGACATTAACTGGGTAATTCCTCCTGTCTTCCTCACTCATCTCTCTCCTCAACAAACCATACCTCAACAGATCTCCGGCTGTGGGCAGCTCAGCAGTGGGAAGTTCCCTCCCAGTCCCCACCAAATGACTTAGGTGACAACTTGATTTGCTTCGGGTTCTGATTTCTTTCTGACTCATCCTGTGGACCTGTGAACAAAAGAAATGTCATTGAAATTTGGATAGGCCTACTGATTATGATTACATAAAATTAAGTTAATTGAAATTCTTAATATCTTCCTATAAGCTCAGATAAAAGGTTGTGTTGTTATACGTACAAGACTTAATTATTCAAAGTAATGACAATTTCATATATCTATCATATCAAAATATACAGAAAGTTTGGGTCACACATAACATTTCGAATAATTTGAATTACACAATATTTACATTACGAAGTAATCAAAATTGTCAAAAAGGAGGGAAAACACATGAGTAGGATGGTGGCCAAATGGGAGAGTGCAAATGCCATTGCAAAATGTTACGTAATGTTGCAAGAGTGTCACCCCCACGCCCCTTTGTTGCAAAGCACCCCACCCCCTTTGTTGCAAACCCAAAATTGAGGTTCAAAGCCTCTTTGGGGGAGAAGGTGGGACGGACTCACCCCCCAAAGGGGCAAGAAGAGGGGGAACCTCTTAGGGGGAGAAGGTGGGAAGGCCTCACCCCCCAAAGGGGCAGAAAGAGAGAGAGGAAGGTGGAGAGACCCAGAGGAGGGAACCAGAGGAGAGGGTTGTTCGCCTGACAGCTGTCAGACGCATATGACCCCTCCAGCCACCCTGACGCTCTGTTATAGACCCCTAATCAGCCAGTTGGCTGAGTTGTCAGATTGCGCTATGTATTTAATTATTCCTTATATTCAGCCATTTGGCTGCTGAGTTGTCAGATATCGCCATGTATTTATTTACTCCTTATATTAATGTTGGCTTAGATTGTTGAGTTGCCAGTTTACGCTATGTATTTATTTAAAGTATATATTAATCAGCCAGGGCCAGCGGGCGCCACAGCCAGTTAGCTTAGAAGGCTGAGTTGCCAGATAGCTCCATGTATTTAATTATTCCTTATATTATTTAACCATTTGGCTGCTGAGTTGCCAGATAGCATTTTAACTGTTCAGGTATACCTTATTAGGGCGAGTTGCTAAATACCACCATATATTTTAATTTTTATTATGGGGAGTTACTAAATACCATCATTTATTATTTATTTTAATTTATATGAGGATAGTTGTCAGGTACCACCCTTTATTTTAATTTTTATTTATATTATGGATATAATCGGGTTCAAGGAATAAATAAAACACCAATACAACGTTCTGTTTATGAATTAATGGACATACAGTGGGATATATATAGGACGGAAAATATATAATCATACAAAGCATAGTATTAACAAAATATTAGAAAAATATATTTACATATTAATTATATATAATCATACAAAACAAAGTATTAACAAAATATTAGTACAGGAAAATATATAGTTATATTATCGAAAGTTATATTATCAAATATTAGTACAGGAAAAATATAGTTATATTATCAAAAGTTATATTATCAAATATTAGTACAGGAAAAAATATACAAAACGTATAATCATATTATTACAGGAAATATATATATATTATCTTTACGTTCTACGGTGCAAAACGCTAAATTCGCATGCTATTGAGGCTATATCCACATCGGCATTACTTTGTACGATGTGGTAAAACCATCCAATCATTACTTCACCGTTTAACTGATGCGGCGGTCTATACTCAATGCAAATGGCTTTCATATCGTTCAATAATATTTTTGTACCCACTTTACACTCGGCGGGAAAGTTATCTTTAAGCACAGCTAGAACACAATCAAAAGCACGCACAAAATTGTCATCGTTAACCATAACATTAAATACAAGTTTATAATCAGGCCAAATCGTAATGACACCTATCCACTATATAGAGATACAGCTCTTCACGGTGAACAATGTAGGCGAGCTCAGCTCTGTACCTCTCAAATGCTTTGTACCAAAGCACAGGATACTTCGATGAATCTAAACCTTTTAAATATGCATCCAGATCTAGACCGTTCTCCCCCTGTTCATTCCTACATTCAACAAATCCGTCGAGCAGAGCGGTGTAAGCGTATTCAAGTACTGTGTCAAAATAAATCATGTCTGTAATACGCGCGTCTAATTTAGGCTTCAGCTTACGGAATCCGACGATCTCAAACATTATGTCGAGGATGAAACGGTTTCGTGTAGGAACAAGAACGTCATTATCAGCTGTGTTCTTCCACATCAGTCGTATATCAATGCGTGTTTGTTCGTTATTTACACTCAATGTACAAACAATGGTATATGAGGAGGCGTCACTAATCACCTCTCTTATTATACCTACGTCAGCTGGTATTTTATAACGGTCCTCAGCCCACCTCTCAACCACCACGAAGATTTTATGCATCTCCTCAAGACTTAAATAAATAACGTTACGTTTGCTTGCATGCCTGCAGATCGTTTCAAACGCACAGTTAATGGTGCCGGTTTCTCGCCTAAATGCGCGCAATGACTTCGTCACGGAGACGTCGTACGAGGCGTTGAAAATGCTTCTCAGAGGGAGTTCCATCGTATTCACACGTTCACACGGATCGAGATGACTATGACACAACCATTCGGCGCAAGCTCTGAGATGACTATGAGCCACAGAAGGCAGGCGGGTAGGATCGGTTCGACGGGCGGGATGAATCACCCTGATGAAACGTGAATGGGTTTGTTCGAACTCGTATGCTCCGTGAGGAGTGAGTCACACCATAATCTAATGAAACATGTACGGCGCTGATCGAGTCGTTGTATCCCATTATATTGGGCAGATGTTTTTTCCGATACAAGAATTAATTTCGGTTTTAATGTTTTATCACTACCACGAATACGTACCAGACATTTTTGCAAAGGGGGATTTTCGCGAACTAAACACATTTTTTAAATGTTTTATCACTCCTAAACATCTTCACAAACCGGGGCGCTATTAGAGAGAAACATATGTTCATATTTATCCTTTTTGTTTAACAGGTGATACTCATCTCTAAAATCTGTTAAAAACTCACACAACCCATTAGCCACAACCTCACTACAAACCTCATCATGATATATATATATATATATATATATATATATATATATATCATCATGATATATATATGTAGTGGTAAAAATACTTAAGATTGTCCATGATGACAAGATTTACATTTTCACCCATAGGGTACAAGTAATGGGTATGGTGTAACATGATATAATACCGCTTATCACACCACTCATCCACAAGACTCACTACCCATAACTGCTGTTTATCTTCTGATCTTGTTGCTTCTTCTACCACACGGTGCACGTGAGCCTTTATAAAGCTTAGTTCTATAACATACTTCAGTACATCGTCTGTACTGCGAAATCCTACAATCCCCTCGCCAGAATATCCGTAGAGTATTTGAATAGCCTGGTCCTTCGCACGATTCAATGCAGCCTTAAAAGATGCAAAGGAGGCAGGTATAGGAAGTTTTTCAGTATCCACTACATCTACGCACTTGGCAGAATACCACTTCATAAATGTTGAACACGCGATATTAAAGGCTGCCATTTTCTTCTATGTTAGAGAATACACGTCTGAGCTCAAGGGTATACAGAGGTCAACTGAGTACAGAAGGGTAGAGGTCTGCTCAGGTTACGGCGTGATTTACGTTGCCGGTCTTACATTGGGCGGAGCTTAACTTTTACTGTATACACGCACACACACAAAGTAAAACGCTAGTTGAAACATGATTTATTTAATAAACGAAATAATCAAGATGTATATATTTACAAATACGTGTAATAATTAAGTTAGCAATAGACACATCAAAGATTATGGTATCCAAAGGGTACGGTGTCATAGGTACCAGGTAACTGGTAGCGTTTCCTATAGGTGTTACGGCACACCTTTGTACCCCTAAGTTCCTTCACGCCCCCCAGCTTTTGCGCCCGAAAATTGTGGGTGCCTACAGTCAGTTGGGGCGGCCGACCACCCTAATCTTCCAAGCACAAAAACTCCTTCATCGAATCAAAGTTGACGACCCGCCGATTCGCTTGGTTAAGCGTGATGCCCTTAGCCTTCACGATGTACTTCGTTTCATTCCCTATCCTCACCCATACCCCATAGGTCTTTGGCCCTGTTGACACAAACGAGTCGGCGTATGCGTTGTCCCCATACTCATCCTTGATCTCGTCAGTTAACTCACCGAAGAACTCCCCAATAGCAGGCATGTATTCACCCCTCCTTGCTGTGAATATCACGCTATCTGTATCGGCGTACAATACTCTCCGCCCAAGATAATGCAATAGGCCCCAAAGTCCCAAAGTTTGATGCGGGCGTGGACTGTTGTGAAGCTGGCTACAGGAATGTTTGTAACCAGAGGTATCTGTAGCCAACTCAGTATTGTTGTACTTTATTATGTAAGTATTACCTACATTCACAATCTCCATGACTTCTTTATCGGGTGCGTTGGCGTAATCCCATACTTCACTGTAACTTTGCGCCAAATGAACGTTCCCTTTACCGGTATTCTGCGCAAATTTTCCCCAAAGGCTGTTTAGGCACAATTTTGCACTAAAGCGCTTGCCAGGATTCTTTACAATTTGGGTACGATCAAGTTGTATACCTTCGTGGTCGCGGTAACGTTGAATATGACGTTTTTTCATCTTCGGTTTCAACCCGTCGTGGATATCCTGACGCCTTAATCAACCTTGTCCTTCAAAAACGCGTTTATATATGGTATGAAAAGGTTGGGTAGCTTTTGAAACCTCCACACCTCATGTATCTTCATTATTCTATACCCATGGTGAACGGCTAGGGCCAGCTCAGGGCTTGTGTATACACCTCTGATCTTACGCTGGTGTGGTGTATGGTCACAATCACCATTGTTCTCTTCTGCACACTTCACGCACAAGGGAAACATGAGTTTGTGATCTATAACGACGGGTAAGATCGGCATCCATAAATCGCGAGGGGGGAGCACGTCTACGAAAGAAAGGCCGAAATAGTATCCGTTCAAATTTCTTGAAAATTCGTTGATGGAGAGTAGGTTAGGCCCCACTATTTTTTCAGGCGCACCTACGGGATACGGATTGTTCTTCATCACGTATGGGTATAAAGAACAAGAACAGAAATCGTAGTAGTGGAGCTTCACACCCTCCGTAGGTGGAAAGTATAACTTGAAGGGATTTGTACGCCCGCCGAACAAGCTATCACCGCATTTGAGAGGATCCAGTACCCATGAACGCTTGATCGTGTTTATTTCTTCAAGGTACTGTCCGTCTGTCTCCATCCGTGCATCATATTCATGCTCCCACATGACTTTGTGAGTGAACTGGGAGCCTATAAGCTGATCGCGGGTACGCGTCCACGCAAGACAGTCGGCAGGAGATCTGCCGTGGATATCTCCTACGATTCCATACTCAGGACGGGGACATCCATGCCACCATCAGCCATTAAAGGAGTACACAGTCTTCTCGCCAGTGACACGGTTTTCACTTAGACCATCAACCCAAAAAACATGGCCATTAACCTTAATAGGCACTTCCCCGTGTTGCGGGCATGCTTTATGTATACACCTGTCTGTTTCTGTAGGTGTATGAGCCAGTAAATATCCTTGTGCCCATAACTGCGGGGGTTGTTTCTGTGGATAATGGCCAAGGTGCCTTTAGGCATGAAGTTATTCTTGAACACCGTAAAACATAATGATGCGATGGTGGTTGCGACTTGCAGCGGATCGCATTTGAAACGGCATATGTACATCCTTCTAAAGGCCTGGAAACAACCTCTAAGCACGCGCACATCATTCACGCCATAACGTTCACATTCATCAGCTATATTATAAGGATTACGTTCATTAAAGCTGTTGTAGTATCAGTCAAAATCTTCACGGTCATCTGTACTCATACAATCATAGTTAAAGTAATGTTTGGGTGGCGGTAGTCCTACGTAATTTAAAGTATCGCTACTTTGGGTAGCTTTGCTAATTTACAAGGTGTGAATAATAAAGTGTCTTTAAATTGTACATTACCTCTTATTTGCATCTGTATTAATTTGTTGCCTCTTTTCAATGGATCACCTGTAAATATCTCAGATGACTCGTGCTCAAGCAACTCCTTATAAAGGAACTGTGTGTAAAATTTTCCCCAGTTATGGGCAAGAATATACACAGTCATTTTTTTAACTTGTCCGCTAACTTGACAATATAGGATACAAATAGTTTCACAGGGCTATCGTGAGCATTCGTTTTAAATACATTTGTCCGTTTACCACATTTGTGACACTCATCACACTCGATCTCCATACACTCATCACAGATAGTCTGGCTTACAAGTAAATGCTGAATGACCTCTTTGGTTTCAGCATTTGTGTATGTTTCTATATCGTAGTACACAGTTTTATACAAGGGTTGTTTTTAGGCTTGGCATCTTTCATATAACATACATGCTTTACACCATTCGCTTTATATTTCTCATGGCATGTAGAACAGTGAATTTCGTCACATTTGTGCTTGAACTCCCCGCTACCATTCATGGTGTGAAACATACCACATTCACAGATTCTCATTTTCCTGCACGTGCCAATTGATTTATGGAGATCAAAACAGCTATTATTGAAAAATGTGCGTCTACACGCATTACAATCCCTCTTCTCAGCTTCAACTACACTGCTTTCACATTTGGGGCTTTTACACTGCTCACATACCATGTGACATTCTTTACAATGCTTCACTATATCATCCGCAAACTCGAGACACCCTTTACACAAATCATGATGTTGTCCATATTTTCGACTTTTATCATAACTCGCGTAAAGACTCCTTATATTACGGATGGGTAGATATGTTGTACCTGACAGTCCTAAAATAAGTAGGGGCCTTGTACAATCTCTCACACAGCTTTTAAAAACATACACAGTTCTACGACGTTCATCCATGCCAAATACAACTATACGAGCATTCATTTTCTGTTCTACCCTTCTCAGCTCCTCAGAACCCATGTTACAGTCAAACTCAAGTTCACAGTCTACAGCTAGTTTACGGGCACGCTCCACGACCGTAGGCAACCAAATTTTTTGGGTCCGTGTATTTAGTACAGTAAACATACGAGCTAAGACTACTACTATAAAGCCGCAACCACGATCGACGTTTATATGTCGTCTATAAATAGCCTGAGAATTGAAATTAAGAGTATACGGTGTGGCACTATGGCCCGCAACACGGAATACACGGTCAATATTCACCGTGAAGTTGTCCATATTGAAGGCCATACTACTTTGGGAGGCCTGCATTATACGACCTAATATATACTCTACATCTTCAGCCGCCAAACGTCTGAATGGTACTACTATCCAAAAATCATCTACAGAGCCATCATCTGACCCGAATCCGAAGGACAGCCTCGTCCTGACTTCACGATCGTCGCGGTTCTGAAGGGCAAACTCTACAATACGCTCTACAACGCGAAGTAGTCCGTGTTCAATACCGTTGCTATACACGGATCTAGGAACAACCCTGATTATATACCGATTTCTAGCCAAGGCTGGGGTAGAGGTTGCGTGCGCACCAACTCGAACGTTATACCATCATCAACATAACGGGGAGCAGCTGCGGAGAATGAATAAGGGGATATATTGGCGGAAGAAGCTGATGGGTTGGTTGCGTAAGACGTTGAGGGTTGGGGCTCTATTACTGCAGATTCAACAGAACGGGGTGCAGCTGTGGAGGATGAACAAGGGGATATATTGGCGGAAGAAGCTGATGTGGGGTTGGTTGCGTAAGACGTTGAGGGTTGGGGTTCTATTACTGCAGACTCAACAGAACGGGGTGCTGCTGTGGAAGATGAACAAGGGGGTATATTGGAGAATGCTCTACTGTGGGAGTTGTTGCGTAAGACGTAGAGGGTTGGTGCTCTACTACTGGTGGTCTAACAACCGGCGCATTCCTGGTGCGCTTTATACCTGACGTGGAGGGCTCTTCATCACACCGACGCTTTGAACGTGCTACATGTGTCGCTGGTGAGGGCTCATCGGCGGGTATGGGTACTGTAGATGCACGGTCAACGGGTTCACCCGTGATATCGATGATGGGGGGCTATACATCGTCGTCATTCACGGTTCTGTGGAAGAAGAAAACAAAATATAAGGAGCAGCACTCGTTATTTGTAATATTCTGTAAATGAGCCACTTAGGGGTGTGACGTGTTAGAAATGGAATCTGTAGAAAAATTCAGATTCACGAGCCCATCCACATGTATTATATCTGGACCGACAGGTTGTGGTAAAACGGTGTTTATGCTTAATATCATTAAAGAAAGGGGGAAATGTTCTCAAAATTTGTGCATAAAGTTATATGGTGCTATTCGACATACCAATCAGTGTTCAACGAGTACCAAGATGAAGTTTTGTTCCACAAGGGGGTCTATGACGTTAATTCGCTAAAGGGAAATGAGCATACAGTCATCGTAATTGACGACCTCATGTTGGAGATGGATAAAACGTTTGCCGAGACATTTACAGTATTCTCCCACCACCTTAACATAAGCGTGTTCTTCATCAATCAGAATCTATTTTTCAAAAATAGATACATGCGCGATGTGTCGTTAAATACACAATATCTAGTCTTATTCGCGCAACGTAGAGATGTGTCACAAATTGGGGTATTAGCCAGTCAAATGTTCCCGAATCAGCGTAAGGAGTTTTTGGAGGTTTATAAAGAGGTCACAAAGCAACGTTATGGATATTTGCTTTGTGACCTTCATCCGCGAAACACGTTTAGGGTGCTTCTAAGAATGAATATATTTCCAAACGAGCCTGAAACCGTGTATATTCCAGAATGACGAATAGGCTAAAGAAATACCGCGAATTAATAAAAATCTATCACCGACTGCCTCGAGCATTGCAGCAGATGTTTGTTAAAAATATCGACTCTGACTTTTTAAAATGCATCTGTGAAATCTGCTTTAATGTTACAAAATGTAATGTTCCAATGAAATCCTCTCAGAAGCTTACGTCGTTACAAGAACATAATATGGACGCTCGCCCATAAAAGTCAGACTGTGGGTAAGAAAAAGCGTATTATTGTACAAAGAGGCGGTTCGTTCCTCCCCATCTTATTTTTAATTTTGGGACCTTCACTGACTAGATTAATATAATGAAGAAGGTTGTTGTGATCCCGCACGAGGTGTATGCTTCATTACAAAGGAGTCCAGATGCGGTTCTACAGCCCCGTAAAAGTAGACTTAAAAGAATGGAAAGTGAGTTGCTAACCCTATTAAACAGTGAAAAGGCACCTGATGAGAAAGGGATCTTGTACCAAGAGGCTTTGCAGAAATTTCTTCATGAATACGAAGATTATAAGCATCCTACAGAGCTCCCCGTGAGGCACAGCTCGAGTAGCGCTGAGCATAGCGACACAGGGCCTGAGCAACCAAAGAGTAGCAGAACACAGCACATCGAACATGTGCTAAAAAGCAGCCTCCCCCCTACATTGAGGAATAAAGGGCTAATTCTTTATAATCTATTGAGTGAGGACCCCATCATACAATGGACCGATACGGGCGAGGTCATTGTTGAAGGAACAAGGGTACAAGGATCCAATATCGTTGATATTGTTCATGATCTGGTGAGAAAGTGGGATAGGCCCTCGCCAACAGGATGGAGACATATTAAAGCAAGACTACAACAAATAAATGTCCCCAAAACATTGATAGGTAATCTGAATAGGTTAAAAGACTTGGAACATGCACCGCACGTGTCACAACTGAGTACACCTTCGCCCCCAGCAGCTGCAGTGTCTCTGAAGAGGAGAAAGAAGAGAATAGACGGCCAGCCTTATCCACGTGCCTCTAAAATACGCAAATGGCTAACGTATTAAGTAAGCACTATTATGACATTTCTAACCCAGCATCCTATGGTGGCGTTAATAGATTGTACAGAGGTGCTTATGGTGTAAGGAAAAAATGTTGAGAGATTTTTGCGGCCAGGATGCTTATACACTTCATAAACCGTGAGAAAAAGGTTTAAAACAGCCAAGACAACAGCCGCCTCGATTGACTCTATTTGGCAGGCAGATTTAACAGACATGCAAAGATATTCAGTGTACAACGATGGCTACCGTTACATCCTATTCATAATAGATGTATTCTCTAGATACCTGTGGCTAATTCCCCTGAAAAATAAATCGCCTGAAACAGTTGCTAAAGCAGCCAAAACGCTGATGTTGAAAGAAAACAGGATTCCTGGCTATTTTTGTACGGATATGGGAAAAGAATTTATAGGACGAGCTTTTCAGAACATGCTTCAGAGTTTAACATCAGCTATTACACATCCAATTCTATACATAAGGCTTCTTTAGCTGAAAGAGTTCAACGCATAAAGGAACGCATGCACCGATATTTTACACATAAAAACACATACAGATATATAAACGTTCTCGATTCATTGGCTTCATCCTACAACCGTCACACCATCGTACGATCGGTACAACGCCTAACGATGTTTTAGAAAGAGGCAAGCGCCCAAGAATGGAGTGCCGCTACCACACCACCCTCTGCGCGTTTCAAAATCAATGACTATGTAAGGCTGTCACGTTCGGGAAATAAATTCGCTAAAGGTTTTGAGCAAGGATGGACACGCGAGATTTTTAAAGTTAGAGCTATGATGCCTAAAGGTGAGATAATGATGTATTACTTTCAAGATTTGAATGGACAAGAGATCTCGGAAGGCTTTTACCGCGAGGAATTGCAGAAAGTGGCATTTAATTTAGGAAAAAATGTTTTTAAAATTTAGAAAATTTTAGGAAGGAAAGGTACAGGAAAGAGAAAAATGTACCTTTTGAAGTGGCTAGGTTACCCAGAAAGCTTCAATACCTATATAAAAGTCGATGCAGTAATGAAGCTTAATTAGTATGCGGCATGACTCCCAACCATTTCTACGTCACACTCCCGTCCTCCTCATTCTTGTCTGTACACCCTAACAACACACTAGCCAACTTTGTAACAGAACTCTATGGGCTCATTGAATTGGGTCGTGATTCGTATGAGGTGGGGATATGTGAATTTCAGCTGGACACCCTCTTTTTAAATATTGATTATAAAGATACCGTATTTACGGTTCTTAGAGACATTGATGAGTGTGAAAAAGCCGGGTTAACTCGGGATGAAACTATACGTATCGCACGGACTAAGGTTGCACGGCACTACAGTACAACAGTGACACTAGGACCGGGGTGTTATGGTTCGGCTGAGGATGTTGTGAGAGACTTAAACGTAAGTTTTAAAAACTCAAATCTTACGAATGATTTATTATACGAAATCTTAAACAGAGGAAACCATGCACATACTCTAGTCCTAAAATCAAAGGTTAACAGAAATCTCAAAGACGGAAGAGTGTTCAAAATTATAACCGAGGGGCGTTATCGAGCAGCCTTCCAAAGAGACACCTTTCACGAGGCACCGCATGACTTGTCCAGCTTAATGTATCACTTGAGGATGGAGAAATTGGATGTAAGCTCTCAGCCTCCAGACATGTGCTATATTTACAGCAATATAGCGGAACACCAGTTTGTTGGGGATACCCAGGCACGCCTGCTGCGCATAGCACACATACCCAACCATAGAGGAAGGAGCTTGAGTATTACATATGACATACCCCATTATGTGAATGTCGCAACTAATCTAATAACTAATATCTCAATATATATAAGAACGATTGAGGGCAAAAATTTCCCATTCGGTGACGGGAGCTTAACAGTGAAGCTGCACTTTCGACGCACTGAGTTATAATGGCCAGAAAGCCTTTCACGGTATACCGAGGGGTGAGATACCAGCGTGGTAGTGGACTTGGATCCATTTTTTCATCCATACTACGCACCGCTGTCCCACTGTTGAAGAGGGGGGCCAGGTACCTAGGGAGGAAGGCGTTACAAACAGGTTTTAACGCGGCAGAGGACATATTGGAACTATGCCTAAAGAAGCTCTAAAAAAATTTAAGGCGTACGCGGGATGAAATCATCAAAGACGCGAAGAGAAAAATGCGTGGTGGTGGAAAGAAGAGAACTGTTAGGAAGAAGGGGTTACCAACACGTGGTGGAAAGAAGAAGAGAACTGTTAGGAAGAAGGGTTACCATCACGTGGTGGAAAGAAGAAGACTGTTAGGAAGAAGGGGTTACCATCACGTGGCGTTAAACGTAAAAGGAACCAAAAAAGAAGTGTTCAAAGCGTATGAAACCTATGGCTGATCATTTTTTTAACTGATATAAGCTGAGGACGCTACTCTCACGAATCATAGATTGACTAATACTCGTCGAGGGAAGGTGGCACTATTTCTGACTCGTCATGGCACGTTTCATTCATCCGTGTAGTTCACAATGTTGTAAATCGGAACTGTCCCTCTTTGATATGCCCCCTACAGGTCTCTATTGAAAATAGTGACTTTATTACAATTAACCCGTTAAACACAATTAGTTCACCCAGTGCCCCTATAGAATTCGTGATACCCAGCTCAGGCCCTTACTTTTTTGACCCGAGTTTGCATGCTAAACTACGCATTGCCCATTCTGACGGAACGGATTGCGATGATAGTTATGCTGCATACCCCGAAACCAACTTTCTGCACTCCATATTCAGTCAGTGTGACGTATATTTAAATCAGACTAACATCTCGGCAGGCACGGGGTACTACCACCTACGATCGTATCTGGAAAATGTCCTCAACTTTTCAAAGAAGCGAAGGACACCTTTTTAACCGCCGAGGGGTATTACCACACTAAAGATGAAGATGGAATAAAGGATAAATTTAAAAATTCTAAAAAAAGATATACGAATGTTTTGGACGCCTGCATACAGACTTTACTTTCCAGGAGAAGTTGCTTATGAACGGGAGATATGAAATTGAAGCTTACCCGCACGAGCCCTGAGATCTGCATAAATCTGGGGGCTGACAAGAAGAAGGCGCGAAACCCGTTGTGATACACATCATGGAAACGTATTTGCGTATACGCCGAGTGAAATTAAGTTCCCCGAAACAAATAGAAATCGAGAAAGATGGTACACGCCACAGTGAAATATCCAATTAACAGGGTACAGATCAAACTGTGCACGGTCCCAGGGCTGGCATCGAAACAGATAGAAAACATTGCTCTTGGAGTCCTACCTAAAAGGATTTTAATTGGAATGCAAGACCACGCCTCGACGAATGGAAATTATAAAAAGAGTGCCTTAAAATTCGAGAATTTCGGGCTTAAAAATATTACTCTATTCGTAAATGGTATCGCTCTGGGTGGGTAATGGATATGGATTACTCAACAACTGGGGTATTCCCGCTCTGCGCGAGAGCTTATAGTAGTTTGGCTCATAATACAGGTGCTTGTGATGAGCTCGGTTTCGGGATAACTCAGAAAGAATTTGTGGAACAGTTTAATATTACTCATTTGACATTACCCTGACTTAACTGCTGGCGTAAATACGCATTTAAACCCCAGCAGACTGGCACCGTCTCAGTGAGATTGGAGTTTGCTAAACTATAGACACGCCTTTAAGTGCACTCGTGTATCTAGAATCACAGGCCCTAATAGAAGTAGATAGATTTAGGAACGTCACGACAGATTTTTAAAATGGATGCAAATACACTCCAGAGAGCGATGAAGAGTGACTGTTTCGCGCGTTCCAAATTTATCGGGGTTTTTGCAAAGAATGAAATATTGAAGCTGGATACTTCAAGAAACTGGTACGGGGCAATCGTTAACACCGACATTGATGGGTGAGGGTATTCATTGGTTTGCAATCTATTTTAAAACTAAGGAAAGAATGTACTATTTCGATTCACTCGGTTTCCCACCATGGCATGACTCGACAATTGTACAGTTTATCGCGCGATTACGTGTGCCTGACTTATTTGGAATCCTTATCGCCTTCAAGGATATTATACTGAAACATGTGATGTATTGTATTTTGTTTCTCATGCATATGTCGCGTGGGAAGTGATTATGAATTTTTTAAAATTATTCGATTTGTGCGACACAGAGCTGAATGATAATATGTGTGCAGACAGATAAAAAAAAGGTTCCCATATGTTAGTACCCCCTGTAATGTGTAAGATCTATATTGTGTAAATCTGTGTATACATTTGTAACCATTAAGAATTGGGCGCTGACCCTTTTTTGCACATGTTTCTGCTGTTTAATAAATGAAAATATATTGTGTTTTGTTCTTAACCTCAAAAAAATACTTACATAATCTCATCGATGAGCACGCACTCGCTTGACCGGATGTGTGTCAATACCACGACTTCTGGTTCGCTGGGTAGGCTAGGTGGGGTGGCTACCACTTCATTTATCACCCTTTCGTCAAAAGTGTTTATAATATGGTATCTCCGTCTCGGTCCTATAATTAAAACAGATGCATGAAAATGAATATGGCCTAAAAGTATTGTGTCCACCATATATATATATATATATATATATATATGAGTCATAGGCGATGATTAAGCATGTTCTTCAAACACCCTTATTGCAATTTGGCAAAATCCTACTACTGTGCTGAATTATCTTAAATCCAAAAGAATGTGAAAACATACTATATAGCTTCAAAGCACTTACATTATTTCCTCTACAGCCTGACGCTCGCTGTCCCGCGCCAATCCCACGACTTCTGGTTCGCTGGGTAGGCTAGGTGGGGTGGCTATCACTTCATTCATTCTCCTTTCGTCAAAAGTGTTTATAATATGGTCTAACTCCGCCCCGGTCCTATAAGATTAAGTAAAAATAAAGAGAAAATTATTTTTCAAAACGCAGGCACTTCTTAAAAGTTTTAATATTTCTGAAAACCTAACTGTACAAGAAATGTACAAATACCTATATATATATATATATATATATATATATATATTATATATATATATATATATATATATGCGCCTCGGGGTGTAGTGGTTAGTGTCGCTAACTACGAAGCCATCGGTCCCAGAGTTCGAGACCCACTGACGGCAGCCGGCGCGCAGCATAATCCAGCTGTTCATCCTTCCACACAATAACAATAAAGTGGTTGGGAGATAATGGGTACCCTGGGTGGCCTAGTGGTTAAGATGCTGGGTTGGTTCGGATTCCACGTTAAACTGTAGGTCTAAGGTGGAGTGAAATCTTGACCTTCGTCAGAATGAACAATTCGGGCGGAAGCTAACCAAAGGTAAAGGTGTATATATATATATATATGCGGAAATAACGACGAAGATGTAGAGAATAATTGAAAATGTTTTGCAAAACGCAATTATTGTGGCCTTTTATAAGTTAATTCCGATTGAAACGTTATATATATAGGCCGAGAATAAAGCACAAACAATTTCAAAACGCCTTTATTGTGGCACTTATAAGCTAATTAACACTGAATGAAGCGATGTACATAATGTGACCCGTTAGGTTCAATTGTGTAGGTTAGGTCAGGTTATATTTAAACGAGAAAAATTCATCTTTAAATTATCGAGAGCCTTGTAATTTAAATATAATACTGTGTGCTGCATTATCTTAAATTCCAAAAGAAATGTAAAAACATACTATATAGCTTCAAAGCACTTACATTATTTCCTCTACAGCCTGACGCTCACTGTCCCGCGCCAATACCACAACTTCTGGTTCGCTGGTAGCTAGGTGGGTGGCTATCACTTCATTCATTCTCCTTTCGTCAAAAGTGTTTATAAAATATGGTCCTAACACGCAGGCACTTAAAAGTTTTAATATTTCTAAAAACCTAACTGTAAAGAAATGTACAATATCCACACGCCATGTGTATATATATATTATATATATATATATATATATATATGCGGAAATAACGACGAAGGATGAAGAGAATAATTGAAAATGTTTTTGCAAAACGCATTATTGTGGCCTTTTATAAGTTAATTCCGATTGAAACGTTATATATATATATAGGCCGAGAATAAAGCACAAACTAATTTCAAAACGTGTTTGTTGTGGCACTTATAAGCTAATTAACACTGAATGAAGCGAAATATATAAATGTGACCCGGTTAGGTTCAATTGTGCTAGGTTAGGTCAGGTTATATTATAAACGAGAAAAATTCATCTTTAAATTATCGAGAAACAGACAAAACAAAGTGACTAATTTACGTTGTAGAAAAATTCAGAACAAAAGGATATTAGATTGTCAATTTATATGGTAATTAGCGCTGAATGAACCGGAGAATATAAACACTTACATCTCAATTGAATTGCCTGTAGGCTCTTCCGCTGCGTTGCAAATTGCAGCGATATTCTGGATAGAAATAGCTCATTCTGGTCTACTGCGTTGAAGAGGTGGAGTGTAACTTGGGCCTAGAAGTCACCATTGCCAATCAGGTCGGGTGAAGCGTCAGTTGATCCATAGTTTTGTATGGTGCACTAAATTGTGAGAAACTGACTCTCTGCATTGAAATTCACACATTTATAAGCGGGGCATGTGGCCAACCCACAAGCGCGACCTTAGTTACCTATTGGCTACCGGCGAGATTTTGGGCGGGTATTAGAACCTGGGCCAGCATTTTCGGCCAACCCGAGAGCCTGCCCTCTTTCCAAAGAACCGTGATTGGGTGTTCCACGAAAGCTGGGCATGAATTTTGGGCGGAGCTTAGCTGTAAGCTTGCTTGGAACCACCCGAGGTCTGGATACAGTGCTGTGATTGGCTGCTAGCATCAGATCTGGGTGAGGCGTCTGTTCCGATGCCTTGGTCACCATCTGATGCAAATTTTATTTTTCGGTGATATTTCCTATCGTTCGCCAAATATTGATTTATGATTTGAGAACCAAAACACCTGGCTGTTTGAAGCGAGTTTGTGGTCCAGAGATCCCTTTGTTTATATTCTTGACAATACATTTTATTTTTCTGCGAAAAGTGGGTATGCCATTACCGTCTTATTTATGCCATATGGTCACTTACAGATGTGTATGTGACGGTAAAGGTTTCAGGTTTGAAAAACACATTTTCTGTGTTGTATTGTTCTGCACTGACCATTCCGAAAATAAATTTAAAATTAAAAAAATCTTTACCATGCGATATATATATATTATATATATATATATATATATATATATATATATTGTATTGTGTGTGCGGCTGCAAGGGTAATCTGTTTAACGACTTTACCGACCAAATGGTTCAGATTTGTTATTGAAGATACAAGCTGTTTGCTCTGAAAAGCACCAAATCGAGCCTTGTTTTGTTTGATAGGCCTAAACTTACTTTAAAAATAGAATAAATACAATTTATATTTAATATGTGTGTGTGTGTGTGTGTGTGTGTGTGTTGGGTAAAACTGACATAAAATATGGTCACTAGAATACAGGTAAAGGCGTGGAAGGGGACACCAACACGAATATTCTTTTGTATGATAAAATTTGTTTGGTGAATTGTTTGTTAGCAGAAAAAAAGGAGGCTTCAGCTTTAGCCTTCAAGGACTACGATAAGTTAATCTGCAGATGTGTCACAAATATAATATTGTATGAAGGAATGAGAAACACCTATTCTAAAATTGCCTTCCTGACCATAGATTGAACTCGAAAGATACGACATAAAACGCGTCTTTACCTGTACATTTCCAAGATTTCCAAAATTGAAATATATATATAATATATATATATATATATATAATATATATAATACAGTTAACAAAAATATAAAATAATTTACAGGCCTAAAACTTTACTTTAAAAATAGATTAGTTACAAATTTATATTTAATTTGAGCATTTATTGAGTTGTTCAGAATAGGATGTTATATATATATATATATATATATATATATATATATATATATATATAGGTACCTATATCATTAGTAGTGGTAATAATAATAATCATAATAATAATAATAATAATTTCACGCTTACTTAGGGGAAAACTAATCACTAGGGTATTGATAACTATTTTGTCGGGTAGCCTAATGACACGCGATCTAGAAGTTATAAAAAATAATATCTAGTGATTGGGTAATGAAGTTGGATTAGAATTGGTTTTTGGGCAACCATACAAAAAAAGGTTGGGGACCACTGATCTATTGTATTTAGGGTTGCTAAACGTTCCGCATTTGAACCCAAACTCAAGCATTATTAAGCATTGTTTTAATAAAAAATTTCTAATTTTGTTTGTTGTAACCGTTGAAGAAAGTTAATTAAAAATTTCTGGAGATAAAATTCCAGTAAATACGGTTAGATTTTACGTGATAAGTTTTCTTTTTGAATTGAAATTTATCCACGCACGAAGTGTTCATTTATTTTTATTTTTGAATTGAAGTGTTTTACGCCAGCTCTAGACGCACGGGGAGAGCATTAGGGTACCCTGAGTAACAAGCCCTGTCTGGGGTGCGAACCCAGCCCATTTTAGCGCACGTACACTGTGACACCTGGCTCTATTACGTGTGAGTTTTGCGTTTAGCATCGTAGAACATAAAGACTATATTTAAACTGTGTATACATATATATATATATATATATATATATATTTCCTGTACTAATATGAATATACGTATCGTATATTTTCAATATATTTAATATAACTGCATATATTTTTTCCTGTACGAATATTTGATAATGCACCGTTTTGAATGATTATATAATTTCAAATCTATTATTTGACCATATATATATATATATATATATATATAATATATATGGCCCGTTGTATATCCATTAATTCATAAACAGAATGATGTATTGGTGTTTTATTTGTTCCTTGTACACAATTATATAATTTGTTTGGTTTCGGATTTCAGAATAATTAATTAATTGTTATTTGTCAAATCGGACTTCTAAGCCAACTGGATGATTATTATGTGGTTGACCCCGGAGGCACTGGCTGATGGTGCCCGAGGCACTGGCTGATTAGGGGCACTATAAGAGAGCGGCGGGCGGATGAAGGAGTCATATGAACTTGGCTGGCAGTCAAGTGAACACCCTTTCTCTGGGTTCCCTCCTCTGGGTCTTCCTCTCTCTCTTTCTGCCCCTTTGGGGGGTGAGTCCGTCCCACCTTCTCCCAGAAAGAGGCTTTGCAACCTCAATTTGGGGTTGGCAACAAAAGAGGGTGGGGTACCTTGCAACAAAGGGGGATGGGGGTGCCCTGCAACAAGGGGGTGGGGGTTGCCTTGCAACAAAGGGGTGGGGTGGACACTCTTGCAACAAAGGGGGTGGGTTGGCGCTCTTGCAACATTACGTAACATTATGCAATTGCATTTGCACTCTCCCATTTTTCCACCATCTACTCACATGCATTCACAATCAAAACTCCAGCATTTGTGACTATGTGAAACTTAGAAACCATACTGCCACCAAAAATAACCAAAGGACCACACATATCAATGGCACATTGATATACGATGCTACAGTCATATTTAGGTTATATTTCAAACTTTTATGGTCAAATATAAGTAGGTAAATGGTTTTTTTTAAACAACACTAAAGATATTTCTAAGTTTGCTAGATAATATGACATCATTTGAGCATTAGTAGTTTTTGAATTGTTGACCTTACTAAAATTGACACACCCTACCATATTAGGCTAACTAACTACAATTCTTAAATTTTTCTGTATTAGGCTAGATATGTATGCTTTCACACTTATCTTTTCATGTAGTAGGCCAAATTGCCATTGTTAATGATGTTACACAATGTGCAAATATTTATAAATGTATTTTTAATAATGGGTCTGATTCAAAACCTAGTATCTAGGGACCCAGTGACCAGTAGCTAGTGACCAGTAACCGGTAACCCGTTACCAGTCACCAGTAACAGTACCATTACAAGTCTAGACCAGAGCTCTCTCCTTCGCAGAAGTTTCATGCTGAAAATTACATACCGGTTATCGATCAGTTTCTCCGCTCTCCGACACAACGGCTCTCTCCTTATGAACTAATTTCTTCTCGGTTTGGTTTCTTGGGTTAACTGGAAACGCTTAGTCCTGAAGAGATCCAGAATGCAGCGACGAAGTTCGTCAACATCTACAAAGACACTCCGGATTTGAGCTTATCCAGTTTGCTGAATTCTCAAAGATGTTCAAAGATGAGAAAGACGATAATATAGGCTCAGAACACCTTCTGTACAAGTTGATTCTTGATAAATGTGTTGAAGATGTATTTCCTAATGTAGAAATAGCACTTCTTATGTATCTCTTGCTGATGGATACCAATTGCAGTGATGAGTGTTTGTTTTCGAAAAAGAAACGCATCAAGAATAGGAGGCTTCGCATAACCATGACACAGGAACGGCTCACCTTTCTAGCAGTAATGAGTATAGAATATGACATTTTGTGTGAGGTAAGCTTCGACGGCTCATCAATGACTTTGCTAGACGCAAGGCTCGCAAGGTGCCGGGTCTTTAACAAAATGTCTGGTCTATAAAAGTTGACAGATGTACTGTAATGCAAACTGTAGTTGCTGTTGCTTTCTCAGTTGTCTGGCATGCTCTTGTTCAGTTGTAAGTCACTTCTGTATCCATAGGCATATATAATGGAATAAAATTGTTATGTGATGCACTTTTGTGTTTGTGTTTTAAATAATAAAAAGTTATGCTGTGAAGTCCAGATTCTAGTGGGCATGAAGAAGTGAGAACTATTGTAATTAGATGGCCGGTCAATCACTGCCCAGTGGCTTCCATTTTAAATCCGACCTTGCCCGGATCTCTACAAGTCACTGCCCAGCCCTACTGCTGAGGGCCCCAGTCCTAAATTCGGCCCGATCACTTTGCGTTATATTTTTGTCTATTGAGTTCAAATAAAAATTGTTCGTTTGTTTGTTTGTTTGTATGTGCAATTATTTTTATAATTCTTTTAAAATAAAAGCAAATATACGTATATAATTGCTTATATGTACGTCAGAAGAGTGGTATTGAGCAACGGTGGGACTGGGTGGAAGTTTGATCGGGGACCGTTTTCTGCTTTCGGATTATGTAGTGATTCGCAATTTCAATCTCACATCAAGCTGTAGATACTCGTATGTGGCAATTTCCACCTCCCTCCGAAAGGTGCAACAAGCTCCGCATCTCCAACGATACAGGAGGGGGAATGATTGGGTTGGGGACCCATCCTTTCCCTATTCTCCAACGATGGGCCCAACAGTTCCGGTTTGCATCCGAGCTGTTCCTGTCTTCTTACCGCACGTTTGTTGGGACACGAGTTTTTATATATTTATATGATATATATATATTATGTTTTTTATATGCGAGTTTAAACGACAGTTTAGGATCGACCTCTGTGCAGCATCCCGCCTCATTTGCAGGATTTAGTAAAGGAGGGAATTGCTGTCTGATCTCCTCCTGCCCTCGTAGCCAGCAATGTATGACTGGTCCAAGAACTTTGCACAGAAATCTGTTCAGCTGGTTCTTGAAGTTATTCAGGTCGGTGTGCTGGAGGTTCCTCACTTCTTTTGTTAATGCATTAAAAAGCTTTGGGCCTCGTATTCTGAGGGTATTTTCCATCCTCGTTTTCATGGCCCCCTGTCCCACCGCAGCTGGGACAGTACAAAATCTGCCTCTTCTCTCATTCCAGTTTGTTTTTATTTCATTTCTAAGGTTATGGACAAAGCCCTCAAGTATTTTCCACATGTACATATATTATTGTGTACCACTCGCGTCTTCTTTCCAGAGAGTAGAGTTTCAGGAATTGTAGTCGAGACCAGTTATATATATATATATATATATATATATATATATATATATGCACACCCAGTTTAACGTGGAATCCGAACCACGCCCCATCAGCAGCCCAGCGTCTTAACCACTAGGCCACCTAGGGTACCCATTTATCTACCAACCACTTTTTTTTATTGTGTGGAAGGATGAACAGCTGGGTTTTGCTGTTTTGCTGCGCGCCGGCTGCCGTCGGGTCTCGAACCCGGGGCCGATGGATTCGTAGTCAGCGACGCTAACCAATACACCACCGAAGCGCATATACGGGGTGTCCCATAAGTCCGGCATCATAGGAAAAATAAAAAAAGGAAAAACAAAAGCTTTTATTTACAGAACGTGCTCAATATGTCCACCATTGTTTTCAATACACAAATTCAGACGTGATACTCAGTCAGCAAGCACACGGTGAATGATGTCAGGAGTAATAGTGTTACATGCCCCAATAATGCGCTGCCGCAAATGTTCAACACTCCTAATTTTCTCTGCGTATACCAGCGCTTTCAAGTGGCCCCAGAGATAAAAATCTAGTGGCGTGAGATCCGGGCTTCTAGCTGGCCATTCCACAGGCCCTCGACGTCCTATCCAGTGACCAGGGAATTGTTGGTACAGGTATTCCCTTACTTGGGTGCTGTAATGTGCAGGAGCGCCGTCTTGCTGGAACCATGTTGGGAAATTTCCTTCTTCGTTCAAGACACTGGGAAATGCTTCTTCCTTGAGCATACGTAGGTAGGTGCCTCCAGTGACATGTTCATCGAAAAAGAGGGGGCCTATGATGCGATCCTTCCAAATGCCACACCATACCATCACCCGAGATGCACCTTGTTCCTTTGAAGAGGTATACCAGTGAGGGATGTTTTGAGACCAGTAGCGGGTGTTCTGTCGATTTACCTCACCATTTCCATAAAAAGAGCCTCGTCACTGAACAGAATGGTGGACGGGAAATTGGCATCCGAGCATAGACATTATGGCCTGTAGAAAGAGAAAAATGTGAATTATGGTTTGTAGAAATCGAAAAATATGAATTTCTCCTATGATGCCAGACTATGGGACACCCTGTATAACATATATATATATATATATTAGGGATGCACCGGAACCTCAATTTTTATGAAGTTCCGGTTCCGGCCGGAACGGGAACTTTTTATTGTGATATTGGTTACTGTTTCATAATTAAAACATGTTCTTATTAATGTTCTTATTCTTCCTCCAATCCATGATGTAACACAAAAGCAATTCTTACATAATGCTTCTTATTTTTTCTTTCACATAATGTAGCTTATAAAGGCATTTTTAACTTCATTTCACGGCTTTAGTTTTAGAAATTAGTTTAAAAACCGAGACAAAGACCAATAATGTCATATTACTCAGCCTCAGATGATGATATTAGCATTTCTGGGTGTCCTATGAAACATTTTTTTTTTTCGTTGTTTAAGCAACACTTAAAGTTCCTGTTCTGGCCGGAACATTTTAAAAGTTCCGGCAAGTTCCTGTTCCGGCCGGAACATTTTAAAAGTTCCGACAAGTTCCGGAACTTAATATTCTGGTTCCGGTGTATCCCTAAATATATATATATATATATATATATATATATATATATACTGTATATCAGTGACGTGCAGTCAGGGTACGCAAGGTACGCTCACCATCACAAGATAAAATTAACCCAATTAAACTTCTATTATACCGTTTACTTCAAGTCCTTCCCTGATCAAAAGTTCATTTTCTCCCAAAACATTTGAATAACAGTTACAAATAAAAAATACAAGCAAACCACAACTGGAATTACCTTATCTCATTAAAAAAAAAGTGTACCTGCAGATTTCATACTTGAACTTAAGGTAAAGCGAATTGGCTATCAGGCTGCAATGAAAAAAATTCTACTTTTTGCGGGCCATGTTTGATTTTTCTAATTACAAAAATGTATGGACAAACGATGTTTACAAAGATCTTGAAAATTTATCTCGCGCTACTAAAGAACACGAGAATTCGTTAATGCATATAGGATCTACTTTGTCATTTGCAACCTTTGGTCAGACTCGTATTGACACAATGTTTGATGATCAAAGAACTCAAGATATTTCTCTACATAAATGCAGATGTTTGATTGACGTAACTTGCCTTCTCGGTATTATATTTGCTTGCTTTTCTGATCCAGGGAAAGGATCATGTACTCCACATTTTATACCTACGGTCGAAGGTCACAGCGCTCCACTGATATATATATATATATATATATATATACTGTATATATATATATATATATATATATATATATATACACAGGGTGGGCCGAAAGTCTGGATCCATAGGAAAATATTTATTTTAATACATAAATTACAACAAATGGTAAATACTTAAAATGAATATCAACTTTAACTCGTAAATGCGTATCCGTGATACTGTACAGTGCACAGTACCACAAATGGGTTAAAAAACGGTCAAAAACCAAAAATAACAAATTTAAGTAAATTCTATTAAAACCATTTCCACGTCAAAATAAAACACTTCTACTTCCTGATTTAAGTATTTGAAATTTTATTCTCTTACATTAAGGCAAGAAAAATCTACGAAATAATATACATTGTCTTAAAATATCTTGGAGGGGACAAAATATGTTTGTTCTAACAACTTACTTGAAGTTACTATATCACAAAAAATTGTCTGTAGTTTCATGTTCTGCTTAGTTCTATTGAAAGAATAAACAGTTTAGAACATTTTCATGCATATTTTTTTATTGAAAACTAAAAAGATAGCATTAATTAAAAAAACTATGGCAATATCATAGATTACAGATTAAATTGTTATCTAGAAAATGTGTAAAATTAGCAAAACAAAAAATGGGGGATTTTGGAGAATGTAATTTTTGTGTTAAACATTAATGCAACCTTTAAGTAAATCAAAGAAACAAAACTTTTTTGCGACTCTTTGCGACTTTGCGTGTTAGAACATGTTTTTCATGTATTAATTAACTAAGTCTGCAAGAAGAGTGATGCGTGATTCCCAGTTACAGTGTTTCAGTTTGCAGCGCCATGTTTATTCACGTTTATACATGTTTGCAAGATTGTCAAGTATAAAAGACACGTACTACGGGGACTAATGTCCAGTCTTTTTTCATATTTGAGTGTTGAAACAGCTCACAAGAGGTAAGTTAATGCCGTTTCCAAACTTTGATATTGTTTGAACACGAAGTTTTAATCACACCTTAGTATGTATTGTAGGCTAGTTCGATAATTAATATGTTTTAGCATTTTATTTTTGTGACTGGAATAGGTTTTATATAAAAAAACGAAAAGCAATTGGACATTTGTGCCAACACTAAGTAAATAACGGGTAGATAAAGCGTCACAACTAAGTAAGATAAAGCCTACGGAAAAACCTGATTAAAACTTCTATTTCAGTGTTACTATTTATTTTGAAAATTTTTACTTGCCCAATCGTTTTGTAATCTCTTTTGAACCACAAACCAATTAATACTTAACTAAATTAGCACATTTTTCAAACTTTTGAAGTTTTTAATTTCTTGTTTAGAACTTGACATGTTTACATGCTCAAAACATTTAACAAATTCATGAATATTTTGAAAGTTTTAATGCTATTTCGGCAGAATATAGTTAAAATTGGAAATTCTTTAATTTTAGTCACCTTAATTTAGTTAATTATATTAAATTATAATATAACAACAATCACAAACATAACTATTCTAATATTTTATAAGCATTCTTTTTAACATTTTAGTTAATAAAAGATTTTTCTTTTTCTTTTCTGATGTAAACAATGGTGGTCATACAAATGAAGAAAATTCAAATTTTGCCTTTTATCCGTCAGAATGGGATAAACAATAAAACTATCACAAATTTGATCTTGAGTTTTATGCTTCAGGAAAATAATATCCAAATTAAACTTGATTCAGTTACTGAAGCCGAATGCCTTGAGAAAATCACTCTTCGTCAAAGACTTTAGAAAATATTACGCGGAATGTTCAAGAAACTATGATAAATTGAGACATAAAAAGAATGATTGGTTGAACTCAAACGTTACATTGAATCTAAATGACGACTGTCATAAAATTGCAGCTGGCCCAGGCCGTCCAACAGTTTCATTTGAAGAATCATCCGAACGAACAAAAAGACGAAAGGTTTCCGCATTATCGGCACTGGATTCTAAACTTTTGGCTTCCTCTGCTGGTAAAGCTACAAAAGATTCATCTTTTTCATTCGTCATGAAACAAGCAATGATTTCACCCAACAGACCAGCTAAAATGAGAAAATTACTTACCTCTAAACCAATTACTAAATGCACAAATGAAGAAACCCTTACTGAATCATCAATTCCAATATGAGTTACAAAGACTACAGCTCGCGGAAAAATTTCTTGAAATTGCATGGTGCTAACATTCTTCCATCTCAGAACGAAATATCCAAAGCTAAATCTTCATGCTATCCTGACCAAATTTTGATTACAGAAACTTCAGCTGAGTGTGAATTAGAAAGTCTGCTACGTCACACAGCTTCCCGATTACTAATTGTAGCAAATGAAAACCTGAAACAAATGATACAGAGCAGAACTGTGAAAATGAAATTCAAAATCTTCAAGGTAAGTTAATTTGTAAATGGGGATTTGATGGTGCCTCAAGTCAGAAAATTTACAAACAACAATATGAAGCTGCTTGTTTTGAAGAAGTCCTTCAACATGAAGAATGTCTTTTTAGCACATGTTTAGTTCCATTAAGCTTAGAAGTTGGAACAAAAACAGTTTGGACGAATGATATTCCATCGAGCATAATTTACTGTAGACCAATACGTCTACAATTTCAAAAGGAGACAGCAGATATTTGTCGACTAGAAAAAGTCTACATAAACTCAAAACTCCAACAAATCGAATTCACCACTCATAAAGTTAGAGTAGGAGAAAATACTGAAGTTGAAATTGCCATGAAATACGAGTTATCTCTAACTATGCTTGATGGAAAGGCTATCAATGCAATTACAGATACTACTTCAACACAGTCATGTAATTTATGTTTAGCAAAACCATCCCAAATGAATGACATTGATTTTCTCTTGAAAAAAGAAATAATTAATACTGATGCTGTTGAATATGGTCTCTCAATATTGCATTGCTGGATTAGATTTTTTGAATTTATCTTACATATTGGATATAAATTAGAAACTAAAAAATGGATGGCTAGAACTGAAGAGGAAAAGAAGAGTGTGCAGGCCAGAAAAAAACAGATCAAGTGGGATTTCAGAAAACGACTTCATTTACTGGTGGATCATCCGAAAGCAGGGGCTGGAAACACAAATGATGGAAACACAGCAAGAAGAGCTTTCCAAAATGCAGAGATATTTTCCGAAATCACAGGTGTGAACAAGAAAGTAATTGATATGCTCTATTGTATCTTGCAGGTTCTCAGTTGTCAAAACCAAGTTGACATTGCAAAATTTGAATCTTATTGTCGAAAAGCTGCTACGACTATTGTAAATTAATATCCATGGTATAAAATTCCTGCTTCAGTACACAAAGTACTTCTACATGGAGGTTTGGTGATGAAAAATCATCTATATCCAATTGGTTCTTATTCAGAAGAATGCCAAGAATGTCTATATAAAGTAATAAGAAATGTTCGTCTCCATCATTCCAGAAAAACATCTCGACTGAATACTATGCAAGATCAAATTCATTATCTTTTAGTATCAAGCGATCCAGTCATTAGTACAGTTCGAAAAAAGAATAGAAACCCCAAATTGAGAGAGATGTCAGAAGAGGCACGTTCACTTTTAAAAGAGAGTGAAATATTAGAGAATTTAAATATTAGTTCTGATGAGGAAGATATGTTCTAAATATGAAGTTTTTGTAATTTTGTTTACACTATTTACACTTTTTTTCATATCAGTTGTCACACTTATTTTGGGGGAATTAATTTCATAAACTTTAAGAGGTATTACGATGTTTTTTACTTACCCCTTCTGATATAGTGGCAGGTTATCAAATAATGTTTTAAACAATAGATGTGTATAGTGATTAAAATGAAACCATACTTATTTTAGTAAGTCATTTGACAAAATCTGCAAAACATAGGCCTAATTAACAATTATCTGTTTAGTATATTTTTAGTAATTTGAGAAACTTAAGAAACTACAGTAGGTCATAACCTATTGATTTGGAATATTATTATTATTTATAGAAAAATCACTCAATATGTCACCATTACATATATACAAAAGGTACTAAACATAATTTTTTATTAAAATAAATCATAATTAAACATTTCAACTACATAAAACTAAGTACAATTGAAAAAAATAATTTTGGCCGTTTTTTAACCCATTTGTGGCACTGTGCAGTGGTTCGTACTCCAGTATAAACAACAAATTATAACAAATGCTCAAATTGGCGGCCTCTGACATCGAGACACTTAGGGATGGAATTTATGATTTTTAATAATTCTTCGAATTGACGTTCTCGAGATGCGTGTTTCATTTGATAATCCTCTTGTTGACTTTACTGGTCTATTCGTTAAAGTTTCACATACCATTGCAGAGGTATTTTCATCAGTTGCAGTTTTTGGACGACCAGAACGCCGTCGATCATGTACACTTCCTGTTTCTTTGAAACGTTTAAACAACTTGCCAACAGTCGCATGTGTTACTGGATGCTTATCAGGATGATTTCTATTGAATTCGGTAGCAACTTCTCTGTGTGTAGCGCCCTGTCTTGCGTACATGAGCACAAGTTCTACCCGGTCTTCTGTTGTTAGATTCGAAGCCATTTCTGGGCTGAAATAAAAAAAGTATTTGAGTATTTATACTGGAGTACAAACTACTGTACAGTATCACGGATACGCATTTACGAGTTAAAGTTGATATTCATTTTAAGTATTTACCATTTGTTGTAATTTATGTATTAAAATAAATATTTTCCTATGGATCCAGACTTTCGGCCCACCCTGTATATATATATATATTATATATAAAACCTTTAGTTAGCTTCCGCCCGAAATTGCTCATTCTGACGAAGGTCAAGATTTTCACTCCACCTTAGACCAACAGTTTAACGTGGAATCCGAACCACGCCCCATCAGCAGCACAGCATCTTAACCACTAGGCCACCTAGGGTACCCATTTATCTACCAACCACTTTCTTTATTGTGTGGAAGGAAGAACAGCTGGGTTTTTGCTGCGCGCCGGCTGCCGTCGGGTCTCGAACCCGGTGGATTCTAGTCAGCGACACTAACCACTACACCACCAAGGCGCATATATATATATATATATAATATATTATTATAATAAAATGTAAACCCACAAAGAAAAAGAAAAATGATTCCAAGGCCTTTCGTGTATTCAGAAGTACACCTCGTCAGGGAATACACGAAAGGCCTTGGAATCATTTTTCTTTTTCCTTGTGGGTTTACATCATTCATTCATTTCACGTGTTTAATTGTGAAATTCATCCCATATATATATATATATATATATATATATATATATATATATATATATATATATATATATTATCAAGAAACAAAATATAAATACTGTTGAATAAAATAATTTTATTAATTTAATTTTAAAGAAAGTTAATATTAAATTATTTAAAACACAATTAAAATATATTGAAACGATTATTTTGCAAACTTTTTGTCCAACTTCTCGATTTATGCACTGCTGTTTTAGGATTCATAATCCGACTATTCTGAATGATGGAAATTCATTCATTTTCCCTTCTAGAACAAACGCAATCAGAATAAATTGAAAGCCAAAAAGAGTTTGTTCGTTTTCACTGCAAAGGAACACGAACGAAAGTAGTGAAGTAATAAAATGACGAGTCTCTTATTTTTCTGTACTTTTTGGTTTCGAGTAAGAAATGCAGACGTAATTCTATTTATAGAAAGAACTGAAAACAGGTGTCGAGATCTCATCATAATAGTTTAAAGATGATAATTATATTATTTATATTTCTTTTGCTACATATTAATTATTAGTTTGTCGTGTGTCTGCATATATCATTGCTCTTCTCAGCCATGCTTGATCACAGTTATATATATCCCTGCAGAGTTCATGAGGGTATATATTTTTTTTAATTGGGCTGGTTTAACCTCCTTCGCACACCTAAGGTCATATGACGGAGGGGACGGACTTACAGCTTTACGCGGGATCCGACCCAATGTCGCTTAACTTCGCTAATCTCCGGGAAGCGGTGTTACGACATCGGCCACGACGTAGCCCATGAGGGTATATATAATCTTGCTCCTGGTCAAAAATAATTATGGAGACATTCTATCCAGCAATAATTACTGGCCTATTGCTGTCGCCCAGTGTTGCCAAGTACAGGGAAATTTCCCTGTTTTAGGGAGAAAAATCATCAAATAACGCCAATATTCCCTGAACAGGGAAATTTTGAGGAGTGGATATAGATATTTATATATCTAGAAACACAAATTTTCAATATTATTTGAAAAATATATAACAATATTGCTAAATAATACCTTAATCTTACGATAGAGGCACAAATAAATCTATATTCATACATATTGCTTTAAACGCAGGTGTATAGGGAAATTTTAGACCAAAAAGGGAAATTTTAAGAGCGAACCGAGGGAAATTATATAATTCAGACCTGGCAAAACTGCTGTCGCCTCCTGCTTCTCGAAACTACTAAAGAAACTCTTGTTTCACCGATTAAATGATTACTTATGGACAGGGCCGCCACGGGCTCTGGGGAAGGATTAGTATATGGGCCCCCCTGTTTACTCAGTATTTTATTATGAATGTTTTTTCTGTACATAACAAGCAAACTGATTATATGTCCAAGTGACTATTCAAAACATACAGTATGAATAAACAACACAGAAGAAAATGAACATTTTATTTTTCGAATCAAATATATTAATTCAATGACGTATCACCATACAATTTACAAATGCAGTACCAGTCCATGCAGGCAAGACAATTGTTTACTGCAAGATTTTCATAATTAGAAGTGTACTTTCTTTGCTTTTTCTCTAGCAAAGTGGTAAATGAGTCTGATGAAATTTAAAGTACAGGCCAACTGGCTTTCAATTACAATGGTTCTCAGATCTGTCAGTCAGTCTTGGGCATTGGTGGACCGCAGATAATATTTTATCTGTTTCAGTTTGACTATGATAATCTCTATAAAATGTATGTTCATTAATTATATTTCCTCTCTGTTATTTAATCAATTGCTTATTAATATTTTTAGATTTTATTCCCCTCTTTCCGGGCCCCCTAGAGGTCCGTGCCCAGGAGATTTTTCCACGGTATCCCCACCCTCTCGGTGGGCCTGCTTATGGACATCTAATAAGTTTAGCTTTAAAAGGTCCCATTCAACTGATCTGTCAGTCTTTGTGTTGAAGGAAATTATATTTAAATACACTGACAGTAATTCAACTATTTATAGCTGTTTCCTCGATATAAGTAAGGCATATAATCGAGATTGAACCACAATATTTTATTTAAAGACTAGAAGACAGGAAAGTTCCCATGTACACTTTAAATTTATTGAAATTTTGATATTCCCACCAATCTTTTACTAACTATTAGGTGGGGCAATGTACTATCCGAATGTTTTGGTTCCTCTTGCGGGATGAGGCAAGGCTCCTTGCTCCCTCTTCCTCCCTCCCTCCCTTCCCGGAGTTAACAAGACGTGCTCAATACAGTCTAATACAAAGAATTAAAAAAATCAACCAACCCGATTATCCAAGCTAGTCATCAGTCCTGCCGTATGTCTTCTAAGCTATGGAATTCATGGTATGAAAACATCTGTCTGTAGCTCCACTTAATTTCGACATTACTGTATTATTTCTCATTAATTGTATAGTTCCCTGCAATAGTTCCGCTCCACCCTGTCCGAGATGTGACAGCAACGCAGTCCCTCTTTCTCCCGCACCCTCACTCCCTTCCTCTCCTACTCCCTCTCTCAGGAGTTGTCATAGTAATACTTTTAATTTTGAAAAACTATGACCTGTAGTTTTGGTAGTAATGCTAGGATGACTATGTATTTTAGTCATGCATTATTCCTAAATTTAGGAAATAGAGTAGTTAGGTTAGGTTATTTCACAAACGTGGGATACTTTAAAAACTTTCAATCATAGCATTCTGATGTGGCCATGTATAGTTAAAGTGTAAGATAAGTTGTAGTATCGACTTTTCCTGCAGGCAATAACAGTTCCGTTTAAAGTCAACAAATGCTTATCCAGAAAAAGGTCTATCCATGGAGAGAAAATGATAACATAGTTCAATTTTTTATTACAAAAATAAATTTGAATCAAGTAAATTTAGGGATTTTCTAAAGAACATACAAAACATAATGTTCAAATTATAAGGAAGTGACAATTGTTCAAGTAAATAAATATATATTTACTGCATCACAACCATAACATTATTGTACACAATTACTCAATACTTGGTCCATCCTCCATTATTATTAATGACCTCTCGTAGCCTATTTTGGAACAGATGCCACGTAATTGTAAATGATTTGTGGGTTCCTGCGGAAAAGTTCCCATTCTGCCATGGTGTGTTCCAACAGGTGCCGAGATGTCCGCTCCTGCCCAGGTTCCCAAGCATTAACTACATTTGCCCACACATTTTTAATGGGGTTTAGGTCACACCACTTAGTGGGCCAGTTTAGCAGCTCGACATTTTGTTGTTCCTGAAACCACCGTCTGATGATCCTGGCAGTATGAATAGGGCAGTTATTCTGTAATATGTATGTTGAGTGGCCTTGAGTGGTTCGAGGTTGGCGGGGATTCTGGTTAGGTGGCAGCAACGGATTTTCTCACTCTGGGGAAGCTGGTACCGTGTAGGGAATCGCAGTACTTTCTTTTATACTACACTCCGATTTCTTCTTGTAGTGGATCGGAGGATTATGTGAAAACTTTCGAAATTATCTGACGATTCCCCGATTCTTCTTGTACCGTTTCGGGAAATTATTTATTCTATTTCAAAACTAAGTTCTCTGGAGAAAGCAGGGCTCAAAGGAGAAGACAAAGAGGTCCTCTGACTGAACTTTACTGCTTCTAAAATATTACAGGTAATACTTCAGCCTCTAGGTCAGATCAGAATAATCAGAATGATAACTTGAAAAATTACAAGTTTATATACTAATGATTTGGTGACATTATTATTATTTAATGTTGATCTGTTTTGTTTTTTATTCTCAATAGGCTGAATTACTTTCGCAAAATATTTGAAGATAAAGTTAAATTTTGGCTGTAACAGGCTAACAGCATACTGGCAGATAAGTAAGATATTTGAAGATGAAGTCATATTTTTCTTTTAAACAGCATATTGACAGATCTGATGTTATCATGATTTGCCGAGTTAACTAAAAATAGAAATTGAAATATACATTTTATTATGGATTTAAATTAAACATGCATATGAGCCAAAATTAAATGCTTAAAATTTAAAATTAAGTATTAATTTAGAGTTTTGGCAAGTTATGACTTCATATTTTACAACTAAGAGAGAATGTATAAAAAAATGAACAATGCGGAATTTAACACGATTACATAATTAAGCTTAATCTAAAAAATTATTAGGTAATTTAAATAAAGAAATAATTCATCAATTACTTAGCAAAAATAAAATAGAAAGAAAATTGTTAGAATTATTAATTTTTACAATGATAATATATATTATTTAATACATTTCGTCGCTGGGTTCAAATCGCAATTTAAAATTAAATGCTCTTCGAATCGTAATCTGACACGCCGAATTACAGTTTCCTTCGAATTTTGGTATTCGTAATGCAATAATTTTTGTCATATCGTGATTGGATATTAACACTTACAAATAAGTGTTGTATTCCTCTACATTATGATGATTAATTTCAGCTATTGTGCGATTCCATGTAGACGGTTTGATCTCGTAATATCGTCGTTTTTGGGGTATTATTTAAAAGAGAAACAAGATTATTGATATACACGAACATTTATGGAAGCTGTTAATATATTTTTGAGTATTTATAGAGGAAGTTTTATGAAAAATTAAATGCGTGAGTGAATGAGTGAGTCAGTTATTATGTAAAAGAGAATGGATTAGGATGGGAAGGTAAAAAAAAAAGAAGCAAAAACACAAATGACAGTAGTAGTTGATAAGGTGGGAAGAATAAGAGACATGGAAGGAGGTAATAATCGGGGAGCAGTCGGGGGGTGAGGAAGAGAAGGATCATGTATTAGTATGAGGTGAAGGGGAAGGAAAAAGGAAAATAAGAATGAAGGTAATTCGAAAGAAAATAACAAGGAGGCAGGATGAGGGACCAGAGAGAGAGAGAGAGAGAGAGAGGAGGTGGGGATAGCGAAAGGAAAAGGGAAGGACGAGAGGGGGGATAGCAAGAGGGAGAGAGGGAGGAGGAGAAGGAGGGAGTGAGAGTGGGGGAGAAAGAGGGACTACGTTGCTGTCACATCTCGGAGAGGGTGGAGCGGAACTGTTGCAGGGAACTTATATATTTTTATTCTTAGTATGTGAATTGTCATTGTATTATTAATATTTGTCATATGGACTATGGTCTGCCAATAAACTTTTTCATTTTCATTATAAAGAGAAAAAATAAATTTAGATAATGTGATCAAGTCCTTGGTTTTATTTACGAGAGAGAGAGAGAGAGAGAGAGAATTATTAATATTGTTTCTGAGGCAATCTTTGATTTGGTTGTTTTCTACTTCATTCAACTCCTATTCTCATTTTCGGATTTCCCTTGTCAGTCATGAGTTAGATAAGATTAGGTCGCTATTGAACGTACCTGGCAAAAACGCCGATTTTTCTCCTCTAACTAAAGCCTATATCACACGGCTGATTCTTGCCGTTTTTTTACTGCTGAATTGTGTCTCGCTTAAAACCGTTGTTGTCGTTTAAATATTAATCGGCAACAATCCGGGTTTGGAAAATTCAAAATCTTGTCGTTGAACAGCGATCAATACATTCGATACATTTTCAAAACCCGATTTTTGCTGATTAATGTGTAAACGGCTCTAATCGGTTTTAATCGGGAGGCATGATTAATTAACCCTTTAACGCACAGTGTTAACTTTACTGATTTTGTTCTGGCTAACGCCGGACGATTTTATTCAATCTCGGAAAAGACCACTATGCAGTAAAAGATTAAGAAACGAAAAAGGGTAATAAATGGCCGTGTGATATGAGCTTTCTAACATTCCCCTCTGTCCTTCCTTTCGTTTCCCCTGAACAAGTATTATAAAATACGGACTATAATACAAAAGGAGTAGGCTACATAAATGTGTTCTATGACCAATAAATACGAAAGTAAAAATAAAATCTGTTATTTCTTCATCATGCCTTACCTCTTTTAAGCCTTAACAGGTAAAAGTTAATAATAACGGAAAAATTTTATTTTATTTTTAAAAATAAAATGATCAATAAACTCCTAAATTGCCTTTTATGCCATGAATATGTGGTTTTGTTAAATAGAAACTGTAAATAAAGCTGTAAATAATAGTAAAGTTTACGTAAAGTTTACGTAATATCACAACGTTGTGAAGACGTAACTGAGACCCACACACACACACACACACACACACACACACACACATTTACGTTGTATCTACGTCACACTGCTAAAATGCAAACTTGTGACAACGTTGTACATTATCTACGTAAAACTGTTATCTGGATAGTTCGTGTAACGTATAGCTTCATTAGATATTTAGTTATTTGGGCGACTAGTTACAGTAGCCGAAATCCATATTGGGTTCCAAATAAATCTAACCTAACCTAACTTAACCTACAGAAAAAGCGGAGCAAGTGTAGTTTACGTCCCCCTGTGGTGCCTAGTGTAGTTTACGTTCCCCTACATCAGGGGTCACCAACGTTTTTTTTGTTCACCGCCCACTTTTACGATGTTTTGAAAATTAAAAAAGCTTATCGCCCACCTTAGATCAAAAAGAATAAATCAACATAATCAATAAAATAAATAATGAAATAAATGTTTAATTACCTTTAATGTGAGCCCACTAGTGGGCGCTATCGCCCAGGTTGGGGACCCCTGCCCTACATTATCCTAGTGTAGTTTACGTTCTCCTACATTATCCTAGTGTAGTTTGCGTTCTCCAACTTTGTCCGCGTATACCTAATCAAATAAAACGTTAAAACTAACGAAAATATTATGACTTAACCTAACCAATCGTCAATATATATATATAATATATATATATATATATATATTGACGATTGCTTAGGTTAAGTCGTAATATTTTCGTTAGTTTTAACGTTTTATTTGATGGATTCATTTAAAAAATGTCTCCTAAAGATCCTAGTGTAGTTTACGTTCCTCAACTCTGACCTAGTGTGGTTTGTGTCCCCTTGTGTGTCAGGGGGACGTAAACTAACACTTGCTCCGAAAAAACACTTACATGGGTGCGCTCTGTTGGGCGATTTATATGGAACCCAATCACTGATCTCCATAAATTTATGGAGATTAGTGGACCTAATATGGATTTCGGCTATTGTAATTAATCGCCCAAATATCTAAGTATATGCTACACGAACTATTTCCATGTTTAGCATGGGAAAGCAAAAATTATAAGGTAATTACTCTAACCTAACCTGAAAAAAAAACATTTATATGTGGTTGTATGTTCTATTGAAAGTCTAATAAACAATTTATTTTTTAAAAATAAAACAAATATATTACCCACTCTTGTTAACTTTAGTCCCTTAGCATAGCATTATTACTTCTATTAATCTTAATCTTATTTTCATATCGCATAATGTTGAGTTGCAAAATGTAGAACTTTTGTACTAAAGAAGTTATAGTGTTTAACACATTCACGGTGATTCACTGCCAGCACTTTTTAGGAAGGTAACCAGCCACCGCCAGCACTTTTGCAAGTTTTTACCCAACTACAATGTCTCACCAAAAATTTAAACAAAAAATTGAACTAAAGATATCTCTAAACAAAATATACTCAAATAAACCTTGTAATGTATACGTTCAAGACGAGATTTCTCGTCTTTGCTGGTGAATGTGTTAAAAACAAGAGTACTTTTTCGTTATACAGCAAATGTAAATTTTTACTATAATGTCAATCACCCTTGACAATTGGCAGGGCCGGCCCTAGCAAATGCGAGGCCCAATTCGAGATTTTTAAAGTGGGGCCCTAAGGTTAAAGTTACCTACCCATAGTGGATGCATGCTTACTGAGAGAAAAGAACAATGATTCAACAACAAATATCATTTATTTTGGATGTGATCACAAGGAAACCTTTCTGCCTTTCATGGTGGCAAATTCGGCAATGAGGTCTGTATAGTTACAGTTTCTCGCAATGTCGTTTTCAATGGAGAAGATCGCCAGATTACTGAGTCGATCCTGCAGCATCGTCGACCGTAAATACGTTTTTATTAATTTCAACTTTGAGAAACTTATTTCCCAAGATGCAACAGTAACTGGAACAGTCAGTAGTATTCGCAATGCAATCGTGAAATTCGGGAAATCCACAGAACGATTGTTCAAAGTGATGAAGCCCAATATCTTCAGTGGATCACTTTGTATATCTTCTGGAAGAATTGGTTTCAAGGTTTCCATTTCTTCAGCAAGCATGAATCCATCAATGTCGCGGTCTTCTCCATCAGTTAGTTCAAGTTCGAGATCTTTGCTGTGCTTACGTAGGTCTGTCTTGGACATTTTTGTGAACATGTACATGAAGCCAAATTTTGAGTGATGTTCTCTCAGTTGTTCGAATCGTCGTTCCAGGTAGGATATGGCAGTGTCTAAAATTGCGTTAAACAGAAATTTTAAATTTTTTCTTCAGCATCTTCAATTGGCTGGTCTTGACCTTCATAGGGAAACATTTTCTTTCGTCTGACCTGTGTTGTCTTGAATTCTGGCTCGATTTCAAACTGCTCTGCAATCTCTTTGGCATCTGTTACAGCACTTTGAAATCCACTCTCCCAATATTCTTTCATCCACTTACATGTTCTTTCCAAACTCTCGATGGCACTTGCCAGATGCTTTGAATCACTCTGAAGATCTTTACTCACGTAGTTGACTTGAAAGAGGTCATACCAGAATATGACAGCAACAATGAATTTAAAATTCATCTCTTTGCAAAGTGATTCTGCTTCGCTTCTTCCTTGGGATCTTTTGCTTCTTCAGCAATTTCGACAAGTGCATCTTAGATCTCGACAGCTTGATATCGTACAGCTTTGACACTTTGCACACGGCATTCCCATCTTGTCTCGCTCAAGGGCTTCACTGAGCACTCTTTCACATACTTGCAGAAGACTGACCATCGATGGGTTGAGGCTGAGAAGAAGACATACAGGTGTTGAATAACCCCGAAAAATGAGATGGCTTGAACACATGTTTTTGCCATGTCCCCAAGTAGCAAATTGTAGTTGTAGCATGCGCATGGGGTGAAGAATGCTCTTGAATTCATTTCCAGAAGTCGCGCTTGAACGCCTGATGAGTGTCCCTTCATGTTCGCACCATTATCGTATCCTTGTCCACGAATATCACTCATTTTCAGTCCAAGTTCGTGAAGTTCTCTCATCAATACCTCTAGTAGGTTTTTTCGTGTGGTCTCCTTCACCTCAATGAACTTGATGAAGTGCTCAAAAATTCCACTTTCAATACCTGATGATCCATCAGAGACATACCGCAAAGTAAGGGACATCTGCTCCTTGTGACTAATGTCGGGTGTGCAATCAAGGATCACAAAGAAATACTTTTCCATTTTAATTCTGTGTACAATGGTTGCTCGAACTTTGTTGCCCATGAGCGAGATGAGTTCATTCTGGATTCGTTTTCCCAGGTAATGATCATGAATTTCGTGATTGACTATTCTTCTAAGATGGTCTTGCATGACGGGATCAAATCTCGAGATAAGCTCAGCCAGTCCAAGGAAGTTGCCATTATTCCGTCTGAAGATTGTATCTACTGATCCTCGGAATGCCATATTGTGTTCAGTGAGGTACTGTACAATGGCGAGGAGGCGCTCAAACACATTTTTCCACCTAAGCTTCTCCGTACTGATTCGTTCCTGACTGAGTTGATCCACAGTGCTTTTGATCAAACGTTGTTCGAGTTCCATCCATTGGAGAGTCGCCTTCAGATGGCCCTGTGATCTTTCGTGCTCAGACAGTCTGGAACTAGTATTCATCCAGTCACAGAATCCTCCACACCCCAAGGCATTGTTGGAGTTCCCAAATAACTTGCAACAGAAACAAAATATCCGATTCTTAGAGATTGAATAAATCAGCCATTTCCGTATACCAACTTCTCCATTTTCCATCCGTCTCTTGTAATGACTTTTTGAAAACTTGCGGCCATTGTCATCTCTGGGAAAGTTATAGTTAGGCTGACCATACGTACCGTTTTGAACGGGACAGTACCGTTTTGTATGGGTTTTTGTATGGGTTCTGTCACTGAAAAATAATTGTAAGCTCAATATGTTTATGTACTTACTTTTTCATGAATACAGAATATTACATAACCCCCGTCCCTTTTTTGCCATCCCAATGTCCCGTTTTTGTCTCAAGGAAATATGGTCAGCCTAGTTATAGTCTTCCTCACACTGTGGTGGGCCTTTCCTCACTCACTAGTAAATCTCTGACTTTTGTGCTGACAGTTTCCGGCCATTGACCTGGATCTTTGAGTGCATCCAGAGGCTGATTTTGCAGAATTGGAGTCTGATCCATGGGTTCTTCTCTCTCTGGATATCACTTTCATCTATCAAGGTGGTGATGACGCATGTGACGGCGCAGGTACATCTAGTTCACTTTCATCTATCAAAGCTGATGATATGCATGTGACGGCGCAGGCACATCTTGTTTAGTTTCAGCCTGTGGATCGCGTTTCTCTAGAAATTTTTCAAATGACTCATACATACGCTCAAGTTCTGATTTCCGCTTCGCTTCACGCTGTCTCTTCTGGTAACTGAGATATTTCCGAGCAGTATCTCGCAATCTCTTTGGAGGCATCACTGTCAGTTGATATCTGAAATATAACAAAATATATAATTAATACGGAATACTATTGTATATGAATACTACTGTATACGAAGAGTTTTTATGACAAGCCGTATTTAATTTACCACTCAAAACCAAAATTTTTTTATACTGTACTCATATATTTGCGGGGCTCCTAATAGCGCGGGGTCCAAAGCAGCCGCTTTGCTTGCTTTGCCCAAAGGCCGGCAGTGACAGTTGGTTAGGTTTAGTTGTGATATTTTCGTTAAAACTAACGAAAATATTACGCTTTAACCTACCAATCGCCAATATATATATATATATATATATATATATATATATATATATATACACACTGTATATATATATATATATATATATACACAGGGTGTCTCAGAAGTCGCGCATCATAGGCTTTATTTAGATTTACGAGGTTTACGAGTCGAAATGGTTTAATTACAATATATGTTCGATAATGTTAGAATAATAAAATTAATAGTATATACAGTTAATCAGAAACCTATCTTAAAATAATTAAATTGAATGAAGCCACATTAGCCAATGGTGCGCGACTTCTGGGACACCATTGGCTAATGTAGCTTCATTCAATTTAATTATTTTAAGATAGCTTTTTGATTAAGAGGACAGCACCAAAATTAAATAGATGAAAAAAAAATAAATACATTTTAAAAGAGTTACTCATGTAAAAACTTCACTTAATCTTTTTTATTAATTTTAAAAGAATTTACTAAAATTATATTAATTCTTATTCTCTTACAAAATATATATAATGTTTATTTAATAATAAAAATTATAAGAATAAACCTATTGAAAATGATCTTTTAACATTACTCGGTCCTAGGTTCAACAATAAGCAAATTTTGTTGGCGCTTTGCGCCCTTTTTACTTATAATATAATTATAGTTTCATACTGTCATCGACATTTTATTTATGTTTGTTGAGTTTGAAGTGAAAACTTTGTGCGTGTATATATATATAATATATATATTCAGTATCTTTTTAGTATTTTTATGTAATGATTTAGTAAAACTCCGCCTGGGAGTGGGCAAGCCAGCCCAAGTCTCAGCCGGTCCCAAGCCCGGAGAAAGGAGGAGGGTTGGCGGCAGGAAGGGCATCCGGCCGTAAACTTTTGCCAAAACCTTTGAATGCAGATCCATTATAACAAGAGGAACAACAAAAGTAACGGAAATCTCCAAGAAGGCACAGGAAAAGAGATTGAGATGGTATGGGCATTGGGCATGTCCAGAGGAGGGAGGAGGAGTATGTGGGACGACGGATGCTGAGGATGGAAATTCCAGACACGAGCAGAAGAAGTAGACCTAGATGAGGTGGCGGGATAAACTGAAGAAAGATAGTGATAAGGGACTGGAGGAAGAGGTGGCTCAAGACAGAAGTGAATGAAGAAGAAGGATCTGCAACAGCGACCACACATAGAAGTGGGCTAATAAGGCTGCGGAAGAAGAAGAAGAATGTAATGATTTAGTAAATGTTAGTAATATATGGCGATTTCTTTAGTATTTTCCTTCTGAAAAAAATGGTCACACTTACTGAAAAGTATTTGTTCGTTTGTTTGTGTGCGCATTTATTTTTAGTATATCTATATTATAATGGAGGTAAGTGCGATATATATATATATATATATATATATATATATATGTAACCCAAAAAAAAACTATAGAAAAGAACGCAATCATGAAAATCTTAAGCTTCACATTTGAGCTCATTGTATCAAGATTTGTGAAGCTTTAGATTTTCATGGCTGCGTTCTTTTCTATAGTTTTATTCACCAAATAATTGAACCGACAGTAATTGGGAAGGCAGCCATGGAAAGTGTCAAGAAGATTTGTGAAGCTTAAGATTTTCATGACTATAGTTTTATTGACAAAATAATTGAACCCCCAGTAATTGGGGGGCCGCAGGCTCCCCAGTTACTGTCAGTTCAATTATTTTTGCCTCCTAAATTTTTTCTGGGCGAAATAATCAATAACATCATCATATGAAATCTCCCTGCCAACGTCCTGGTTGATGCTTATGATGCCAAGGCTACTGAGGCGAGCCTGCCCCAAGTGCCCCATTGATGATCTGAGGTAGTTCTTGATTAGCTTCATCTTAGAGAAGCTCCTCTCGGCTGACGCTACTGTCACAGGTAGAGTGCAGGCAATTCTTAGTGCAACCCAGAGATTGGGGTATAGTTCCTCCAGTTGCTTCTGATGAATGAAGGAGAGAAGCTCCAATGCAGTCATGTTGTGTGAAGGTAAAGTCGGCAAGTTCTTAATTTCGAGGGTCAGTTCTCTTCCATCAATGTCAGAGTCAGCTCCAGAGCTCAGTATCTTAGAGAGCTTTTCACACTTGCAGGACAAGTCTTCCTTGTTCATTGTGGTGAAGTTTAGGAGAACCCCAAATATGTCCCTCACATCATCTAATGTTTTGAATCT